>BPTQ01000009.1:112321375-112677780 GCA_019973895.1 Chrysanthemum seticuspe | reverse complement strand
GGATTTTAACTGTTAGACTTTGGTATAATGAGAAAGTTACATTATCATAAAACGGATTAGTAGCACTTGTTACGAAATTACTATGGTATATTATAAGTGTAAATAAATATAAAACTGTTGCAATTGTATACTTTAAAAATTACCGTCCGGTGAATCCAAATCCGCACGGTCCTTCAGCAGGGTTTGAAGATAACGTTTCTTTGCAACAACCTGATAATAACCACTTGTGTGATTACTGTAGTAACTACTAAGGTTTCTTTAACTAGTTCTCCTAATGGATTTCTAACTTGTTCGATGACTAGTACATATGATAAACCCACTGAAACAACTTTTTTATTGTAAAGATATACTGGATGTTTCAAGTCAACGGTTTGTCGTTTACCGCAGTGTTTAACTAATTGTACTACTACTAGTAGAACTACTCTCGTTATCGTTTACAGTTCTACTTGAATACTATACGTTACACAGTTGTGTGTTAAATTGGATATGGTGGGAATCTGCTAATCAACGGGTTGTAGATTCAGTCATGTGACTACATTAACGAATGATGAACGCACAAGGCTGACAGGTTTACCTTCTTCGTCTATCAGAAGCATTCTATCTTGTACTTACCATATAACTACACAACCCTATATCTTTCAGTTTCACGACTTCTTAGTTTCACGACTTCTCGGTTTCATGACTTTTCAGTTTCATGACGAGCAAGTAGTTTCATGACGTACCAATTTCCTGACGATACGTTTTAGTAATTCCTAATATTACATATAGATCTTACAAGATTCAAATCAAATCATAATGAACTGCATGTTCCTTATCTTAACATTTGGCTGATCCCAATGGACTATTCCAAAATTTTCCATGGAAAAACTCCCCAGTAAATTCGGGAATAAGCTAGTGAAAACATAGGCAATAACGAATTATAGCAAGGAAAAGTGAAAAATCCAGAGAACTTCCGTTTTACGACCTTACTACGAATAAACCTGCTTTTCCGCGCTTATATGCTTCTTTTACCGGTTTCAGTCTTAGCTCTGTGAGTTTCGACGACTTTGTATTCCGCTGCCGCAGTGACGTATAGACGCTGCGGCAGCCCTTCCTTAAAACGCTGCCGAGTCTCCGTTTTAATGTACAAAAGTTCCCTGCTGCAGTCCAAGATTTCCTTATCCAGCAGCGATGAGTCTGCCGGATCTACGTCGGTTCTGCCGCAGTCTCGACTTCCCCTGCCGCAGTGTCAGTATTCCACTGCGGCAGCTTTCCAAATGCACCGGTTCTGCTTTGGGATTACTGCCGCTGTGCTGCCGCAGTGCTTTGTATTCCACTGCGGCAGCGTCTACATTAGAATATATATCTTAGGCTTAAAAAGTCAAAAACACACATCAGAAAACCTCATTTTTGGATTTTGGCTTGGTTCCGAAAGAACACGTCATAAAATCCCAAGATTTGGGATAATATGTAGTTCTATTCATAAATGAAGTAATTAAATTAATACAGAAACTAATAAACACACATACGAACGTACAAGAGGTACAGGCCGATTAAATAAACACACAAACGAATCCCTTATACTTTGAATTAATAACTTATAACTAACCAACTATGAATAGAATCAACTGATTACTAGATCTCACGCGATCTAATAAGCAACACATGAATTACGAACTGTAAAGAAACACTTGAAATCTTATATTAATAGATCCATTAACATCCTATTTCATAAGTTCCTGTTGGCATCTCATCCGCAGATATTTAGTGATCTCCTAAACATTTGTTCTGGGAAACCATTAAAGTTTCTCAATCCCTTTGTTCGTGCGGGATATCGGAATCTTAGTGTTGCGTTGATCCTTATTCCTGCACTGTTTAGTTGGTAGTTATCCTCTATTAATTCCTCATCATTTTGGATTCATTTGTGTAGAAATTTGATAGTATGCTCATGTGTAGTTAATCTGTATCTGATAGTGTTGGAATCGAATCTATTAATCTATTATCATCTCATTAGCCATCGTTATGGTTGGGGGGTTTAGGTTATGGGCTCTAAGCATGGAAAAGTAAAAGATTTTTTGTATTTTTCTATTTTTTATTAGAAGGAGTTGGAGTTGGAATCGCATCATTGAAGAGTGATCGTAAGGATAAGGGGATCTCTTGCTATAGTTATGGGCACCGAATGGGATTAATGATGTGATGTTGCTAATCCAAGTGACGGATCCCACAATATTTTGAACGAGCTTCTTTTCCTTCAAAGGAACTGGGGCTTGCTGCGCACATCGCAATAGTTCAAAAACCGCGGCGACGGCCCCTTATCTTATCGATCAATCATCAGGTGGAGCAAATCCAAAGAAACGAACTAAGTATAGTTCATTTGAAAAAAGAGTAAAAAATCGAAAGAGAATCAGATAGGGGGAAGAAGCACTGGAAACAAGCATTGGGGTAGTGAAAAGTAGTACCTTCCACTATTGGTTGGTTACAGTGAGTTTTGGGTTAGGTTATTGGTTGTGGTTGCAGCTTCGGCGATACACTCATCTTTGTGGCTGGAAGGCCTAAACGTCTTTTGTAAGCTATCATGTTAGTCCCTTCGACAACTCTTTCATCAGTCGCGACGATATCAACCGAGATACTAATCGTCATTAAGCCTGTTACCGTATTGGTTGTTGTTTCACCTGCTCCTTTTATCACGCATGAAGTTAGGAATGGGGTGATTCCTTCTCCAACGCATGGTAGTTATGTATTAGTTATTAGGTGCTAGTGGATAGTAATCCTATACGGGATTCTAATCCTCTCCTTTAGGGACCTTGGATTTTTAAGGAACATACTAGCCTATATCCTCATAGCTGGTGCGAATGTATCTATGCCTTAGAGGGTAGTTATATTACAGCAGACGACAAATGTTACTGTAATACTTACTCGCTGAGTTATAATCCTCTCTGGGATTTATAGGTTGAGTGTCTCGATTCTGACTTTGGCCATTTTCTTCGTATATTCGCGCCTTTTCGTCCAAATAAGCATCATTCCAGCATTTTGCCTTCAAGAGACCTAAAAAGTGAAAAGGAACGATATTAAGCAATAACGGATACAAAAGTGATCGAATAAGGGCTTAAATGACCCCTCAAAAAGGTACCTTTTAAAACCTTATCAGGTAACCCTAGTCGGTTTACAATTCTATTCCTTGTACGTCAAGTAATACTAAACTAAACTTAGAACATTCTAGATATACATTATAATCCTTAATGATTTTGCATAGCAGTCCTTTAACCATGCAGTACTTTGATGAACGAGCAGTACTTTGACTTTTCAGTACTTTGGCTCTTCAGCACTTTGATTCTTCAGCACTTTGACTTTCTATATCCCAACACATCAATATACCATTCATGTTCTATCTTACGAAGACTATCTGCTTCTTCCATTTGGACAGTCGGAACACGCAAGTAGTAAGCAATTACATCAGTGTACTGACTTAGATGTTGGGCAACTAATCGTCTAAGGGTGGTATAGGTTAAATTGTGTGTTGACACATTGCATATCATAAGTTCATCTTGACATTTGCTATTGCTCTCATCAAGATGATCATCATCATGTTAATCAATTTGTGACGCCATTTGCTGTTTGGCAACTGAACTTTGTAGGTCATATAGAAATGTTATTTTTTCAACAAAGTCACCCAAATAGTATACATGATCAGTAGCTTGTTCAATCTTTAGGTAATCCTCTTGATCAATTTCTTTGGAATCATCAATGATGTCATTAGTGTGTTCACCAATAATAGTCCAACAACGTTTCTTTGCAATAGAAGTTTGGGACGACTTCCTGGCACGCCTAAACCTAAGTGGCCTGCCATTAAAAATTTCATATGTTAACGTTGTCAAAATATAAATAAATGTGAATATTATATGGTATCATTAAAGCATTGTTCACGATGATTAGGCAAAATACTATTACATTGAAAGAGTAATATGGTTTCAGATTGTCAATTTTAGGTCACGGTCTTGGAAATATAATATCAAAGATCATTGATATTAATCCACATGCCATATTGATATTCGCTGTAATTTCTCGTCAACATCTGTATCATCCTCCTGATCAATGAGACCAAGCGTTTGATGTTTCGCAACTCAAGTTTTTAGGATATGCGCAAAGATACGTTTTCATTAAAGTCATCCAAATGATGTACATGATCAATAGCTTCATCAATCAAGTGCTCATCCTCTTCATCAATGTATTTGGAATCATCAATGGTGTCATAAGTGGGTTCATAAAAAATAGTCAAAAATCGCCTATTTGGAATGCAAGTTTTTGAAGACTTGCTGGTACGCTTAAACATAACATGATTGACATCATCGAATTCCTATGTTTAAGTTGTGAGAATATATACAAAAGTGAATACTATATGATAGAAAAAATTGTGTTCATAATTCCAAAAAGATACAAAAGTCATAAATAAAGAGCCAATGTTATCATAAAGTATTCATTAGAACATATAATCTATTACAGAAATGTGAAAGTATACATTGGTTGTTTATGCAAACAAACTTTCTCCAAAAAATATAGCTATATTGCCAAACTGCCATCAAAACATCGACTGA
This sequence comes from Chrysanthemum seticuspe, assembly GCA_019973895.1. Classification (NCBI taxonomy): domain Eukaryota; kingdom Viridiplantae; phylum Streptophyta; class Magnoliopsida; order Asterales; family Asteraceae; genus Chrysanthemum; species Chrysanthemum seticuspe. The sequence goes on along the minus strand of BPTQ01000009.1, from coordinate 112,673,209 downwards.
AGGTGGTTAAACTTGATGAAGCCATATGCTTTCCAGGAAAAGCAACACAAAGTTAACTGCAAAATGAAAAGCACACAGGAAAACAGGTACAATATGCATAAAATATCTATTAAAACCTGCAAACAACTTTAAAAGCATAACGAATAATTGTTCAAGCACCCAGTAGTGATGCGTTATTCATAGTAAGGCATTGTCCACAGAAAAAAATAGTTCAAACACCATCGCAAATGCGAGAAAAATAAAATCCAATACCAATATCAGACAACATAAATATATTGTTTATGTGTAAATGCATCCACGGATACGCAGCATGTACCAAAAGTTGGAACTAAAGGCACACTTCATTCACGGTTTCTCAACTTTAATTTCCTTGTCGAGAACCAACTTTGTCCTTTTGGTTGAACTATTTTCTTCGCCTTGGAGCAAGTCAGTCTTCTCCAATGGATCCACCTTCCTCTTTTCTTGAGACGTCGTATCAGAAAACGACTGCTCGACATTGGCAACATCATTCTTTAGGCCAGTAACCGGCGTTGTATTGTCATCGGTCTGTGACTCCAAATCCTGCGAATAGTAAAAAAGGTAGGTTAACCAACATAAAATGCTTAGCAACCAACGTGGCAAATAAATGTACAAAATGTATACTACTCACGTAATGTAAGTAAATAATTAAGAATACTTACAAATGGCGTCACATCAGCAACCTTTGAACTGGTGGCTTCATTTTCAGCCTGAGAAACAAAAAATTAAATTAAAAAAATAAAATGGGTAAACTTTATATGGTACTGACTTAGAAAAACAATAAGTTAACATAAAACTGTATAACATAGAAACTTCAGTTATTACCTTCTCGGGTGTAGCAGCTGCACAAACAGATTTTATGATATCAGGATCATCAAACAACCGCATGACATTGAAGAAAGGCATTAGCTTTTCTTTGTTTTTGGCATCAATAGACACCTTAAACACAAATTTCTTATCAACAATGTCCATAATCTCCATTGGGAAGACACCATCATACTACATAACAACAATTAAATGGTTGTACAATTTAGCATGTTCAATGTGTTTAAATCAAATACCAATGTTGATAAGCACGAATACCTTGCCATATTTATCCACCAACTGATAGGAAGTTACATTATTCAGAATAGTCTGGACCTCATCGTTGAATAGATAAACTGATGCAGTGCCAGTTTCATCTTGAACCCTCACTTGTAAGCGGAACCTAATTGACCAATAGTATATATGCAGTGAGAAACTAACTACTAAAAACCAATATTATACCAGATCCATTTCATCATAAAGTGTAAACTCACTGGGTTTTGATTGATGTAACAACAGCATTGCATTTTGAGCACCACCATTCATTAGGACTACCAGCCGGTTTTGGTGTGGTATCGGATTCAAGGTCAACAATATCTGCGGACTTGACCACCTTCTTTCTGCATGCCCTGCATCCGAGGTACCACCAACCTTCCTCCTCTTGGATAGCACATATAGTTGCGACAATAGTGGACGGAACACCCTGCATATATGTATAACAATGATGTTATACAAATGGTTGTAGATATGGTTTCCAAAATGCATATGCGCGTGTTTGACTATATAGATTTGCCATGTTCAACTGCTTATGTAAATGGTGTAGTTGGTAGAAGTGTGTATTTACCTATTCAACATCCAAAATTTCTAGAATGTTTCTCAACTGGAATTTGGTGACGAAATCATCTTTTGTCGAATTCTTTGAAGCAGTTGAGATACGTAATGCAGTTTGTTGAGAATCCTCAGTTCCTTGAGCAACCACCAAACTACATATGGTTTAACATAACAAAGTTATTAAGACAGTAATACACCGCTAAACCAAACTACATATGGTTTAACATAACAAAGTTATTAAGACAGTAAGACACCGCTAATAGATTCAGTAATGAAAAAGACATATAAAAAATTTGTTTTCAGATACCTTTTCCTAAAAGCATCTACATCTTGAAATTCAAAGCCGGATATAATGTCTTTGCCGTTGAAGAGGAACAACCTTGTTCTATTGAAACCATTTTGGATGGCCATTTTTCCTGTGTATTCAAAAACAAATATAAAACATTTTTATGCTTTTCAAAGTATACCTATTGACTCAAGTGCAGAAAAAATGAATTAGCTATAAATAACAATAAAGCGGAACATACCATCCCATATTTTCATCATTGCCAGCTGCACGACAGCAATGATCTTACCATGTTCCGAGCATTTATTCAAAAAGTCAATGAATTGTTGAGCAAAACTACCCCACAAGGTACATGTCAGCTCATTGCCCATGTGCATATTAAGCGTATAAATTCATTGATGCATCTAAATGAAATTATATAAACGACTTTATAATGACTTACTCAGCATCATTTCTTCTTGCTTTTTGTTAATACAAATAAGCCGTAAAAACGTTTATTTATATTTTACGATCTTCTAATGTTTTGTCGATAACAAACGTAAAATCATTTTAACGAAACAAATAAAATACGTAAATAGTTTGAGCCAATAGTTTTCTAACACACTTATATTTTCACATAAAACACTAAAATAAGTATAAGTGATTTTATGATTTAGTAATACATATGTACAACAACTAGTGTTTACATATTGGGCAAAATATATACATAACTAGTATGTATTATAAAATGGGTAAAAACTACAACCCATGGGATATATCCACAACCCATGGTATTGACCCATACCCATTTGACTAGGTGCATTGCACTCATTAGATACATTGTATCTAATAAAAGACCCATGGATCAACCCATAACCCATGACCCATGACCCATAACCAAAATAACCATGGGCAAAGAGGATCATCCCACGGATCCCTAGTTTTAAACTAGACGGATCCTTTAAGGGAGGGATCCGTGGGATCTGGGGAATAGTAGTATTTTCTCTCTATAAATAGTGAGCCATTTCTTCATTGCTTCTCACCCCTTTCTCACATACTTTCTCCTTGAGTTAAAAACTCCCTAACCCCAGATCCAAGTGATCTATGTATGTAGTTTTGTTTTTGTGTGATTCTCTAGGTTCCTCCTAAAGGCGAGATCACCACCTTTAAAGTCAAGCAAGCTCAAGTCCATAAGTTGCCATACTTCCTCATCATCAAGACTACTGAAGTTATCTTGTTGATGGTTCTTTCTCTAAAGAGTGTGGTGTTGAAGACATTAGTGAAAGATGTCTCAAGTGTCAAGACGAAGACATTAGTGAAAGGTTTCGATCGTCCGTATTGTAGGTATTAGTGAAGGGTGCCTAGAAGTCAAGTCACAAGACATTAGTGAAGGGTGTCTTGAAGATCTAGTAAAAGGCATTAGTGAAAGGTGCCTAAGATGTACATTCGATATGGTGTGTTTCAATGTACAAGATAGATTAGTATTGTTTCCAAGGATGTTGATATCCTTGATGGTGTTGTAATAAGGAGTGGGTCTCCTTTGGGATTAGGTGTTGTGTAGTGTTGGGTGGTAGTTCCTCCATTGTAATGGAACTCGGTATCTAGCCTAGTACCGAATAAAGGGTAGGCGACGTTGTGATAGGATTGGTTCTCCTTGGTGAAAAGGACCCGGTGGTTAGCCTAGTACCGGAAAAAGAGTAGGCAACGTTGTGAAGGTTTCTCCACCAAAAGGAGTCGGTGTTGTGTAGTGATTACGAACTCTCGAGTAGGTGACTCGGGGAGTGGAGTAGGGCAAGGAAGGTGTCCTTGTAGCCGAACCACTACAAATACTCGCGTTGTGGTTTTGTGCTTCTTACTCTTTATCTTTTTCATTACATATTTATATTTCTATATGTTTGTTTATCAACATCCAACACACATCTAAATAGATTGACATAAGTCGATCTAAATAAGTTTAAAACGAGTTTTAATTGGTAAAACTATTCAACCCCCCCCCCCTTCTCGTTTTCCATAATTGGTATCAGAGCTTCGTTACCAAGTTTCTGAGAGTATACTGTACTTCAAAAATTTGATACGATCCATGGTTAATTGAAAACTACAAAGAAGGTTTTTTCATAAAAACAAACACCATGTCTTTTAAAACTCTTTGTTTGGATGTTGATTAGATGACAACATTTTTCTTATTATTTATTATTCATTTAATTGCATTAATCCCCTTTGTCATGCTGCTTAGTTATAGCTCATATCTACCAAGCCATAGGAATCGCTTGGTAACAAGAATACCTTCCCTAAAAAGGTATCTTAAACACAAAGGAGCCGGAATTGTCTACTGACATTTGTTGTGTCATTTGTAAAGACATTCCTAAGTGCATTAGAGGTATGACTTTCTACTTATCTCTAAATGACATTAGTTTGATAAATAAGTATGTTTACATCAAGGTTGTAAAAATCGCTAGGCGCTAGTGAGGCGGTTGGGTAGGGCCTAGCGATTAATCGGTTAGGCGGGGATTAATCGGGGATTAATCAGATTGGAATTTTTATACACAGAAATATAATTTTAGATATTATATTATTGTATATGTATGGGATAAGCGTATTGCATCAAAGTTCAAATATTTTAAGTGTTAAAATATAGACATAATACATAATTTTTCAAAGTTCAAAGTCAAATATAAATATTACTCGGTTTGTTGACCATTTTTAAGTGACCTTTGACCGATTTTGTTCGATTAATCGATTTGTTGACCGATTTTAAGTGATTTTGTTCGATTTTTAAGCGATTTTATTGACCAATTTTTAAGCGCTTTTGTCCGATTAATCCGATTAGACCGATTTTTGTCCGATTAATCGGTTTGTTGACCGATTTTTAAGCGATCTTTGACCAAACCGATCAAATAGGCCGATTATGATAAATCAAGGCGCTTAGTGAGCGATCAGCGATTATGCGGGGATTAATCGGCCATCTGGACCGATTTTTACAACAGAGGTTTACATAGGTATTTATATGATTATCTTTTGTGCATATACATGTATTACATATAGCTTCATTAGGAAGCCTTTCTCACATACGTGTTACTTTTTCGTCTAAAAGTCGTGGTTTATAAAACTTGTGTTTTATTTCATTTAATCCAAATATCATATCCTTCTAATAATAAAACAAAACACAAATCTCAAAAATTCCTCCTTCCCCATAAATAAACCATCCGTCGTCCACTCTATCAAATTGCAACTTTTTCAAATCTTTCACTTTCAAAAATTACCTCTCATTCAAAACTTCATCTTCCTCTCCATCTCATCTCATCTCAAAACAAAACCAAGAAGGTTCGCCATCAACATGGTTTACATAGCTCTCGTTCTCATCGCCTTAACACTCATCGCTCTTGTGTTCCCTATGACAAAGTTCTCATACGGAGACATTTATTTTGTGTTGTTAATCTACATTGGGATTATATACCCAATCCTTTGTATCATTCTTAGCATTGAAATGAAATATTACTAATAGTCTAGTTTATCTAGGTTATTATTATCATAATGTGTTTGTCATTTCTTTTTATTTGTATCTTTCGTATTCTTTCGTGATACATTAGAAACCATGTATGCATGCTAAAAGAAAATGTAGGCTAAAACACATATCTTGGTATAAAACTATAAAACCTATGTTTTTATCAAAAATTTGCTTCTGATACTACAGATCCACGGATCCCGGTAAGTATACTAGCCAGATCCCTTATAGAAGGCAACCGTGGGAACCGTCCTTCTGGATAACAGATTTTCCATGCAAATTAAAAACCACTTTCTTCCTAAAAGAAATGATCTACTAAGATCTCAAACATTAAGTGAGTTAAATGTCATTGTTAATAAACATCTTGTAAAAACGTTAGGTAATCATTATTTTACCCATAGTAAGTCACATCCCATTAACTTCTCTTTCCTATAGGTTTTGCTATGTCGCATGAATATGAGTTTGATTTTTCACTCACTAGCGTCTACACTCCTAACATCTCCCTTGAGCCCAACACACCTGGCAATCATGTCTGTGGGTTCAATAATCTCGAAACCCGTCACTTCCATGAAGGACGTATTGTCGACACCCCTCTATAATTCGAAGAAGGGATCAATAGCTCCTTCCGAGCCATAGGACTAGAATGTCTTCTCGAAATTAATGAGAAAATATGTCCAAGGTTTGTATTGGAATTCTTCTGTCAAGTTGAACTCGTTCGTAACGAGGATCGCTCTCTATCTCTTTGGTTTTGGATCAAAAACCAAAAGTTTGTTTTAACCCTTGGGCAATTTGCTCGCATCCTTCGGATTCCAAATCATGGACAATGTGCTTTCGCTGAAGATTGGTCTCTTGATTCTCTCTTCAATTTTCGTGAAGAAAATAGTCCATATTGTTCACACATACCCTCCCCGAAAGATTTAAATCGCATAATATGCAAACCTCGACCATATTACTCCGATCCAAACATTATCTTCACACGGGACATCCGAGAAGAGTACAAGCCTCTTGCACTCATCCTACGTGAGAATGTTTGGAGTCTTAGGGGAAATCGAGAAATCCTTCCTGCTTGTTGTGCTCACATAATGTATTGTTTGCTAACACAACAACCATACAATCTCGCCTACTTCTTCGCAAGATGAATTGTAAATATTCTTGATGCGCCTTTATCATAACATCATGTACTTCCATCCTCAATTTCAAAGTCCGTTGTACATACATGTGAACAAGATGATGGAACCTCTAAACGCATCTCTCATGAAGACTTTCTTCATTCCTGAATCGGCAAACACTCATCAACCATTTGATGATCCATCTAGCGAAAATGCTCAAGGAACTTAGCCTTCTTTCTGAATAGGGTCAATCCAATTTCATTCATGAAATAAAACATCTTACATTTGATATCTTAGTGTTAGAACCTCTTAAAATAAAATATGATGCATTGTCAAAATCATTGCATAACTTTTGTAAGGGTTCTGTTTAGCAGATAGACGGATCCCAAAGTTTGTGCTAGACGGATCCCTACTCTTAGGGAACCGTGGGATCCGGCAAACAGAAAATGCAATTGCAATCATTGAATTTCAAACATGTCTTTAGATCACTTCACATTAAGCTATACATAGTACCTTAAGACAAATTGAGTCCATTTCAAAGTTGAGTAAAATCATAGTCACGCATAACTCACTTAGATCACACTCAAGACGCTTGTAGATCTATTGTTTCACTTAAACTCATTTGTCTTCCGCTCTCAAGCTCACTCATCATTTCTCACATGATCCCTCACATCTAGCTTTAGAAATCTTTCAATTATGGCAAAATTGATCATAATCATCCTTACCTCAAAATTGGTCAAAATTGATCAAACTCTAGTTTTTCCATCTTAAAGCCATTAGAATATTCTCCAAAACATTATCCTAAGTCACTATCTGATTTCTAGGATCATTTAGCTCCATTTGACACTCTCAAAATCTTTAGTGTCATCTTTGCTCATTCATTGGTACTCATGAAAGTTCCAATTTCTTCCATAAAAGGCAATCATTAGCTACATCACTCATTATCCTTAAGTATTTAAGCACCTCTTCATTTAAGACACTTAGATGAGCTGAAACACTCAAGAAGAAATAGGCATTATACCTTACAAAACATCATTGCTATCTTCTCTCAGCTTCTGAGAGACGGATCCTTAGGATTAGCCTAGGCGGATCCCTCATTGGAGGGAACCGTGGGATCCGTATGACAGATTTATGTCAACTCTAGCTAAAACAATCATTTCAAGCTCATCTTGCTAACTTAAACACTCCATCTCATCTTAAATGAGTTCCTAGATCAGTACAACTCTGAAGTTGACTCATGTGCATGTTAATCATCACATTCCAATGAAGTTTAGTGGCTTAAGTCTTGAATGCACTTGCCAAATCCCTTGCTTTATAAACCACATTGTTAGGACTCCTAAAGTCATCATCTTCATCCTTATTTTCAGCACTTAGAAATCTTTACAAACCTCTTGAAATCATGAGGAAAGCTCTAAGTGGTAACTCATCCACCAAAGAACCACCCAAGAAAATTGCTCGTGTTGTACACGAAATTTCTTCAATCGAATCATCTCTGATCAAGTCCACAAATGCAAGGATCTCACCTACACCAATCAAACCAATCCCTAAAAGGATAGTACCCACAAAACTACCTATGCCAAACACCACCATATCTCCTAAGCCAAACAATCCCATCTCCACTAAACCATCACCATTGGTTCCTAGAGCTATCTCATTCACAACTCCACTATCATCACCACACCTCTATAATTTAGAAGATTTGCCTCCTAGGCCGTCTTATCCTCCTCCACCGTCAACATTCTCCTCATTAGGAGGAATAATGGTACAAAATCAAGGTGTTGAGTCAACACTAGCTCCGGCTTCCTTTTCGCCGTCACCATCAATTAATCCCATTTGGATTATGAGAAATTATCAAAGTCAACCACCCGACCATATGGAAGTTGACACTTCTCTACCGCCACCGTCATTTTTGGTCGAGCCATCTTCAAATGCGCCTCCACCAATCCCTCCATCGTTTGAGGCTCCTCAACCCGCTTCACTTGATCCTTCGCATCAAGCAATTTCTTTTCTTCCACCACCACTACCTAGCCATGACAAAGACTGTTATCATTGTCAACATGTTGAAAGTTTGATACATGAAGAACGGGAAGATCAACGTTTCATGTTCTATCACCTCCTCGAACGTTTCGACGAGATTAAACCTAAACAAACTTGAGCTAGAGGAATTTAGTGTTGTCCTAGTATCAAGCGTTAATTAAGCCTAGAAATTGCAAGTCATGTATCGCTCATTTTCTTAGTTTGTAGAGTCATGTATATCATATCTCTAGTTTTATTAAATGAAATTACATGCTACTTGCTATATTTCTGAGTATATGATTATGTTGTATAATACATATCTCACTTTGATGTTAACATTATTTGTTATATCACCATTGCTGAATTTAGTCATCAGCCAGACGGATCCCTGAAATTTGCCTAGACGGATCCCTACAAGGAGGGAACCATGGAATCCGTGAGACAGAAAACTATTTTTCTACTATCTTGAGCATATTTGCAGGAAATTATGCATTATACTTGTTTTCTAACCTTTGATTTGTAGTTATTCAATTTACACATGAAGACTTTGACACCCTAAAGCTAGGGGAGCTTTGTGTCAAAGCAATACATTGCAAAATCACTTGCAATATTAGGATTACATTTCATGACGTCCCTTTGCAAAGTTGCAATTATCAAGGGGGAGCATATTCGTCACATAGACGAAATCTTTTGCAAACTTAGTTGCAAATGAGCTAGCTTAGTATTATTTATCTTTACTTGACGCCCTCACATAGGGATTGACTCGTCAAGGGGGAGTCAAGACGAGAACCATTCCCGTCACTTGCTCTCTTTACATTTTTTTCTCTTTTACATGTTTTTCTTAAAACAACGTGTTAGTTTCTTTTCGACGCTCTTTTTGTTTCGACAAAATGTGGGAGAAGAGAGTAAAAACTCCAAGTCGAGCTTTTACGAATTTTAGTTTTTACTTAAAATAATGTTATGTTTTGTCATCAATAAAAACGGGGAGATTGTTAATACAAATAAGCCGTAAAAACGTTTATTTATATTTTACGATCTTCTAATGTTTTGTCGATAACAAACGTAAAATCATTTTAACGAAACAAATAAAATACGTAAATAGTTTGAGCCAATAGTTTTCTAACACACTTACGTTTTCATAATAAACACTAAAACAAGTATAAGTGATTTTATGATTTAGTAATACATATGTACAACAACTAGTGTTTACATATTGGGCAAAATATATACATAACTAGTATGTATTATAAAATGGGTAAAAAATACAACCCATGGAATATATCCATAACCCATGGTATTGACCCATACCCATTAGACTAGGTGCATTGCACTCATTAGATACATTGTATCTAATAAAAGACCCATGGATCAACCCATAACCCATGACCCATGACCCATAACCAAAATACCCATGGGCAAAGAGGAGCGTCCCACGGATCCCTAGTTTTACACTAGACGGATCCCTTAAGGGAGGGATCCATGGGATCCGGGGAACAGTAGTATTTTCTCTCTATAAATAGTGAGCCATTTCTTCATTGTTTCTGTCACACCCCCAAATTACCTGTTTTGCAGCGGAATGGAATTCCTGGGGATTGACTGTCATAGCATCACAATCACAGTTATATTGAACGACCTAAAGTGTCGTTTGGAAAATACATCGTTTGATTTAATAAAATAATCAGAGTTACAACATAGGTCCCAAAAGTTTACAAAGTTTGCGGAAATATAAATATATTACAAGTCCAAACGATGGTTTTAAAAGAAAGTGCCATAATGTACAATGATGTAAGTCGACGCCGCGACTCAAAAGGTGGTTCCTTAACCATGCCATGATGATCATGCCTTAGATACCTGAGAATAAACATGCTAAAAAGGTCAACACAAAGGTTGAGTGAAATCCATAGGTTTAAGTAATTCGTTTGAACACAATAATCGTAGTGTGAGTTAAATGGTTTCACACTCATCGTTAAAAACAAAATCGTATTTATTTCACTAAGTTCATGACACCAAAGCGTAAACATCGCACCAATAAAAATTGGTAATCATCGTTTCATCGCCGCCCTAATAGGTAATTTGCCAATTTACCTTAATGATTCAAATATAGTGCGCTCGATTTCCCCTAAATGGGTCAATAGGAGCGGGAGTGTTAATTCCAATAGGCCTATTCACAATATTCGCGCTCACTCGCAAGTGACTAATGGTTCATGATGTAGGGACTTCGAACATGGCAAATACTTAGTGACAATAAAACATTTGGATATAGCATACAGTTCAAAGCAGTTGTGTTCGATTAAAAATGTAGCATGTATCTCCCCCAAGAGTTTGTAAAACAATTAAAAGAGTAAAAGTGGGGCTATGAACTCACTTGGTAAACTGGAATAATGGCAAAAGTGAGTACACTGAGGTATAATGTGATGCGTCAACCGGGACCTATTACGAATGATATGATATGTCATGAGTTGCAATGTAATGTTATGCATGCACTTCATATGTTATTTATACCATTTGCGGGTTTTGAAAATATTACTCGTCGTCGAAAAATACTCTTTTGACGTCTTGACCCTTCAAAAATGACTTTTCAAGTTTTTACGTCAAAATGTCATCCTACAATGGTTTTATAATGATTTTTGGTGAAATTTTCACTTTTCGTCGCAAAACAATGTCGTCGGAATTTTTATAAAAGTAACAAAAATGGCTTTGGAAAACTAGTCGTAAAATGGTGTACGTCGATCGTTAGAGAACGAACTCGACAGTTTTGAAAAGTTTGTATCGATATCTAGAAGTTTCAGTTCAGGAGTTTTCGTCCAAAAGGTCTCGATCATAAAGATATCAAGGGTTAAAGATAGCGATTTTGGCTAATTGTTGAGCAGAAAATGAGTTTCGGCCAAGTTTGAACATCCGTAATTAATTTACTACAACTCCGCTATACAAACGGCTTGTCGTTTTGAAAAATATGGCCGATGAACTTGATTTTACTAGAAGACAATTCGTTCCAAAAAGTTTCACATCATGGTTAAAAACAGCCGCAAACATGGACGTTACAGCTACTAAAATACTTGTATCGTAAAAATAATATAGTTTTTCAGAAAATAATAGTTACGGCAACTTTATGAAAACGTGCATATCTTTGTCGTTTTAAATCCGTTTTCTACGTATAATATGTCCTTAGCTTCGTATCGAAGTAAACTAATATATTTTTGACTAGTCGAAATAATTTGTGAAGCTTAAGGCTCGTTTTTGACCCAAACAATGTCAAAACAGTTTGCTGAAAATTCTGAAAATAATACGTTTCGTCGTCAAACTTTAAAAATCCATAACTTCTTCGTTATAAGTCCGTTTTTATCCGTTCAAGCGGCCACGGATTCGTTTTAAAGTATATTTTCTAAATATCAAGGCCAAAGTTTTGTACCAACTGCCGGTTTTTCCAGAAAATCGAATTAAGGACAGAACATAAATTATAGTTATCGAAAATAGTTTTTCTCGTACTAAACCTATTCCAATCCCTTCAAAACAACTCCAAAGCTATTCTAATCCTACCATACACCTTCTTAGGGTGTCATGGGTTCCTAGACATTACCAAAACTAAAATATAACAAGGAGTAATTATAAGATGGATTATATATATATAGCACATAAAAACCTTAAAAATCTTAAAAATGGTATAAATATCATGAGACTTGCATGTTTCACTAATAAAATGATATGACCACAAAAATGAATATGAAATAAAAATATGACTAGGAATGCTTACTAGTGATATGATGAGGTTTAATGGACAAAAGGTTTTCCTAATCACTTGAGGTTTATATTACAAAACCTTGCAACAAATGATACTAGTGTTTAAATAAACTTGACTTGAAAACTTGGATAATCCTTTCTTTTGGGTCCCTTGGCTGCCGAATATGTGTGGAAGAGAGGAAGAGATGAGTGTTTGATCTTTTGCTTTTAAAATAATGAAGTGAATAAGTTGTAAGAGTATAATACTTTAACTAGTAGAAGATATTTAGGCAAGTTATGTGACTCACCATTGTGGGTGTCGACATAATTAAAAGAAGAAAATGATAGATGAAATTTTAGTAGCTAAGTACATATGTGTTAGTAGAAAAGTGTAGTTAATTAAGAATGATTAATATCTTGTGTATTTATTTAAGCATTAGGGTCACATTAGTTAAAAATAAATTTTAACGGGTCAAGATAAAATATATTGAGGTCATAAAAATTATAAAAATACATTTCTTACAAGAATTGAGTAAATAAATATTTATCGGGTTGAATTTACGAAAATCGTCGTAATTATATAAATTTAACAATTTATGTACCAAATAAATTTAAAACACTAGGAAAACTCAAAATATAGTTTATATAACTAAATGTAAGTATAAAAATATGTCGGGATCATTTTTGAAAGTAACGGATTAAATATTCAAAATAATAACTCACGCGATAACGTTTATTTAATATTAAATTTAAGCGTTAAATGTGAAATGAAATGTCATGAATGAACTATCATGATGCAAATGATGTCAATGAAATGTAGACTAATCTTAGTCCATATGAAATGTTCGTGATGATATGATCATGAATTCGCCGCTAAACCTTTAAGGTTACGCGAATTTGGAACACGTAAACCAAGTTTACGATAAATGTTGAAATAGTGAGGCATAAATTGTTTCGAGAAATGACCTGAAAGTACGGGTTGTCACAGTTTCTCACCCCTTTCTCACATACTTTTTCTTTGAGTTAAAAACTCCCTAACCCCATATCCAAGTGATCTATGTATGTAGTTTTGTTTTTGTGTGATTCTTTAGGTTCCTCTTAAAGGCGAGATCACCACCTTTGAAGTCAAGCAAGCTCAAGTCCATGAGTTGCCATACTTCCTCATCATCAAGACTACTGAAGTTATCTTGTTGATGGTTCTTTCTCTAAAGAGTGTAGTGTTGAAGACATTAGTGAAAGATATCTCAAGTGTCAAGACGAAGACATTAGTGAAAGGTGTTGATCGTCCGTATTGTAGGCATTAGTGAAGGGTGCCTAGAAGTCAAGTCACAAGACATTAGTGAAGGGTTTCTTGAAGATCTAGTAAAAGGCATTAGTGAAAGGTGCCTAAGATGTACATTCGATATGGTGTGTTTCGATGTACAAGATAGATTAGTATTGTTTCCAAGGATGTTGATATCCTTGATGGTGTTGTAATAAGGAGTGGGTCTCTTTTGGGATTAGGTGTTGTGTAGTGTTGGGTAGTAGTTCCTCCATTGTAATGGAACTCGGTATCTAGCCTAGTACCGGATAAAGGGTAGGCGGCGTTGTGATACGATTGGTTCTCCTTGGTGAAAAGGACCCGGTGGTTAGCCTAGTACCGGAAAAAGAGTAGGCAACGTTGTGAAGGTTTCTCCACCATAAGGAGTCGGTGTTGTGTAGTGATTACGAACTCTCGAGTAGGTGACTCGGGGAGTGGAGTAGGGCAAGGAAGGTGTCGTTGTATCCGAACTACTATAGATATTCGCGTTGTAGTTTTGTGCTTCTTACTCTTTATCTTTTTCATTACATATTTATATTTCTATATGTTTGTTTATCAACATCCAACACACAACATAAGTCGATCTAAATAAGTTTAAAACGAGTTTTAATTGGTAAAACTATTCAACCCCCCCCCCTTCTAGTTTTCCACACTTTTCATCGAAGGGATATTAGATCTGATCTTCCAATAAAAAGTTATTAATTGTCGAAGTCTGCTGCTGGGTAACAATTCGAATTTCTATTTTCTTTTGGGTTTAATGCTTAATCGTTTGTATTGTGCTTTGGTGGGGCTGAATAAGATCATCAAGATTCAATATTTTGCAATTGGTCAATTAGTGATACAAGATTCGTTTATCAATTCCATTATTGCTATTAGTCAATTTATGATGAAGAAATACAATATTGCTACTGAATTTTGCTATTTGTGATGGAGAATTATATATTTGTTAACATTGGTATTCAATGTTGCAAAAATCGGTCAACTCGGCCGATTAATCGTTAATCGGCCGAGTACCTTGTCGATTTTTAAAAATCGGTCGAAAAATCGGCCTTGGATAAAAATCGACACTAAGCAGTCAAAAAATCGGCCGAATCGGTCAAAATCGGCCGAATCGGTAAAATATCGGCCGAATCGGGCAAATCGGTCATTTTAAAAAGAGTAAATTACACCGTTCGTCCTTGTGGTTTGTGTTGACCGCAGCCTATCGTCCTTTGACCAAATAAAATGCACCGTCTGTCCTTAAGTGGCAAACTTTATGCGCCGCTAGTCCCTCCCTCTAACGGAGCTCACTAACAGTCGTTAAGTCTTGTTAACCTGAGGGTATAATCGTCATTTCAACACCATAAGGACGAACGGTGCAAGGACGAACGGTGTAGTTTACACTTTTTGTCCCTTTTTTTACGTTTTCGTCCGTTTTCTTACTTTTAACTCAGGTTTTTTACTTTTTACTCCGTTTTTTTACGCTTTCGTCCGTTTTCTTATTTTTCGTCCATTTTTTTATGTTTTCATCCGTTTCTTTACTCTTTAGTCCGTTTTTTTACATTTTTGTCCGTTTTCTTACGTTTTACTCCAGTTTTCTACGTTTCACTTCGTTTTTTTACGTTTTCGTCTGTTTTTTTACGTTTTCTTACGTTTTCATCTGTTTTAATACGTTTTCTTCCGTTTTTATTACGTTTTAATCTGTTTTTTTATGTTTTCATCCACTTTCTTACGTTTTCGTCCATTTTTTTACGTTTTTTTCTGCTTTCTTACGTTTTCGTATATTTTTTTTATGTTTTCGTCTTTTTTTACGTTTTACTCAGTTTTTTACGTTTTTTTCTGTTTTCTTACGTTTTCCTCTGTTTTTTTCATCGGTTTTTTTACGTTTTCGTTCGTTTTTGTCCGTTTTCTTACGTTTTCGTCCGCCTTTTTATGTTTTCTTCCTTTTTTCTTACGTTTTACTCTGTTTTTTACCTTTTCGTCCGTTTTATTACGTTTTCGTTCGTTTTATTACATTTTCGTCTGTTTTCTTACGTTTTCGTCTATTTATGTACGTTTTCGTCTGTTTTTTACGTTTTTGTCTGATTTTTTACGTTTTTGTCTGTTTTCTTATGTTTTAGTCCATTTTTTTACGTTTTAGCCCGTTTCCTTACGTTTCCGTTTGATCTTTTACGTTTTTGTCTATTTTTTATGTTTTCATCCGTATTTTACGTTTTCGTCCGTCTTTTTACGTTTTCGTCCATTTCCGTCCGTCTTTTATGATTTAGTCCATTTTTTATGGATCAAAACGTAAAAAGACGAACAAAAACATAAAAATACGGACAAAAACATAAAAAAATAGACAAAAACGTAAAAGATCAAACGGAAACGTAAGGAAACGGGCTAAAACTTAAAAAAATGGACTAAAACAGACAAAAACAGACAAAAACGAAAAAAACAGACAAAAACGTAAAAAAACAGACGAAAACGTAAATAAACAGACGAAAACGTAAGAAAACAGACGAAAACGTATTAAAACGGACGAAAACGTAATAAAACGGACGAAAACGTAAAAAACAGAGTAAAACGTAAGAAAAAAGGAAGAAAACATAAAAAGGTGGACGAAAACGTAAGAAAACGGATGAAAACGTAAAAAACAGAGTAAAACGTAAGAAAAATAGACGAAAATGGACGAACACAAACGAAAACGGGCGAAAACGTAAAAAAATAGACAAAAACGTAAGAAAATGAATGAAAATGTAAAAAAACTGACGAAAACGTTAAAAAAACATAGTAAAACGTAAGAATAACAGACAAAAACGTAAGAAAATTTACGAAAACGTAAGAAAATGGATGAAAACGTAAAAAAAGACGAAAACGTAAAAAAAACATAGTAAAACGTAAGAAAAACAGAGTAAAACGTAAGAAAAACGGAAGAAAACGTATTAAAACAGACAAAAACGTATAAAAACGGATGAAAACGTAAGTAAACGGACGAAAACGTAAAAAAACGGACAAAAAGTGTAAACTACACCGTTCGTCCTTGCACCGTTGGTGTTGAAATGGCGATTATACCCTCAGGTTAACAAGACTTAACGACCGTTAGTGGGCTCTGTTAGAGGGAGGGACTAATGGCGCATAACGTTTGCCACTTAAGGACAGACGGTGCATTTTTTTTGGTCAAAGGACGATATGCTGCGGTCAACGCAAACCACAAGGACGAACGGTGTAATTTACTCTTTTAAAAATAATAATAATTTAGGCATTATACTTAATTTGGGGATCGTATATTTCACTTATAACACACAATGGGCATCATAATCATAATTTGAGCCTTTTATTGAGGTTTGGAAACATAGCAGGCTTGGAATTAGTTAAGATTTTTAGTTTAGTCTCCAGAAATACCAAAAAACTGCAGGAAATGCCAATCCGATTAATCCCGACTTGACCGATTACTCGTTGCAGGGTGGTCGACCGCCCGACTACCGATTCACGATTTTTGCAACATTGTTGGTATTCCACGATAAAGTCCATCACTGATTGGTTGTTACTTTGTACTATTTTGATTATAAATTGCTTGGTCACGTGATGGAGAAAGGTTTATAAATTGGTCGAACGTATTTATTGATTGGTGGACCATAAGTGATCTAAACAATAGAGGTTATTGGATTATATTCGAACAATTAATACTGCTACTTGGATTTTCATGCTGGTTGAAACGTTGCTACTGTTTGTGTAGTTTTGGTATTTACTACTGCTAAGGTAAAAGATTTCTGCTGCTGCAACGTTTTAGTACTGCTATCGATATAGTTTGTACTGCTATGGTAAAAGCTTTAGTACTGCCAAGTTTGTCAGAGAAATTATTTGTACTGCTTGTGTTATCCGAGAAGATCCATTTCTACTACTAGCTTTAATCGATATTGGATGGTACATGATTTTTGGTTCTCGGCTAATGTTTGGAGTTTGGATGGTTCACACACATAGAAGGTTATTGGTTCACACACACAAGGAGTTTGGTTTTATTTGTTCTTAAAGGTTTTAAAAGGCTCGTATTTGGTTTCTATTGAAGAATTGATTACGAAGATGGTTATTTATCACTTATTTGAAGGTGAAGTGGATTTCGTAGATGTGTATTCTTATTTTTGTGCATTCTTATTGTGACGAAGAATTGACAAAACACTTAAAGGAGTGACATTATTGTGCTTAGTGATTATTGTCAAGGGATTACGGTCTCCCTATACATAAAGTTGTATACGTTCAGAGTTACGTGGTTTATACAAGATATAAGATATAAGTTTGGGTTATTCTACTTCTACATCAAGTTTGTTATATTTGGTTTTCTTCACAAGTAATCATTACATAGAGCTTACAGATTTGAAGAATCATGAAAATGATTAACACATTGGTTTCAGGGGAAGTATCGTATTATGTGTTTTAATCATTTGATATTCATGCAACACTCAAAAATAAGCTTTTGATTCTTACTACTATTGATTAGTATTACTACTTATGGTTTAGATTTCTATTGTTCCAAGTTCATTTTTAGTGCGGAAAACTTCATGGAGGGTAATTTGAAACATTGGAATGATGAATTGGATGTGTGGTATTGGTTTGTAGTGGATAAAATCATATTTGCATATATTCCCTATTTGGATAATGACAAAAAGGGGAAGAGATGTTGGAGTGGCATGGCATGGATTAAGGGGAAGACAAAGGAAGACAAGATTGTTTCATTCATGGTGAGATTTAATTATCTCAATTTCTCTACTTCGTCTAGGGAAGTTCGTACAAGAACCGTGTTTGTTTTGTCATCATCAAATAAGGGAAGATTGTTGGGTTTATTGATTTGATGATACAAAACAATAAAGAATGAAACATCAAGGACTTAAAGTGACAAGAAGGAAATCTACAAAAAGATGGAAGGACTTGCTTGCAAAAGAAGATTTATTATTTAGTCCTTCGTAGAGATTTGTAAACCCTAATCCTGTAGTATATAAAGAGGACATGGGGAGTAGGTTTTATTAATTAAGTCTTCCAATATGTAGTCGACTAAGAAAGGTGTGTGTGTGTGTCTAGACGTTTGTCATAGAAAACATCTAGGGTATGTTTAAGCTTTCAAGATCGTTTGATCCTTGTTATAGATTAGATAACATGTTATTAATATAATTGAGAGCTTGTTGGATGTGAAAAACCTTGTTGTCAATAACGTTAATTCATAGTTGAATATTCCGCTTTCGTTATTGTGTGTCCTAGATAATATGAGGTCTAAACAACCTCGAGCTACAACGATCTAACATGGCCTATCACATCTGCATAATGTTCAAACAAAATAAGTGTCAATTGGTTTAAGACACCTTTAAATGGATGACATATCATCATGTAAAAAACCAATTTTTAAAAATAATTAGAATGTTTGTACATACCAAACTGGCCAACTTCCTCATTCTTTAGAGAAGTAATGGTTCCATAGGGACGAAAGTCAAACCCATACAGAGAACCGGTAAAATCTAAACACTTTTCGATTACAGTATTCGAAAGGAAGCTAAGGCGCAGAGGTTTTTTAACGATACGGAACTTGGGTTGGATCTCCCCAAGACTATACCATTGAAGGATGACAGCATTGCCCTCTTGTAATTGATGTTTGAAACCATTGATCAATGCCATCCTGACCGTTGCTTGCATCCTTATGTGCTGGAACAAAACATTTGGACATTATGTACAACACAAACCAATATGAACATCACAAATAGCAATTCATCTAAAAAATGCAAATACAAAGATTAATATGGACCAAATATGAAGTAAATACTTTCCTGTTCATAAAAAACAATCATCTCCATATTAACAACATGTGACTTGCTAAACATAGGTTGCATCCAAGTACGAAGAATACGTACTCGTAACTTGATGTTGTCCTTAACAGGTGATAAATCGTTGATATACCCAGAAACGAAGGTAGACATTCTTTGATTTGATATTCAACGATGAGGTTAGTAATTGTGATGTGCATCTTTAGCACCAACGCCATCCTCAATTTATATTATCAAAAACGTCCTACAATTAGGGTTCATATTATCATAAGGTTTTTAATACTTTGATCATCTTCCAAAATTAAAATTTCAAATATTGTACCCAAAAAATCCCCAATTTTTGTTTTTAGGGTTTTGGTCATTTTTTCTGTAGGTTTTTCATCATATAATCAATTATTAAAACTAAAAATTAACAAAAACAAATTTAAATTAATACAAAATTAGTTCACAATAAAGATCATTACCAAATTATGAAGGATGCCAGCAAACACCAAATCAATTTGTTGTTTTGGGAGATGATATGTAGGATGGTTTTGAATTTTTTGAAAAACGTATTGAAGAAGAAAAAGTGTGATTATCTTGATTGTAATGAAATTGATATGATTTGAATCCGATAAGAGGATCTCAGATTGTAACACATCATTGAAAATTTTAATGACTTTCCAAAACAGCAGAAGGAGCGTACTGAAGAAGTTTTACAACCTCATGTGGTTCTATCACGTAGTTGTAGTATGTTAAAGGGATGCATTGGGTGTTGTACAAAATTGTTACATATGGAATGCCACATCAGAACATTTAATTTTAATATACTTCATTTGGTGGTACAAAAGTGTGGTTTATTAGATAACATAGATTTAGTTACACAGCATAATAACATATCTGAGATATATTTGATCACTTTAACAGTTTATATGAATAAACATTTAAAAACACCCGATTGCAATTTTCATCGTTTAAACTTTTTATTGATACTAGACGAGTACTCGTGCATAACAACGAGATTTTATAACGGCAAATAGTTTTAGTGATAAAAAAGTTTATGGATTATAAACGAAAAATAGTAAAAGTTTAAGGATTTGGGGATTAAACATAAAGTTTTGAAACCCGGTTCGACCCGGGTGGTTCAACTGGTTGAACCGTTCCGGTCGAAAAACAAGTCAATTTAAACCGGGTCATCCCCATGGGTTAGGTTCAAAAAACGCATCAAATTAACCGGGTCAACCCGGTTTTCGATGTGTATTAATAGTTTCATTTTGAAACATATGTTTTCAATATTTCCTTTTTTAGTTTCAACATTTCATTTTTAATTTTTTTAACATTTCACTTTCTTAACTTTTCACTTTTCACTTTGACCATTTTTGCGAAACAACACTTAGAAATTGAATAACAAGTATGTATGTGATCTCCTCACTAAACTTAAACACCAAAACCAAAGTTATTATGTTTAAGTAAGAACTATGCTAAAACAATTGATATAAAATCTAGGACTTAGTTATATTTGAAGAAAGAAAAAACGAACTCTTGAAAGTGCTTAAAACTTTTAATATAAGAGATACATTTTTGCTTTGATACAACGATCTATTTATAGGCAAAGACTAAGTGGATGCCCGTGAGGTAAAAAGTATGTGTCCACATGTGATAAGCTAAAGTACACTTGGTAATTTAGTCTATTCATAGTATGCTACCACACATACTGTATGTGGAATAGTGTTGACAACTGTTTGTACTTTTTATCAACTATAGTACTCCTTGACTTTGGATAAGTGCTTTTAAACTTATCTTCCTACGGAGTTTCCCGCCTATATTTCAGAGACTTAAAACGTCCTATCAGAATGTTTAAGTCTAAGACTGTCTTCAATGAGTTGAGGAGATCTTCAGGGAGTCAATGTGTTATTGTCATCACACACTGACTCTATCATCCTAATGTTGATTCTTAACTTCATTATCTGAGTTCCGCCTCAGATCCTGATTAGTCTTTAACTTCAGACTCTGAAGAACTTTTTTTGGATGACTCCCTAAACGCATTCTAACATTCAAGGACTTGTAATCACTTAGGTTTTTTTTTCATTCAAATCTATACTAAGGGACTTTGGGCTCTAAATTGACCCAACAATCTCCCCTTATTTGGATAGAAAAATAGCCTAAATGTTTTTCAGTGAAAGTAAGCAAATTACAACTTCTTCTTACAAACTGAATATAAATTTAAGTACTTCACTAAAATAGGTTTATAACAAGGCAAACACAAAAGGCTTAGCCTTGCATGAAAAATGATAAACAAAGATTATTTAGAGTAGACAAGATAATCGAAATCATAATAAAAAACTGATAATCTAATGTTTAAGATGTGTAAAACTTTCACTCTTAGTGTCTTCTCTTCTCTAATGGCCTTCGTAAGTGAATTACGGTTTCTCCTAAACTTCAAGACTTTGTGGAACTTTGAAACTCCAGAACTCTTTTAAAAGTGTAGAATGGATTTGTATTTATAGTGTTAGGATTTAGAAAATCCAGTCATTAAAGTGTCGATCACCTCAAGTATATGTAATCGTTAGAAAGCTCGTAGTCGTAGTCATTTAATATTAGTTAGTATTTAGTTAAGCAACACTGTGGAGGACGGACGGGTCTTTACCCACTGTATGCCTGATCCACAGCCCGTAGGAGGCGAGTCCTGTAAGAAAACTATAAATACCCTCTACCTCCCAAGGTAGAGGGTTGGAGCTTCAATACCATTTTTCTTTGTTTCACATAGTTCCCAACTCTCTTCCCTTTCTCTCTATAACTTTCTCTCTCTAAAACTTGTATACGCCCCATATGGATTGTGGTTAATGTGTTTGTGAAATCCTATATGTTACAATTGGTATCAAGAGCCATGGTTTGATCACTCATCTTTCATGCTTTTTGTTTTGGTGGATTTCATAAGGTTTTTGGGGTTATAAGTGCTTAGAAGAGTTTGAATCATTTGGTCAATTTCTAGTGTTAAAGTTTGAATTTTGATTGTACTTTTCTGTTTAGGATCATCATATGTGTTTAGGTTTTGAATTGGAAGGCTTGAATCATCGTGGTTGGGTTGTTTTTTATTGATAAAGTGGTTACATTTGAAAACTGTACAAAGCGAGTTGAGCCACGGAGTTGAGTTTCTAGGAAGCGAGTTGCTTTGTTATTGGAAGCGAGTTGGTTTGTGCGACTTGGCTATTAAGCGAGTTGACTGTTTAAGCGACTTGGGTTTTAAAGCGACTTAGCTATTAAGCGAGTTGTATTGGCAGCGAGTTGGTTTAGGTGACTTGGTTGTTAAGCGAGTTATCTTTGTATGCGACTTGGCTATTTAGCGAGTTGACTCTTTATGCGACTTGGTTTTTAAGCGAGTTGTTTCTTTAAGTGACTTGAGTTTTAAGCGACTTGCCTTTCAAGCGAGTTGACTGTTTAGCGAGTTGACTGTTTAGCGACTTGTCTATTGAGACTTGTCACTTCTTCGTGCTACATTTTTACGGTTGTTCTTTTGGTTTAGTAAAATCCCGTGAAAGAATATATTTCCCGGTTTAATCAAAGAATAGTAAAATCCTGTAGAATCTGGAATCATGTCTAACAACGTACCTACTATCGTTTCTACTGTAGCTGAGGACATTCAAGAAGCTGGATCAGACACTCGTCCACCTATGCTTGACAGAATTGATTATGACTCATGGGCTCAACGAATTAGGTTGTATTGTTTAGGTAAATAAAATGGGGTTAACATTCTCAAATCAATTGATGAAGGACCGTATCAAGTTGAGACAACCAGAGACATTCTTGAGACTGCTGCTGATGGCTCGGTGATATTAGGACTTGACAGACCTAAGATGTATGATGAACTGAATTATAAGGAGAAGAAGAGATACGATGCAGACATCAGGGCTTCTAACATCATACTTCAGGGTTTACCTAAAGACATTTACAAGCTAATCAATCACAACACGAAAGCTAAAGTAGTTTGGGACAATGTTAAGATGCTTCTGTCTGGTTTTGAATTGACTAAAGAAGATAGGGAATCACAACTGTATGATGACTTTGAGCACTTTAAGATGAAACCAGGGGAAAGTGTCACTGAATATTACGTGAGATTCCACAAGCTTGTGAATGACATGAGGAATATCAAAATGACTATGCCTAATATTCAGCTAAATTTAAAGTTTGTGAACAACATGAATCCCGAATGGCACAAATTTGTCACTTCAGTCAAGTTAACTAAGGGTTTGAGGAATACTAACTATGAGCAATTGTATTCATTCCTGCTTCAGAATGAGAGACATGCTATGTGATACAAAGTGAAAGTGAGATGGTACCAAGTGATGCATCCTCTGCAGTCAATGATGACTTTGTTTTTGATGAATACACTCCATGTGCCCCTGATGATTATGTTATCTCTGAACTGAATGCCTATAAAGAACAAGTTGCAATTTATGAACAACATGCTAAGTTTGAGTTAACCACCCGTGAGCAGGAAATGGATGACCAAATGCGTACAATTATTAGAAAAGGTAATTTTAGAGAAGAAGTGTTAAAACAAGAGTTAAACTCCTTACAAGAAAAGCTTTCTAAAACTGTTAAGCAAAAACAAAAACTCCAAGATAATGTTAAAGTGCTTAAACAAGAATTTAATGCTAAGGAATCAAAACTTTTGAATGACTTTTCCAATCTAAAAACTCTGAAAAACAAGCTTGAAAATAAATTGTACGTACAAGGGAATACCATTCAGACTGCTCACATGATCACTAAGCATAGAGTTCTCAACGATAAGCATAGCATTCCTCTCGTAAAGGAACCCAATCCTGAATATGGTAAAGCGGCGAGAGAAGCTCATAAGGTAATATATGATGGTAAGGAAATCCTTAAGCCTAGGCAGAAACCTAGTTGCGCTGAGTGCACTGAGGAAGATGGGCAATTAGATGAAGTCACTAGGGAGAAACTGAATATGAAGCTAAAAGATCCTGAGTGTAAAAAGCAAAACATAACGTTCAAACCCCATGATTACACTAAAGAAAATTGGATTTCCCTGAACAGATTTAAGCCTCAAACCCTATTAACCCCAGAACAAGTTTTTTGGAAAAAGGACATAGATATGCAAAAAGCTAATGCACTTGTTAAAACGAACACTCCCCTCAGGAAAATGCCTCCAGCAACTGTGTATCCACCGAATACACCCATGCATTTAGTTCCTAGATCTATTCCCACTAAGAGCAAGACCTTAATCAGCCTATATGTTGTTTATCAACTATTTGTTGATTTTGAGAAGACATGTAAGAAAAGGATCACACCTACTGGGATAACTTAAGGGGAAAGGGGTTTTGAGCAAACTAAAGAATGCTATTTAACTGTGGTCATGCCTTTCTTTAAACAACTAAAAGGTCAATTTAAAAGTCTTCAAAAAGGAATAAACTCGGATATTAAAGAAATGGAAAAGGAATTTGATGCAATGATTGTTGAGGTCAATGACTATGAACGGGAACTCAAATATAATGAAATTGAAAGGAAAAATCTGCATATCTTAAATGAGAACTTAGTATTGAGTTGTGTGGCTCAAAATGTGTTTTATACTGTTACTAAGCACTCTATTACTGCTTCTCAATTTCAAGAATTATATGTTGCTTTGAAAGTTTCCCATGATCGTGTCATTGAGCTTGAAACAGTAAATTCAAAAATGCATGATAAAATTGAACAGGATGATCATGATAACTTGGTCAAACATTTTTCTAAATTGGAAGTTGAACATTTTGCTTTGCAATTAAAATATCAACATCTCAAAGAAAATGTTAAAACCTCAAATATCAAGACATCCTCAGATGCTTCTGAATTTGATGCAGTTTTTGAAATAAACAAACGTGATGAACAAATTCAAGCTCATTGTAACACGATCAGAAAATTGAGAGCCCAAATCTCACAATTGAAGGGCGAAAGAAATGGCTCCCAAATGCCTCCACCTTTAGATTCTCAATCTTCTCAAAAATTTCATCTCCAAAACCTCGTTAATATTTTACAAAAGGAAAATGAGAGTTTTCTAGAAGAAAATGAAAAGGTTAA
Source organism: Chrysanthemum seticuspe (assembly GCA_019973895.1). Lineage (NCBI taxonomy): Eukaryota > Viridiplantae > Streptophyta > Magnoliopsida > Asterales > Asteraceae > Chrysanthemum > Chrysanthemum seticuspe. The sequence continues at coordinate 112,647,828 of BPTQ01000009.1, read as the reverse complement.
ACTACACCTTAAAGAGTTATATGATTCAATGAAAGTCACTCGTGACAAAAACAACGAAAAAATAACTTCTTTACAAAAGGAAATTGAGAATCTGAAGAAACAGGAAAGAGGGAAAATGCCACTTTTCTTTAATGAGAATGTTGCATCAAAGTCGTCTGCAGACTCTAAATATACTGTGACTGTTAAATACATACCTCCTCATCTTAGAAATAACGAACTTGTGTTTCATAACTATTTTGCTCACCTTAAGGATAGTCTAGAATGTCTCCGTGAGATTGTAGAGGAGGATTTCATAAATAAGCCCCTTGATAGTGAAATTAGGTTTGCTTGCATTCAGGCCAAACGATCTCAGGAACTGTTAGAATGCTTAAGAGAAACATGCCCTAAACCTGTTGGTAAGAAGGATAAATAGTTGTGCCTTATTCTATGCCTGACTTTAAGAATGCCAATCTTGATATGCCTCACTCAGTGCCTAAGGTTAAGCATGTAAGCTTCAATGTGCCTTCAAGTAGTTCAGATCCCAGCACTTCTAAACCTGAAAAGCAAAAAGTAGCAATACCAACTAATGTTCCCATTCCCTCTACAGGAGTAAAAAGTGACACCAAAGCAAGCAGGTCAAAGCCTCAAGGCAACACAAAGAATGATAGGACCTTGCAAGCTAGGAATGTTCAGTGGAAGAAAGTAGAAGATCACCTTAGGAAGAATGAAACTATGTTGAATAAAACAAATCGTGTTGATTCTAGTGTTAGCTCTAAGCGTGCTGTAATTAATGCGAATTCTGCTACTTTTGGCAAAACATGTAATGATGATTGCTTGGTTTCTGTTACTAATCATGTATGTGGTATGAATGATGTGATTAATGCTGCTAAAAACCCAGTTAGAACTGTGAATGCCATCAAACATATTAAGAGGGCTAAAAAGCAATGGTGGAAGAAGGGTAGAAAACAGTGGAAACCCACAGGAAGAAAACTCAGTAATGTAGGTTATCAGTGGATACCAACTGGACGCAAATTTAATCTTAATGAGTTGTGCCCTAGATTATCTAGACCAATGCCCATTAGGAAATAGATGCCTACTGGTAGAACTATTCCTTTAAGAAGTGAACATACTTTGAATAGGTCTAATTCACACACTAGCACAACATCTATCCCTAATGAATTCATTGTTTCTGCTTCTGATGTGGGTGTTCCAATCACTGTTACTAACCAAGTGGAACCCATTCTTGCATGGGGATCCCAATTATCCAGTTATCCATTCTTGTCTGTGTTCAACTGCAGATCGTTCAAATCGTTCTGTGGTATTTGGACTCAGGCTATTCCAAGCATATGACTGGAGATCGCTCGCGGCTCATGAACTTTGTGAGTAAATTTATTGGGACTGTTAGATTCGGAAATGACCATTTTGGGGCAATTATGGGTTATGGAGATTATGTGGTTGGTGATAGTGTAATCTCCAGGGTATATTATGTTGAAGGTCTTGGCCATAGTCTATTTTATGTCGGTCAATTCTGTGATTCTGATCTAGAGGTCGCCTTCAGAAAACATACATGCTTCATTAGAGATTTAAATGGTGTTGAACTTTTGAAAGGAACACGTGGAACCAATTTGTACACCATCTCCATCGAAGACATGATGAGATCTTCTCCAATTTTCTTGTTATCAAAGGCCTCTAAAACAAAGTCTTGGCTATGGCACCGTCGTCTCAATCATTTGAATTTCGGCACCATAAATGATTTGTCAAGAAAAGACCTCGTGAGAGGCTTGCCTAGACTAAAATATGAAAAGGATCACCTTTGTTTTGCATGCCAATTAGGAAAAAGCAAGAAATATGCCCATAAACCCAAACCTGCAAACTCAGTTATGGAAGTCCTTCATACTCTTCATATGGATTTGTGCGGACCAATGAGAGTACAAACAATTAATGGAAAGAAATATGTACTTGTTGTTGTTGATGACTACTCTCGATTTACTTGGGTTAAGTTTCTGAGGACAAAGGATGAAACTCCAGACGTCATCATCAATCTTATCAAACAGCTGCAGGTTCGACTTAACAAGACTGTTAGAATGACACGAACTGACAATGGAACTGAGTTTGTTAACAAAGAACTAAGCCAGTTTTATGAAAGCAATGGAATCAGTCATCAAAGAAGTGTTCCACATACTCCTCAATAGAACGGTGTAGTTGAAAGACGAAATCGGACTCTTGTAGAAGCTACAAGAACTATGCTAATTTATTCAAAGGTTCCAATGTTTCTCTGGGCTGAAGCCATTGCCACTGCTTGCTACACCCAAAATCGTTCTCTCATCCACACCACTCATGGTAAAACTCCATATGAACTCGTCCACAACAGAAAACCTAATATCTCTTTCCTTCGTGTGTTCGGCGCTTTATGCTATCCAACAAATGATGGTGAAGATTTGGGTAAATTAAGAGCTAAGGCAGACATAGGAGTTTTTGTGGGTTATGCACCAAACAGGAAAGGTTACCGAATCTATAACAAAAGAACCCGGGATATCATGGAAACTATTCACGTCACGTTCGATGAGCTGTCTGGGCAAATGGCTCCAGGACAATCTAGTTCTGGACCCGCATCTCAACCTTCATCAAGTAGTCCCATCACTTCTACTCTTGTACAAAATCCCTCACCAGCAACTCCATATGTACCACATTCAGAAGATGATTTGAAGAAATTGTTTGATCCAATGTTTGATGAACACTATGAACCAATTGCTAATGATCTATCAAATCCATCAACAGAGGCTGCTCCTATCCCTGTCAACGTAGATAACCCTTCAGCTTCTATGTCATTGAGTCAAGAAGCGCATGCTGCTGATCACTCTGTATCATCTTCAATTCATCAATCATCAAATGTACATCATGGAATTGTTTCTGACACCTATGACGGAGATAACCCCTTTGCTACTCCCGAAAATGCTCCCTTTGAGAACATATTTGCTCCTGAACCAACATCAGAACCATCTTCATCAGGAGAAAATGACTCTGCTACTTCAGTTCTTCAACAACAACCACACGAACACCTGAGAAAATGGACACATGATCATCCATTGGACAAAATCATTGGAAATCCTTCTCGTCCAGTATCCACTCGTAAACAACTTGCAACTGATGCCTTATGGTGCTTCTTCAACTCCGTACTCTCTAAGATCGAACCAAAACACGTCAAAACTGCCATGAATGAAGACAGCTGGTTCAATGCCATGCAAGAAGAAATTCATGAGTTCGATCGACTAGATGTATGGGAATTAGTACCTGCTCCTGACTATGCTATGATCATTGTTCTAAAGTGGATCTTCAAAGTAAAACTTGATGAGCATGGTGATGTATTAAAGAACAAGGCTCGATTGGTTGCAAAAGGATACCGTCAAGAGGAGGGTATTGACTTTGAAGAATCATTTGCTCCAGTTGAACGTATCGAGGCAATCAGAATCTTCCTGGCTAATGCTGCAAGTAAGAATATGGTCGTCTATCAAATGGATGTAAAGACGACTTTTCTTAACGGAGATCTTAAAGAAGTCGTATACGTCAGCCAACCTGAAGGTTTTGTGAATCCAGAGCATCCTACTCATGTCTATCGCTTGAAGAAGGCTCTTTACAGTTTGAAGCAAGCTCCAAGGGCATGGTATGATACGCTATCAAAGTTCCTTCTATCTACTGGATTCAGCAAAGGAGCAGTTGATCCAACATTGTTTACCAGAAAGTCAGGCAAACATTTAGTTCACGTTCAAATCTATGTTGATGATGTTATTTTTGCCTCGAATGACTCCAATGAATGTGACCGTTTTTCTAATGAGATGGGCTCCAAATTTCAAATGTCAATGATGGGACAAATGTCATTTTTCTTGGGATTACAAATTTCACAAAGTCCCGGAGGCATTTTTATCAATCAATCTAAATATGCTAATGAAATTTTAAAGAAATTTGGATTTAACACTTGTGACACCGTTGACACTCCCATGGTGGAGCGTACCAAACTGGATGAGGATCACTCAGGGATCATGGTAGATCAAACGAAATATCGAAGTATGATTGGATCTCTGATGTACCTCACAGCCAGTAGACCTGACATTCTGTTCGTTGTATGCATGTGTGCTAGATACCAGGCTAAGCCTACCAAAAACCACCTTGAAGCGGTTAAACGGGTCTTTCGGTATCTCCAAGGAACCATCAACATGGGACTTTGGTACCCGAAGGACACCGGTATGTCACTAACAGCCTATGCAGATGCTGACCATGCAGGATGTCAAGATACACGTCGAAGTACGTCTGGAGGTGCTCAGTTTTTGGGTGATAAGCTTGTGAGCTGGTCTTCAAAGAAATAAATGAGTACTTCTATATCCTCTACAGAGGCTGAATACATAGCCATGTCATCTTGTTGTGCTCAAATCTTATGGATGAGATCCTAATTATCTGACTATGGCTTTGAAGTCAACAAAATCCCTCTGTATTGTGATAACAAAAGTGCCATTGCTCTCTCTTGTAACAGCGTTCAACATTCAAGAGCAAAGCACATCGACATTGGACATCATTTCTTTTGGGAACAAGTGGAAAAAGGTGTGGTAGAACTCTATTTTGTGAGGACTGAATACCAGTTAGCAGACATATTCACCAAAGCTCTTCCTAGAGAACGTTTTGAGTTTATCCTTCCACGACTTGGTCTAAAGAGTCTACAACCGGAAACACTCAAACGTCTTCAAGAGGAAGACGAGGAGTAAATGGTTTTTCTTCATCTATCTCTTGTATATATTTATTCAAAAAGCAAAATACAAGATTTCAAAACCCACAAAAGAAAATAGAAAAATATAAAATTTTCAAAAATCCATAAAAATTAGAAAATCTTGAAACATCCAATATATATATATATATATATATATATATATATATATATAGATATATATATATATATTGTTATTTTGTCATGTTTTTCTTAATTCGATAACATATACGGACTTTGTGTTGACATTCAAAGAATGTCACGAGTTTTTAGATGTTCTTCGAATGTACATAATTTGCTTTAAAAAAATAAAAAAAATAAAAAAATGAGACGGAGAAAAATGGTGGTTTATTGTCGTTTCAGGCAGTAACCCGTTTTAAAAAGAAAGAACAGAGCCATGCTTAATCTTATTTCTCAAATCTCATGCTCTGATTCTAAAACAAATGTTTGTCACCAAAAAGACAAATATTTCCTTTTCAAATATTTTTCCTTCTAATGATTCTTCTGAAAAATATTTGTCATCTTATGAAAACAACATTGCTTTGAAAATACCTCAGACTCTATTTTTTGAAAATCATATGGGCTTATCATTTGTCAAAATCTCTATCTCTCAATCAACAACCTATGTCATTGATTGAGGGGGAGAATGATTTCAATCAAAAAGAGTATTTTTCAAACAATTGGCACTTAAACGAGCAAGGTCTACTTTTGGATAATCAAAATGAACAATGTTTTATACAAGTGGTTCAAGACCTTGGCTAATGTTATGTTTTCAATAGATATTTATGCATGATTGATCAATGGAGTATAAAGTCTCAATGTCCGATCCTTATCCGTTAAAATGTCTTTCAAAAGCAAGTCACTATTCTCCTCAAAAGCTCTCAAAATTTAACTTAAATCAATAGAGATCACAAATCTCAAAGGATTTAAAAATTGTGATCGGGGGAGAATTTGTGATTTAAATTGGATCTAAACTGATAATTCGATAAATGGTTTTATACGTGATTAACAAGCTCTCCTCCCTACATGTTCCAAACGATTTCAAATTTTCCATGCACATGTTAAGGGGGAGCATTTATATCAAACCAAAAAGAATTGAATCGTGATTGATTTATCTCTAGGTGCAAGTTTTCCATAATATGTGCTAAACAATTTCAAAATTAGATGCACATATTGAGGGGGAGCAAATTTTTGAAAACCACATTCTTTCCCGAAAATATCTTTAACTGTATGTGAAACACTGATTTTGATCGGGAAAGTGATGTCGATGTTTTTAGAAAATATTTATCAAAGAAGTGAATTCTTCCTCTTGCCTCCATGTGCCAAAATGATTTCAAACATATGATGCACATGTTGAGGGGGAGCCGTTTTCTAAAATATCAAAAACGATTCAGGTACAAAATGCTTTGATAATATATCACAAGTACCTGGATTGATTTTTCAAATGGTTTTTAATTGGTTCCAATGGCTGATGAACAATACCAAAAAGCCGACCAAATTTACTTTATGTATGGTGATATAAGGATGGTTAGGTTAGGTATTTGTTCCCATGATCCCGCCAGAGCCGGAGGGATCTACCCAGGGATAATCCACTAGATAGTGTAGAGTCCTTAGGTATGATGAAAAAAATGAGAAAAGTGAGATTGTGCGGACTGAGATAGAGCTAGAACTGAAATAAACCCAACAAGGTTCTTGTAATGAAGTCTCGGTAAGCACTGAAGGGTTTGAAGAATTAAAAAGAAATAAATGTGAAAAGGGTGAAAATAAATAGCCCTCCACTATTTCAACCTTAGGGAAGAAATCGTCAATTCATATGCTACTGGTTGTTACTAAGGTAACACCGGTATTGAAGACAAGACGTCATGGACCTAGTGACGCACTGCACTACAACTTCCCAAACCACTCAAGTTCCTCTTAAAAGGACTTGTTTCATCCTCACGGGGAACCTACATAATCTATCGACTTTCTCTTAGAGATTGTTGATATTGAAGAAGGAGACCCTCTCCCTAGTCTCTGGCATAGGAACCAAATGTGCACAATTGAGTCTAGAGCCACGAGATCATTAATAAATCTCTTTAGGACACTATCAATGAAGAATCTCTGTTTCACACAATGTGGAAAGAGAGATTATATTTTAAGAGTCCTACGCATTATCCTTGTGGTATTGCCAGAACATCTGAGTGATATGCAAACATATTCACAATGAAGATGGAAAGCCTTCTAGAGCAAACATCAAACAAGCTCTTGGTAGGCGGCATGTGAGATCTATCCAACAGATCAACCATGTGACAAGTAAACAGAAACAATGGGGTGATTCAAAATTTTGAATCAATCCTGGTTCAGGTTATGGATTGACAGATACCTTTGGAAAACCGGTCGTTGTGCTTAAAAATTCTTTTCTCTAGCACATCGACTGTGTATTAATATTTCAAAAATAAAAGGTGTTTATGATTGATAATTGATTTTCCTTAAAACCTTCGTTGTATTGCAAAAACACTTTATTTTGAGCAGTACACGATTGTTTTTCAAATCTCTTTTCATCAATCAGTGAATCTCAAATTCACTGGTTCACTCACTCCGTGTTGTCTTCTTTGAGACGTTCCGGTTTGAGAACGGCTAGAGCAGCTGCGAAACCCTGTCAAGGAGGTTCTTCGGAATTATACCTGATCACAGGCAGTACTTGTACTTATCAACGGGGAACCGTGGGCCGTGTACCTTAATTCAACGAAAGTGATCAAAGACACTTGTGTGCGCTTTATTGCTAATTGTTGTATGCAGGTACTCCCAACGTTTGCAGCTGATCAGAATGGAGAGGTCAATCCATAGCCGCATGCTCACACAACACATTCATTTCAAAAGAAATCATGATTAGTGCATCAATGACTCTGATATTCTCACTCCATGCTTCTGCTACGCTGCTGCAAATATCATGAATCAACTAAAGCTTCCACTACTCTGATGAAAAGAAATCATGATCCAAAATGTGAGCATGTCGGTCCACTGTCACAACATCACATAATGTCAACACTACAATGGATGAGTCAGAGATTTATGCAAGCTGATGATCCAAAGCTGGCTCAAAACTCATCATTACGTGGATCAGTTAAAGACCTCCACTTGAATTATCCAAACATGCAAAACATGAAGAATCAAAGACTATGGGCTACAGAGCAATGAACTTAAACAAGAATCCAAGAACAGTCTTAATGTAATATCTGTTTGTATTCTGTGTAATTTGAGGTGACCTCCCTTAGGAGGAGATTGTTAGGATTTAGAAAATCCAGTCGTTAAAGTGTCAGTCACCTCAAGTATATGTAATCGTTAGAAAGCTCGTAGTCGTAGTCATTTAATATTAGTTAGTATTTAGTTAAGCAACACCGTGGAGGACGGACGGGTCTTTACCCAATGTATGCCTGATCCACAGCCCGTAGGAGGCGAGTCTTGTAAAAAAACTATAAATACCCTCTACCTCCCAAGGTAGAGGGTTGGAGCTTCAATACCATTTTTCTTTGTTTCACATAGTTCCCAACTCTCTTCCCTTTCTCTCTCTAACTTTCTCTCTCTAAAACTTGTATACGCCCCATATGGATTGTGGTTTAATGTGTTTGTGAAATCCTATATGTTACATATAGGCTTCAAATGGCTTGGGCCCGTTCATGTATATGACATATGCACCTGGATGGTGATACGTCGTATGCCTCTTATAAAAGCATATCCGAATATTCTAGAACCATTCCATACGGCGTATCATTGGATAGGGTATACGGCGTATCGTTTTCAATACTTTGGAAAATAAATTCATGACTAGAGCTCATACGCTATATACATAACGATGGCATATGGCATATGCATCTTCAACTTGGACAATATTCTTTGATGAGACGCCACATGCCGCATGACTAAGGATGGCATGCAGTGTATGCAACTGGCTGAAAAGTGCTCGCCATCATACTTTGAAAATTTAGCTCGATTTTTAGTGTTTTCCGTGAGAATTCTCCTACTAAAACACAAATTTATAGTAATTAAGTACAATATTCAATAAAAACAGGGAAAGAATGAGTAATTATCGTGAGAATTTGATAGCCAAAATATGTATAAATTAGGAGCTATCAATAATTTTTTTTTATTTTGACACTGATTTGGTATGTATGAATATTTTAGTACTAAATTTGGAGCAATAAAGTAAAAGTTACGAAATAGACGTTGAAAAGGAGGTAGAACTTCAATACACCGTATAGCCATTAAATGGCATACGATGTATACATTTACGACCTGGAAATATAAAGACCTAGCACAAGACCATATAGCGTGTACCATTCTATATGCCTAAACTATACGAGAAGATAAGGTGGCATAAAGTGCAAAAGAGGCATAATAGTGCATATGAAGACCCCATACGGCGTATGGAGATTTATGTCCATACGCCATATGGATTGACGGGCTGGGATTTTATTTTATAAATACTGACTTTTTCATTCATTGAAAACACGATTTCTTAACCTTAGAAGTATACCACGGTTTCCAGAGCTTGAATACTAGTGCCCAAGGCAAAAAACATCATAGGATCGAAGATCTAGCACCTTTTAAACATTACTCGTTATCGGTTTGATTTTTATCATACTCTTTACTATGTTTAATCTTTCAAGTTCGATTATCGTGTATTTATTTACTATTATGAAAGGCTAAGCACTTATGTTCTCATTTTTATGAACCTTTTTTTTATTAATGACATGATTTCTTAAGTTTATTCTTGCTTTGCTTTAGATAATTTATGTACATGTTCTTAGACTACACATTTGGATTTATTGCGGCTATATGTTGATTATAGTTGATTAGTAAGTAAACATTGAAAAGTTGAGTGCATAAATCACTAATATATTGACTAATACCACTTAGTGGTTATGATTATGGATAGTAACCTAACGAGATTAAAAGTTGTAGAGGATAAGGTTTAAGATTTAGTTTTGCGAATTGGCAACTTGCTAGTAATTAAGTGTCTGACAAACACACCAAAACATAACACATATGTTAGTTGAGAAATTTAATGCATAGATAATAACTAGGTTATCTCCCATGACCATCGGGATAGGTAGTTAATAGACATAATGTGTAGGGATTAGCAACCCGTACTACACCTAAGCTACAAAAGACCCACTAATGCATTGCGAGGTTGGCATGGCCCTAATTGATCATGTCGTTGATAAGTTAGGGGAATAATTGGCGAGTACATTTTCATCCTATTGATTTAAAGTTCATTTTGATTTATTTATCATTTATTTTTGTCATTTAAGTTATTTCATAGTTTCTATAATCACCGGATTTGAAGCACAATTGTTAATTAAATTAATTTACTTTTAAAACACTGGTATTTCCCTCGCTCAAGCGAAAGACCTGGTGTTACCGAGTCTGTACTATACACGAACGCGTACACTACCCAAGAGTGTCAGTATTACTTGTTAATTCGGTTTATAAATATAAAACAAGATAATAAACATAAACTTTTTGGCGCCGCTACCGGGGAGCGGTTGGTTGAAATCTAAGTGATTTTAAATTTATTTTGTTAACGGTTAAAAATTCTTCTATTTGCGTAGTTTGTTTTATCTGTGTGTTTCGTGTTAATACAAATAAGCCGTAAAAACGTTTATTTATATTTTACGATCTTCTAATGTTTTGTCGATAACAAACGTAAAATCATTTTAACGAAACAAATAGAGTACGTAAATAGTTTGAGTTAATAGTTTTCTAACACACTTACGTTTTCACATAAAACACTAAAAACAAGCCTAAGTGATTTTATGATTTAGATACATATGTACAACAACTAGTGTTTACATATTGGGTTAACATATACTTAAACTAAGTATACTAAAATGGGTGAAAACATGTAAATACTATAATGGGTAAAAACAAGTATATACTAAATGGGTAAAAACTAGCAAATGGTATTGACCCATAACCCATGGTTTTATATATACCACTTAACCAAGTTCATTGTATCTAGAAAGAAAACCATGGATCAACTCATAGCCCATGACCCATGACCCATAACCAAAATTACCCATGGGCAAAGAGGAGCGTTCCACGGATCCCTGGCTTTGTGCTAGCCGGATCCCAAGTGGAAGGGATCCATGGGATCCGGGGAAACAGTAGAGAATTTTCTCTATAAATAGAGAGACATTTCTTCCTTTCTACTCATGACTTTACACACATACTTTCCCCAAGTATTCTAACCCTCTAACCTCAGATCCAAGTGATCTATGTAGTTTGTCTTTTTTTTTGTGTGATCTTCTAGGTTCCTCTTAAAGGAGAGATCACCACTTGTTGAAGACGTGCAAGCTCAAGTCCATGAGTTGCCATGCTTCGTTATCATCAAGACTACTAAGGTTCTCTTGTTGATAGTTCTTCCTTTCTCCATAGACGTTGGGTTGAAGGAATTAGTGAAGAATGCCTAAAGGTGTCAAGATGAAAGCATTAGTGTAAGGTGCTCATCATCCGTGTCAAAGCATTAGTGAAGGATGCTAAAGGTGTCAAGACAAAGGCATTGGTGAAGGATGCCAAGCGTTGTGTCAAAGGCATTAGTGAAGGATGCCAAAGAATCAAATCAAGTAGCATTTGTGAAGAAATTCCTAGGTCGTATAATCGATGAGGTGCATCGTTATACATATAAGTATTTGTTTATTTACAAGGATGGTGATATCCTTGACGGTGTTGTAACAAGGAGTAGATCTCCTTGAGATTAGGTGTTTTGTCGTGAAGGGTAGTAGTTCCTCCATAGTAATGGAACTAGGCACTTAGCCTAGTACCTAATAAAGGGTAGGCGACATTGTGATAGGATTAGTTCTCCTAAGGTGTGAAAGAACTCGGTGGTTATCCTAGCACCGTATAAAGGGTAGGTGACGTTGTGTTAGGTGTGGTTCGCCTTGGTGTGAAGGAACTCGGTATTTAGCTTTGTACCGAAAAAAGGTTAAGCGACGTTGTGAAGGCTTCTCCGCCATAAGGAGTTGGTGTAGTGTTTACAAACTCTCGAGTAGGTGACTCGGGGAGTGGAGTAGGGCAAGGAAGGTGTCCTTGTAGCCGAACCACTATAAATAACTTGTGTCGTGGTGATGTGCTTCTTACTCTTTATCTTTCATTACACGTTTATATTTCTATCTATCAACGTCCAACATAAACAACCAAATAGATTGACATAAGTCGATCTAAATATTTAAAAGGAAGTTTTAAATTGGTAAAACTATTCAACCCCCCCCCCTTCTAGTTTCCACAATTGGCATCAGAGCTTCGTTACCAAGTTTCTTAAAGTATGTTGTACTTTAAAAACTTGATACGATCCATGTATGTTTGAAAACTACAAAGAAGGATTATTTTTGTCATATTTTAAAAATCAGTATATTGTTTATTGTTGGACAATGATAGAATGCTCTAATATTTTTTTTCTCTCTTAAAGCATTATCCATAATTGGATTTGGAGTTACCAAGAAAATCATAAAGAATTTATCTAAATATTTCTTTTTCGCAAAAAGAATGTTTAAGTATTCTTACAACTTAAATCTGGATATTCCAAGAAGATCACAAAACATCTAAATACTTCTTTTCTTTAAAAGAATATTTGGCAAAGGTATCATCCTTAATTACCTACTTTATTATTATTATTAAAATCTAAGTTGCATGATTTATTAGTAATTGTTCTAATAGTTATTCATATTATTGTCTTCATCAAATTAGTTTTCTCTGACTTATTTGTATTGACTTCATTATCAACTTGTAATAATGATATCGTGGTTATTCGATAACCTCAATCATTATTCATCACAAAAGATTTATTGACACTTCATCTATGTCAATAAATATCTATGTGAAACTTCTTATATTATGATAAAATGGGATTTTATTATAATGTTTGAAAAGCTTCCCAAGAATTATGACTAATTCTTAAAAAGGGAACCTCGTCAAATAGGAATAGTATTAAATCATCAAAACCTCAAACCACAAATTTTTAGAACCTTAACACCAAAACACTAGGCATTTTAGAACTCCCAAACCAAAGTTATCAAGGAATTTTTGAGCTAATTTCTTCTGTCATGCCGGATCCCTTCGTTTATACTAGACGGATCCCAAATGAGAGGGATCCGCGGGATCCGTGCAACAGAAGACAGTATATGCTCAAGAATGATCACTGTGGATGTTCCACAATTATACTCACCTCAAAGACTCACGAACAAAAACTCGGGTACTGTTCATAGGAGCAATTTGATCATTCCTCTCAAGTTTAACAATCACTTGTGTAAGCACATTCTTCACTACATTGTCAATTTAATTCCTTGATTTCTAAGATTACAAATTCTTCATCTTTAAGAGTTGGGTTCAAATGGGTTTACCATAATTTGTCACCACATTGTTTTCTAAGGTAATCTAAATCAAAGAATTAACATTGTTAATACAAATTAAACACATTTCTTGAACTCAATAAAGATGATGAGAGAAAAATTGTGATCAAACCCTCTAGGTTACTATTCACAATTAACACCACATTGTGGTTGTATTGTTTAGGAACAATCATGCCAAGCAACAAACAACAAGATTACCAAGACACCGCTCACTACATACCCTTGTACCATAGGAAAGATGGTTTAAGTTCGGACGATAGGAAAGCCTTTAAGTTTCTTGAAAGGAGACTCTTTCATGAAGGTAGAGTTGTTGAACCATCATTCCTTGCAAATACCGACATAAGGGAAGTATTTGGAACTATTGGGTTTGATTGTTTATTGGATATAAACGAGCAAATTTGCCCGGTCTTTGTGCTTGAGTTCTACAATACTATGGGTATAATTAGAAATGATGATGGGTCCATCTCAATTGAATTCACGATAAATGGACATGAGTACACTCTTTCACTTGAGGAGTTTGGAAGAATAATAGGGGTTCCATCCGATGGTGTTTGCATGTATTCTAATGAATGGTCGTTGCAGGAATTACACTCTATGGTTGATCATCACGACATTTATCACACAATAATCCCGGAAGCAACCACGGTAAGGGACACCGTGTTTATGCCAAGAGCATCCCCTCAAGAGTGACTAGAAAGTCGAAAGTGATCTATAGGGATCCTTTTCAAATGGAGCTTTCGGAGATGTTTACATTATATAGAAAATGGGAAGTTGTGATAAGGGAGAATGTGGTGTGTCTAGTAGGAAACAAGGATCACCCCAACGCATGTCTAAGTTTCATGATCTATTGTCTTGTGACCGAGACCCGCTTCAACATTGCCTACTACATGATCAAGAGAATGGCAAGTTCGAGAAGCATGGACAAAATGGTGCTTCCATATGCAATGCTTCTAACCCGGCTTGCCAAATTCATCTTTGCATTAGACCCTTCTCCACAATCCCCTGATCATAGCTTTTGCAATAAGGTTATGGTACCATTAACCGAGGGTAGAACAACAAGGTTTATGGTGGAAGGCAAGAGGCCACACCCACCCACGGATTCCTCGGACGAGAGGGAAAGGCAAAGAGAAGGTGAAGGTGAAGGGAGTAGTAGCAACCCACTTGAAAATATCAATCTTGACCCCTTGGACTACATTAACCAATTGCCAAACATCCCTAATGAATCACCCAAATGGCAACAAACCAAGGGAATCTTCAAATGCTTCGCCAATTTCTTGAGGAAGAAGAAGTGAAGATAGTTCGATAAAGAGTGGAGGACGGGTGAAGAAGTAAAGGAGGAGAAGAAAGGTAAGGTCTTAGGACTCTAGTGTATGATGAACAAGTTCAAACAATGGTTTGTAAACACTTTTAATTATGCTCGTAGTATGTAGGTACGGCCATATATTGGCACTAAACAACTCTAACTTAAGTATTTGAAAAATGAGATTTTACGACCCCTTGAGTGGTCGTCGTCACTCATTCTAGGAACTTTAGCTCTTCCTACTTTGCCATACATCATAGTAGTTGAGTTCTTGCATATTGGTCCCCATAGAAACAACTAGGAGAAGCATTTACTAAGAATTGCAAAATTGCACATTTACTGAAAGCCTTCTGATCTGCAATAGGCGGATCCAAACATTTGTACTAGACGGATCCCTCCCAGAAGGGAACCGTGGGATCCGTGGTATCTGATATACAATACAGATTTAGGTACATCAAAATAGTCTACTAGATCACCTCAAACAAGTCAAAAACAAGATACTAGAGCCAACTAAGTCTTTCTCTTATAGTTGAAAACTTCACTCTCATCCATGGCTTATCTAGGATACATCTTTGAAATATCTTTGATTTTTCAACTGGTCAAAACTCACCATAATTCCGCTCCAATACTCACACATTATCTATCACGATTAATAGCACTTAGTTAGGTGTATCTTTCAATTTTAGCAAATTGATCTCAATCATCTTTTAATCAAAATTAGGGTCAAAAATTAGCTTTTCATTTCTTCTTATTTTTAAGGATTTTAGTAAAATCCTATTAGGACATCATCTGACTTCTAGGACTTGTTATCACCATTTCTCCACATCAAATTAAATGGAATCATTGTCAACCATATAGTTAGACTACCCAAGGTCAAACTTTCTTGGCCAAAACCATCATTAAGCACCATTACTTGTTATGGTTAAGGATTTGAGATATCCAACAGCTAAAGACTTCAAAATTAAGTCAAACCCTCGAAATCCATTAATAAAAAACCTTACAAAAGCATAATGATTTCACCTAGACCTTGTCTGATAGCCGGATCCCTGGTCTTTAACCAGGCGGATCCCTAATGAGAGGGATCCGCGGGATCCGTAGATGCAGAATGCATAAATCAGCTTCCATATTCGAATTCAAGTCACCCTTTGGTTCTCTAACCACTCTTAGCATACATTAATTATCCTCATAGAGCTGATCAAAACCCCAAGAGCATGCTTAGTCCTCTAAGTGGCCAAGAATTTAATTTCCTAATTCAAAGTTATCCTTTATAAACCCAACAACCTTAGAATTAAGACACCACTCTCAATCACATCTCAAAAATCAGCAAGAGTTTCTTACTAGCACGATCATCACTATGACCAAGGCTCCTAGTGCTAACTCGTCCACTCAAGAACCACCCAAGAAACTTGCTAGAACAATACATGAAGTCTCCTCAACCGAATCATCTCCGGTTAAATCCACCAAGGCTAGGATTTCTCCCACACCAAGTGATAAAGAACCATTCGTATACTACCTTCTTTATTTTTGACTCTTTAGTTTCCTAATGTATTTAATTTTATTCATAAACTTTACAATTTCCTTGTCATAAATCACAACTATAAATGGGACCTAGACCTTGTTGCTAATGAGATTATTATCAATATATGAAAGTCATTTTCTCCCTACCACAAGTGTGTGTGTTAGTGTGTGAATTTACCTAATTATCGGTATTCTTTTGAATCAACGATAGTTGGAAGATTGTTTCTGGTATTCATTTGAATCAACAGACTCAATTTGTTATCTTGTTATTTAGTCTACATCAGTTGGTTTCAGAGCTAAATTTCCTGATCATGATGCCTCCTAGTGACGATATAATCTATGATCATCCACCCGTTTTTGATGAATACGGAGATGAAGAATGGTATTCTTGGATGACCGATATCGGGATTACGTGTGATCGAACCAGGTATGTCGCTGATAATTCGAATAAGAATTGTTCGGGTTCTAAAAATTGGGCTATGAATACGGGCGGTGAAAAACTTGTTTTGAAAGTTCCAATCACATTGGAAGGCGATATTGGAGTTGCCAAAGATGATGACATATCCATATTCTTGGAAGATGATGTTTTCGAGTGTAGTATTTCATCACACCATTTGTTTGAAGAATCAAGGTTTTTTTTATGGATGTTGGAAGCTGGAGATTGTGTTTTGAATGGAAAAGCATCTTTTTCTTTGTCCACCGTGTTTGCAACATCGAATTTAATGGTTTCAACCCAACGATCTGATATCCCATTCAACCCAGGTGGTTTGATCCGAAGGAAAACTCGAGGACGATTTTTTTTTAAAGAAGGGGAGAATGATGAGGAACCATTCGTATACTACCTTCTTTATTTTTGACTCTTTAGTTTCCTAATGTATTTAATTTTATTCATAAACTTTACAATTTCCTTGTCATAAATCACAACTATAAATGGGACCTAGACCTTGTTGCTAATCAGATTATTATCAATATATGAAAGTCATTTTCTCCCTACCACAAGTGTGTGTGTTAGTGTGTGAATTTACCTAATTATCGGTATTCTTTTGAATCAACGATAGTTGGAAGATTGTTTCTGGTATTCATTTGAATCAACAGACTCAATTTGTTATCTTGTTATTTAGTCTACATCACCAAGGAAACCAATCAAACTAATTTCCAAGAAAAGTGTTCCAACTAGGAGTTCTTCACCTAATTCTACTATACCAAACATACCCTCCACAACTCAACCAACATCATTAGTACCTAGAGCCACATCACAATCATTTGAAGATTCTCAACCCACTTCACTTGAAACTCAAAACCATGACAAGGATTGCCATCATTGTAAACATGGTGAGAGATTGAAACATGAACTAGATAGATTGATACATGAACTGCAAGCTCAAACTAAAGATGTTTAGGAAAACTCATCTCATCATTTATCATCATTAAAGCTTTTAATCTAAAGTTGGGAATAACTCATTAGCATTAGCTTGGAGCACTTGTTTGGCTAGTTCATTCTCTTAGTTTTAGGGATTTGGTTGTGTATCTCTTGTTTTATTGAATGAATACTTATATGCTATGATTATTTTATGTGTTGTGCTTATTATATTGTGCATATATATCTTTTCCTCATTAGCATTGCTTGACATCTCTTCACTGCTGAAGAAACTATCATCAGATAGCCGGATCCCTCCATAATGCCTAGACGGATCCCTCCAAGAAGGGAACCGTGGGATCCGTGGTACAGAAGCACAAATTTCTACTAACTTGAGTCTTATTTGTAGGAAATTATGCACTATACTCTTATTTTCTAACCTTTGTTTTGTAGTTATTCAAAATACACATGAAGATATTGACACCATAAAGCTAGGGGGAGCTTTGTGTCAAACAACATTGCAAAATCATTTGCAACTTAATCCGATTTTGGATTACACTTCATGACACCCCATTGCAACATTGCAATATTCAAGGGGGAGCACGCCTTCGTCACTTAGACGAATCATTTGCAAACTTAATTGCAAACACAATTAGTTTATGTTACGTTATGTCCTTGACGCCTTTTTCAAAAGGATGGACTCGTCAAGGGGGAGTTAAGACGAGTACCATTCCCGTCACTTACTTTCTTTACATTTTTACATAACTTTCTTGTAAAAATTGTGTTAGTTTCTTTTAAAACTTTTTGTTTCGACAAAAAGGGGGAGAAGAAAGTAAAAACTACAAATTCAAACTTTTACGAATTTTAGATTTTTCCTTAAAATAATTTTATGTTTTGTCATCAACAAAAAGGGGGAGATTGTTAATACAAATAAGCCGTAAAAACGTTTATTTATATTTTACGATCTTCTAATGTTTTGTCGATAACAAACGTAAAATCATTTTAACGAAACAAATAGAGTACGTAAATAGTTTGAGTTAATAGTTTTCTAACACACTTACGTTTTCACATAAAACATTAAAAACAAGCCTAAGTGATTTTATGATTTAGATACATATGTACAACAACTAGTGTTTACATATTGGGTTAACATATACTTAAACTAAGTATACTAAAATGGGTGAAAACATGTAAATACTATAATGGGTAAAAACAAGTATATACTAAATGGGTAAAAACTAGCAAATGGTATTGACCCATAACCCATGGTTTTATATATACCACTTAACCAAGTTCATTGTATCTAGAAACAAAACCATGGATCAACCCATAACCCATGACCCATGACCCATAACCAAAATTACCCATGGGCAAAGAGGAGCGTTCCACGGATCCCTTGCTTTGTGCTAGCCGAATCCCAAGTGGAAGGGATCCGTGGGATCCGGGGAAACAGTAGAGAATTTTCTCTATAAATAGAGAGCCATTTCTTCCTTTCTACTCATGACTTTACACACATACTTTCCCCAAGTATTCTAACCCTCTAACCTCAGATCCAAGTTATCTATGTATTTTGTCTTTTGTTTTTTTGTGATCTTCTAGGTTCCTCTTAAAGGAGAGATCACCACTTGTTGAAGACGTGCAAGCTCAAGTCCATGAGTTGCCATGCTTCGTCATCATCAAGACTACTAAGGTTCTCTTGTTGATAGTTCTTCCTTTCTCCATAGACGTTGGGTTGAAGGCATTAGTGAAGAATGCCTAAAGGTGTCAAGATGAAAGCATTAGTGTAAGGTGCTCATCATCCGTGTCAAAGCATTAGTGAAGGATGCTAAAGGTGTCAAGACAAAGGCATTGGTGAAGGGTGCCAAGCGTTGTGTCAAAGGCATTAGTGAAGGATGCCAAAGAATCAAATCAAGTAGCATTTGTGAAGAAATGCCTAGGTCGTATAATCGATGAGGTGCATCGTTATACATATAAGTATTTGTTTATTTACAAGGATGGTGATATCCTTGACGGTGTTGTAACAAGGAGTAGATCTCCTTGAGATTAGGTGTTGTGTCGTGAAGGGTAGTAGTTCCTCCATAGTAATGGAACTAGGTACTTAGCCTAGTACCTAATAAAGGGTAGGCGACGTTGTGATAGGATAAGTTCTCCTAAGGTGTGAAAGAACTCGGTGGTTAGCCTAGCACCATATAAAGGGTAGGCGACGTTGTGTTAGGTGTGGTTCGCCTTGGTGTGAAGGAACTCGATATTTAGCTTTGTACCGGAAAAAGGTTAAGCGACGTTGTGAAGGCTTCTCCTCCATAAGGAGTTGGTGTAGTGTTTACAAACTCTCGAGTAGGTGACTCGGGGAGTGGAGTAGGGCAAGGAAGGTGTCCTTGTAGCCGAACCACTATAAATAACTTGTGTCGTGGTGATGTGCTTCTTACTCTTTATCTTTCATTACACATTTATATTTCTATCTATCAACGTCCAACATAAACAACCAAATAGATTGACATAAATCGATCTAAATATTTAAAAGGAAGTTTTAAATTGGTAAAACTATTCAACCCCCCCTTCTAGTTTTCCACATTTCGTTTTCTGTAAGCTGGTGTTTGGTTCAGTAGGCGAACATGATGTATTGACTTCATATTCCATATGGCGTATTGCTTCATATGGCATATACATATTCTATTGTATACGGCGTATCCAAATTCTGACACACAAAGTTTTTGCAAATTTCTCGTTTTTCGTTTTTCATTTTTTCCCATGATTATTCAACTGATATTATTTTATTTTCTTTTAAGATTTGAAAAAGACACGTAAGTCGAATTCGGATCTTATTACACAATTTGGGACCGAAAGGGAATTTCATTCCAAAAAGGAGTCTTTTAAAACCAGAGACATCATTACCACCAAATTCTCCCGAGTGTGATCCTTTTCGATGATCCAAGTAGTTCTATGTTTAACAATCAAGTATTCAACATAGATACTAAATTAGATGGTGAGGAGGAGATACCTCCTACACCTCCAATTTTTCGAGCATAATGAAAAGTCTGATGGAGACGATGTTTCTAATCATGTGGAGGAGTCTAACGAAGATAATGAGGACAAATACTTCATCAACATGACCAATTGAAGAATACATGACCAGGACCAGATCCAATTTAGGTCTTGGGGTTGTTAGACCTAATATTGATGCGGATGTTGCATTTAAGGTTAAGGGGGAATTTTTGTCGGAACTAAGAGAGAATACATTTAGTGGATCAAATAAGGAAGATGCAAACGAACACATCGAGATTGTACTTGATATTGTTGGCATGTTATATTTCTCTAATGTTTCTGATAATCAAGTTGTAACACCTCCAAAACGGTATAGCGGAAGCACACATGTCACGGGTGCTACCAAATTGATATCACAACACAAGTATAGGATAACTGGTTTTCATTAACAAAATTTTCATTCATGGTTGAAAACAAAGTTTAAATCATTGTTAAGTGTGGAAAACAAGCCCATAATAGAGCAATCTCCTTTTGAGTTTATTAGAGAATTCTATGACCATGCCATGCCAATGCCCAAGCGCCTCCAAAGTTATGCTATCGCCTTATAACATGAAAATATATGCTAAAAAGTATCAACATGAGGTTGGTGAGTTCATAGGTTTGTTCAAATAATCACTTACGAGTACAAGAAAAGTGAGTTAAACGTTCAGTTTTGTGACCATTGTGTGTCGCACAAGGTCATGAAAATATGTTTCAGAGTACCACTAATGTGAGTTTTAAAACATTCAGTTTTGTAACCATTGTGTCTCGCACAATGTCAAGGAAATCGTGTTTACCTCAGAGTAAAACTTCATTTGTGGACCGTGTGTAGGGTATATGCACATTACAACGAATATAATGTCATATAGTGTGACAATTATGCTAGAACTAAGTTCATGCAACCGAAGCTACGAAAGTGGTGCATGTGATAATCAAATATAATATAGAAATATCAAATACACGTGATACGCGTGAATCAACGAATTAACCCTTTAGGAAAAAGGTCAATACGCAAAACCCGCAAATATACGATAAGTGATACCGGTCTAGTGATTACCCGGGTCGTGTCCTAACGAGGTGTGAATCGAGGATTTCGTTTGAGTTTTGTTATTAAAATGCTTGAATGATCGGGATTTTACGTTTTGTTTTGGTTTTCTAAATTTTAAAGCAAGGGAAAGTAAATAAGGCACGTAAACAAGGCGAATTACTAAATTAACAACTAATAAACATAAGAAACAAGAAAATGACGCTAAATTACGTCTTAATGCAGTAAAAACCAAAAAGTGGCAAAACCGGGAGTGTCCCGAGCCCTAAAAGTGAAAATGTTGCAATTTAAAGCCTACGGGTGCAAAACTATTTTTCCTACGTCCTAAACGACTAAAAATGATTATAGAAAAAGTCGGGTATTTTTTTGAATTTTATTATTTTTTATGAATTAAAAACTAAATTATACTAATTAATTTATAGAAATACTAAATGAAACGTGAAAATTCTGAGAATTTTTGTAAAATTACTTAAGCTAGAGAGGATCCTAGGAAAATTATAAAATGGGTCACAGCTTATTGAACTAAGCTGCTAAAAAGCTTCTAAAGTTTGTTAAGCTAAAATGGTAAATGGTCTTTAAATAATTAACTGAGAAAACAATGACACGCAATACCTATTGGGAGAGATGGTTAGGGGATGTTGTGTTGAGGCAGTGAGTGCTTGGACCAGGGTTCAATCCCTCGTCATGGCACTTTTTGCTAACATTTGTTTTTCAACTTTTTTCTTTTGCAAATTAATTTTAAGACCAAAATAAGTGATTTTAATAAAACCAAAACTTTTCAAAAGCCTAAAATAAGCTGTGGACAGCTTATTTCCTACAGCAGTTAACATAAATGGTCTGTTTGGTTGAGGACAAACCAAAGGACTTTTTAAGCTAATACAAACTTAAAATACTAAGCTAAAATGAGATAAGCTAAACATGCATAATTAAGAACCCTAATAAGCTGTAATTAAGAGAGAAAAAACAGATAACAATCGGCATTAAGCAGTTTTGAAATAAGCTTAAACTAAATGATCCTAATGGCTATAAAGGGAAATAAGCTATAAAAAGCTTCTAATAAGCTAATTTCTGGAAAATCCACCCTAAGCTAACTAAACACACTAATGGACCTAAAATAAGCTAAAGATTAAGCTAATGGGACCTAAAAAAAACTACCTAAGCTGCTGCTATGATGCTGCAGTCTATAACATGCAAAAAGGGGACTTTTTAGCTTATAAATAAGCTAACAAACAAACTCCTAAATTCACAATAAGCTAAAACATATTAAGATAGTACTATAAGGAGTCTAAAAAAACAATTTGCAACTAAATTGGAGCTTATATGGGCCAATTTAGGGAGCATGCAAAAGTAGCTAATGGGACAGATAGGGTTCTGAGATCAGATTCAAGGGGAACAAAGGTACTGTTTTAATGGCAAAATAAGCTAAGAAAAAGCTACCCTATGTGCGTAAAAGCTAAAAACAGATGGAGTGCTATAACTAAAGAACCAAATAAACCAATTTTCAAGAATTTTGATCAATTAAATATGCTTAAGAAAAGCTCATGAACAACAGATTTGCTGCTGTTCTTAAGCAATCTGAGACAGCTTTTTTACTTAAAAAACTTTTTAAGATTTGACTTAGAGATTGAAAACTCAACCCAAAACATGAACTAACATGACTTGTAAACTGTAAATGATCCTTAAATTAAACCAAAATAACACCACTAAAGGCTTTTTGAATACTGATTTGATGACATAAATTTTAGAAACTAAAAATTTTAAATACTCTTCCAAATCAACTAGAACTTGTTAACACTACTCATACTAACATAAGACCCTCCTAAGACTAAACTCTACTATTTTGACTGCCAAACTGGGTCAAAAACTGACTTTTGACCCATTTTCAACCTTAACCCAAACACCCCTTTAAAAGGGTGATTTGTTAAAAACTGATTTTTAAATAACAAAACTTGGAATTTTTATCAAACCATTAATGATATGACTTGATATCTTATAAAAAAGCAGTTTGGTACTTTGAATAAGCAATTTTCAAATAAGCACTTATGTGCTTATTTTGACAGATTTTGCAACTCTAAGGCAGGGGTCCTGCCTAGAAACAACTCATATGGAGTCTTAGTGTGAGGCTTAACTACAAGTACCCTGTTCTGAACATAGCAAGCAGTATTAACTGCTTCAGCCCAAAAACTGATGGGTAACTTTGAGTCTGATAACATGGTTCTAGCAGCATCTATGAGTGTCATATTTCTCCTCTCAGCTACACCATTCTGCAGAGGAGTCCTAGCCATACTATATTCCCCTTTAATACCCTTATCTTGACAGAAATCATTCATTACCTTGTTCTTAAACTCAGTGCCATTATCAAATCTAATAATATTAACTTTCTTATCAGATAGGTTTTCTATTTCAGTTATAAAGGTCTTAAGAATATTAGAAGTCTCATCCTTAGAAAACATGAAGAAAACCCATGTGAACCTACTGTAATCATCTATTACTACCAAACAATACTTCTTAAGATTCAAAATGCTTACAGAAGTAGGGCCAAACATATCCATATGAAGCAAGTATAATGGTTGTGTGTTTGAGTTTAAAATCTTGGGCTTACAAGAGGCCTTGTGTTGCTTCCCTTTTAAACATGCAACACATGTTTGGTAATTTAGAAAATGTTTATAAGGTAAACCTCTTACAAGGTTTCCTTAACCAGTTTATTTATCACTTTAAAATTCACATGACCCAGCATTCTATGCCAAAGCATAGACTCATCATTGGATGCTTTTGCCACAAGGAAAGTTAAATCAACTTTGGGAATAATGTTCTGCATATCAATGCTATATACATTGTTCTTCCTAGGGACGTTAAGCCAAACCTGACTTTCATCAAGGATCTTAAAGTTAGGAGAAAGAACATAGCACTCAATATTAGTAAACAGAACCTTGTTCTTCTTGTCACATATTTGTAAGACACTTAAGAGATTAAACTGTAATACTTTTACAAAATAGACATCTTCAAAGTCAAGTTTCCCTGTTTTATTGTGCCTTTTCCATATATTCTCCTCCTCTGACTCCTCCCCTAAAGGTAACATATCCTTCATTAAAAGCAACAAAATCTGATAGATAGGATATATTGCTTGTCATATGCCTAGAGCAACCACTGTCTACATAACTTTGATCATCTTTTGGTGGCTTGCCCTGCACATAAAATAAAGGAAGTTAGATTCTTTTGGGGACCCAAGCCATCACTGGCTTGGATCTGCCTCGTGCATCAAGATAGTCATTTTTCTTTAGTATAACTGATGCACTATTGGGTTTGGTGGTCTTCCTAACCCAAACTGTTGAGGTCTTAACAGCATTCCCCTTGTTACACCAAACAACATTACCTTTAGACCTGAAAGTATTTGTTTTTGGCCTAACAATATTAAGTTTTGGCCTGACAGTACTAACTCTAGGTCTAGCAGTACTAAACTTTCTTTTGTAAAATTCAACCTGTTGATTACAGTTTTTGAAAGGTTGATGTTGTTTGTCTTTTAATGGGCCTAGGGTGTTGATGGTGCTTGTTTAGCAAATAGTTTCTTGGGTTTAGCACAAAAAACAGTTGGTTGGGGGTAAGTAGTACTAACTGGCCTAGTAGTATTAACAGTTTAAAGGCCATTTTTCAAAAGAACTGCTCTTGGATTCATAAGGGTGAAAGGGCTTGGAGGAGAATATTTAGCATTAAAGTTATTCACCCTGGCAAAATTGTTCCCATGTACCATCTTATCCCTCTGATGGTACTTACAGTGTTCCTGCAAATGCATAAAACTTTCACATACAAAGCATGATTTGTTATACCTAACAAACTCATTTTCTAGGTGCTGTGATTTTTGACTATTCCAATTCCTTTGGTTCCCCCTAGGAGTGGATGATCTACCTCTAGAATTATACATCTCAGCATACCTGAATGTGTTCCTAAATGGTTTTTCATTTAGTTTAGGTTGGATAGTCTCTACATGTGGATAGGCTTAGTTTCATCATTTGTAGAAGCCTTGACTTGTGAGGTATCAGAAGAGTCCTTAACCTCACTAGTCACTTCTATTTCAACCTTTTTAACATCATACTGCATTTCAGGTTCTTTGAATTCCTCCATACCTGTGCTAGCCAAGTCAAACTTAGGAGGTTTATATAGACCAGTGGTTGGTGGTTCAACACTATTGTATCCTAAACCCTTTCCTGGTCTAAGAAGCCCAGCTTCTATGATCTTATGTGAACAATCTTTTCAATATGCATACCTATCCACACGAGCTTGAATGTTATCCTTTCTAACTTGATTTTATCTAAATCAATTTTAAGCAAAGATATTTCAGCATCTTTATACAACATGTCTCTTTTAAGCACTGCTATCTGTTCATTCAAAACTTCCTCATTTTCTTTGTAGAAATCTAACTGTTTTTTTACAGAGGCTAATCCTCTCTTATAATTAGCCAAATTATACTCAGATTGATTTAATTCTATCCTTAAATTATCATACTGAGTTTTTAAAGATTCATAGTTATTTAGACAACTTTTAGTACAAGATTTATTATTGTATACCTCAGAGTCTGAAAACGCCATCAAGGCTATGCTAGGAGGAGCTGCTTCTTCATCAGCCATGTAGCTCCAGTCATACCCAACCCCATCAATGGCTACCATAGCCTTGGAAGATGACTCTTCCCCATTGGTTGTTCTGCTCCTGTTTCTAGCTTCCTGTTTCCATGGGCTCATGCACTCCCTAGAAAAGTGTCCCATCTTTTTGCAGTTGTAACATTCGACTTTGGACTTGTCAAAGCCAGCAGTTTCATTGTTGTGGATGGTGGTCTTCTTCCTTGTCTTATGGAAGAACTTCTTTGCCCTCATACTTAGGAGTGCCACCTGCCACTTAATGTCCATCTCCTCCAGATCATCCTCATCATGGACAACCAGAGATCCATTGGGTTGACTGGCTAGGAATGCATAAATAGTGGCATCATTGGTACTGTCAGTGCTTGGTTGAGCCAATATTAGTACTAGCAGTACTAACTCCAATGACATCATTGGTACTGCCAGTGCTTGGTTGAGCCAAAAACGCCATATTTGGTGACTCTGAGCTTGCAATTGAAGTGGTGGATTTCTTAACTTGTTGCTCAACAATTTTAAAATTGTTGTACAGATCAACAAGAGCCATTTTTTCAAAGTCTGGCTTGTTGCTCCAGACAACTACATGTGTGTTCCACTTACTTGGTAGGCTTCTCATGAACATAGAGTTCACATCTTCTACAGACATGTCCATACCCAGGATGGCCAATTTACTAACAATCTTTTGAAGCCTATTGTATACATAATCAAGAGATTCTGCATTTGTTGCACAAAATTTTTCAAATTGTTGCTTCAACAGAGTCTTCTGTGTCTTTTTGGAGGCTTCATTTCCACCAAAACAGGCTTCAATAGCTTCAAATAGCTTCTTTGCATCTTGATGCTTGTTGTACGTCAACAAATGTTCATCAGGGAGAGACATAAGTAGCAAGCTTTTTGCCTTCAATCATTCTTTCTTTTAATCTTTTCATCATTGGATGTAAGCTTTGGAATGGTTGGATCCTCTCCATCTTTTCCTGCAATAGACATTGCATTGAAAGAATTTCCAGATTCAATGATCTCTCAGAGATTGTAATCCAGCATCAGAAAATACTACTCAATCTTGATCATCCACATCTCATATTCTCCCTGCTTCAACTTGAGGATCTTTGCAGCAGCATGAGATTGGTTGTTTTAAAATTCTATTGCTTCTTTGTTGGAATAAACTTCTTCTAATTTAAAGTTTCAGATACACAAGCTCTAATACCACTTGTGAGTCCTAAACCTCGGATCTACTTAGCTTGTATAAGTAAATTGCTTTGGATGACTCCAAAACAACTATGAATGAAACAAAGCTTGATGATATCAAGTATGCGGAATTTACTTAGTAACACTTAGAAGAATCGAAAATAGAATAGTAATAATGCAATGGACAAAGTATTAACCAAAACGCTTCAATATTATTAATCAGTAATACGGATACTCTAGCCAGTATTAGGGTATACAATCTTGAAGCTTTACACAGAATGAGATACCTCTAGGTATAACCTAGAATCTCTTTTTATAGACTAAGGAGTACTTTACAAGAAAACTATCTACGTATATCTTCTAATTACATAGAATATATTCTGTTACAACCTTCACACGTATTTCCAAAATTAACAGCAGTACTAACTGCTATAATTAGTAGTACTAAGTTATTAGTACTAGAAGTGGTAGTACTAACTTATACCTGCAGTACTAAGTGTGAAGCTCTTTTATTTCCCAACAAAATTTCAATTAATCAATAAGAATTCTCGATTTTGCCACGTGTTCAAATAGAGCAACTTGATTGGTCTAATTTTCTTCTCAATAATAATGATTTAGCAAAGTGACTTTGAAATGATGTAATTATTTTATTATATAAATGCATATATCTTGAACGTTTCTTTTTACAATTCGTAAAAATTAATTTCTTTATTATAATTTGTGCAAATCTAGTTTTTTATTGAATTTATTGAAATTCAAAAGTTAAAAATGATTTTTATAAAATTTATTAAAATTAAGTAGTTTATAAAGGTTTTAAAAATCCAACTATTTTGGAAACTTCGCAAAAATCCAATTTTTGGAATTATAAAAATTAAAATATTTTATAAATTTTGTAAAAATCCAGTTTTTTATAAAGGTGATTAAAATCCAGTATTCTTATAAGGTTTTTAAAAAGTTGGATTACAAAACCATTTTCTTTATAAATTTATTATAATCCAATTCTAATAGGTTCAGAAAAATTAGGAATTTTATAAATTTTATAATAGGGAAATAAAAAAGTCATTTTTTATAAGGAAAGTAGATGTGTTGTTAGGCTAGCCCCAATAGAACAATCGCCAATCGATCGAGTCCTAGGTGGCGATCGATTTCATATCGATCGGCTTACTGTGGTGCCAGTCGATCGCCTCCCAAGATTACCAATTCAATCGTCTGGCCGATCGAGTTATTTACTTGTATATGTCTTGATGCTTTTGATTCTTGTCATAATCCTTCAACTGTATGTACTTTGTTCATATACTTGTTTAGTTTTTTATTGTAGTTTTAGCATTATGAGTGTTTTGATCTAGTTTTTATGTGGAAGTGTGTATTGAGTATGATGAGGATGAGAGAATTTGAACTGTTTTTGTTAAAAATGTTTATTGGTAAAAAAAAAAAAATGAACTTGGTCGCCCTTACTGGGGCACCTAATCGCCTGAAAGTCGCTGAAGAGAAAAAGTTGACGTGACAGTGAAAAGTAAGGGGATTGAATCCCTCTACTGGGGGCAGCCTTAAATATGAGTCACCAAAGGTTAAAAGTAAAATAAATATTGCATCGAAAAACATAAAAAGTCAAAAGGTCGAAAGATGGTATTTAAACCAAATGACACGTCACAAAAATAAACATGACATTCGAATGTGGATGTTGAATGTTGAGTTGTTTCGGTCGTTTCAATAGAAAGTAGGTGTCTTATATACGGATGTAGATGCATACTTGAGTGCGAGTATGGGAGACAAGGGAGTGGAGGGCAACGACTAACAAGCCTATATACAAGTTATAAAGGGAAGATGGCAACAATGCGATTGGATCGATACATCTAATTAAGAGAAATGATGTTTAAATGGATAACACATGATTATAAACTACCAAAGATAACTCGGTAACATAATATTCATAATTATTGTTCTTCCTTTTTAGACCTTTTTATGATTAAGTAACTAATAAGGCTTTTTAAGGTTCATTAAAGGGATGTTTGGTAGAAGGAAATGATAGTGGAGAAATGAAAATAGATTAGATTTCTTTGTTTGGTAGTAAAGAGAAATAAAATGTGAAGAATTGCAAATAATTGGTAGAGAATTAGTAGTGCAAAATTTAACTTGTATTTTTTCACATCTTTTGATTAGGAATGGGACGATTCATGATGTGCGTATTAGTTGCAAACAGAATTACGTGTATGTTTCATATAATCAAAATTCATGTTGGAACCTTCTAATAAATGCTTGAAAATGAAAGAAAGGGAATTTCTATTTTGGTTAATTTTGATTTTGTAAATAATTATAAGCGCTTGATAAATGATAGTGTATTTTTATTATTATTATTATTATTTTTCATATTTTTATTGATTTAGGAAGTTATTCAAGTTATAATTTTTTCTTATCTGATTTGCAAGTGTTTTTATTTAATTTTTAGATTAATTTTTTGATGGTATCGAATGTGTTATGTAAATTGTTTCGAGTTTTTCTGTTTCTTTTTAAAAAAATAACTATTTTTTCAGATCAAGCCTTTGTTGTTATCGAGCACGATAATTCATTTAATCTCTACTGATTTTATTTTTCTAAATTTCTATTCTTTAATTGATTTCATTTTTCTGAATTACTCTCGACCAAACTTTCACTTATTTAATGATACAAAACAAAAGAGAAGCATGTAATGCTCCATATCAGACCCAGATCTCCAAATGAGTTGTAAGGCTAGACACAATGATGACAATTTCTCTCATCGTCACACCATTATTCGGCACATCACCGCTCCTCTCACCTTTCAGCGACAATGGTCACCACTCCTTTCACCACTCTTAAAAATACTCATTTTATATAAATTGTTGTTCCCTATTCACTATTGTATAAAAACAGTTAAGTATTTAAAAACAAACTAATAGCGAATCAATGACTGAAATGACTTACGTAAAAACACACTGATAAATTTTCAACATAATATTCTTTATTAGAAATGAATCAAAAAAAATACATTACCCAAGTACTTGCGGAATAGTACTTGGGATTGAAATGACAAAGGGTTGGTACTCCTCACTAAGCTAAGAATGAGTCTGAGCACAACTACTATGGAACCACTGAGTTGTATTTGGAGGAGTGAAAGATGGCTTGCGTGTGTGTGTTTTACAATTCACAAGCTTAAATCTTTCACTCCATCTCTTATGCTATTTATACAAGTATGAGTATTAACTTTATCCTAAGTGACAAACTGACATTTTACAGAAGACAAAATACTGATGTATTTTGTCTCTGTTTACAAAGACTATATAAAGTAAGAGACAAGGCTGCTTTCCATAAGTTAGTGATGACACTGAGCCTGATAGTTTGCCATTCAGGGAAAGTTGACTTTCGTTGATAAGGACTTCGTCTTATCTGATTCAAACTTGTCCCGCCTTATCCCGCTCATTCTTCAGTCTTCATTGCCTTCAGTCTTCTACTTCAGTTTGTCTTCAGTGAAAGTAGTTGGTGAGGAGTTTAGGGATTCAGTGAGTTATTATCATCACTCACTGAATCCACCATCTCCTTCTTGACTCAGTCTTCACCCTTTAAGTTCCGCCTTACTGATTGGAGAGACTTCTTCTTCGCCTCTTACTGAGTATCCTGAAGATGGCTCACTGAGAGACTATGCACTCAGTGACCTGTTAGTGTTTAACGGTCTAAACACTTAGGGTATTTTCTATTCAAATCCTAGATTAAGGGGTTTGGGTTTGGGGATGATTCTGACATCAGTGATTTTCTCAGGCAGCATCCTGCTTGTCATTGACCAGTTGTAGTGGTCAATTCTTTCTTGCCTGATGGCTGCAGCTCTCTTGTTCTTTTCTTCCAATCTCTTTTTTATTTCAGCCATTTTAGCAGCCTGAGCATCCTTGAACTTCTGTCCTTCCTGACCCTTTTCAAGCTTCTTAGGATCAATTCTTATGTTCTCAGCTTCCTCAGCAACAACTTATACCAATGCTTCTTTGCTCTTTCTTTCTTCCTCAGCTAGTTTCCTCCTCCTTTCTTCCTTAGACAGATAGGCACTTAGCTGTTGTGGAGTGAGCAGGTACTCAGTGTTGCCGATCATATAGGGGATCTTCTCAGGCTCAGGTGTTTGCATTATTTCCTTTCCTTTGTCCTGGCCTGAGGAAGATGATGCTACCAATGGTGGTGTTGTTGTCATGATAGGTGCAACCGTCAGTGTTGTTGTTGTTGGTGGGACTGATGAGATGGGTGTTGCTGAAACTGGTGGGAGTGATGAAATAGGTGTTGCGGAGACTGGTTGAGCAGGCTCCCCCTCAGTTTGAGAGGAAGTCTCTTCAGTGGTCTTCTCCCCCTCAACTATTGCCGCAACATGGGTAAGAGCAAGAGTTGCTTCTGACACTGGGGGAGTTGGAGTGGCTTGACCTTTGAAGGCTTGATAGATCTCAGTGACCATAGCCTTGATGTCTGTTGTATCTTTTTGAAGATCGGTGACCTTTTCAGCCAGAGTAGCCTGAGAGTTCCAAGGCAGTCATTCTTGGCCCAAGATTCCAAGCCATTGAAGATGATGCCTTAGCCAAAGTGGTCACCTGAGTATCCAACGAACCCAGTCTTTCCTGAAGAGACTGAACTGGAGAGTGAAGATCCTGAACATTGGCAGACTTTAGCATGTTGATTAGTTCAGTGAGGTCTGAGGAATTCTTCAAGTAAGCCTCAGTGGCCTCCAGCACTTTAGAGTTGAGTGATGGGTCTTCTTTGACTGCATCCCTGATTTCATCTATTGTAACACCACAAGTCTGAAGATGCTTGAGAAATTTGACCAGGTTTTCATCCAATCTGTGTAGATGTTGGTTCATGATATCCTTGTGTTCATCAGTGTTGGCATTGAAGGTGAGCACATCAGACTTTAGATCAGCATAGCTGGCAGCAGCTTCAGTGTGTTGATCACATAATGTTTCAATAACCCCAGAATATAGCTTCCTTGAAGCTTTAGTGATCCATATAACAAGTTGACTCTCTGTCAGTGGAAGAGTATTATCAAACTTTCTGAATTCTTCAGGACAGGAAGATGCGGAAGAGTCAGAGTCATTTTCTTCAGGCTGAAAAGGTAACTCTTTAGGCTCTTGTAGATCAGGATGATGCTCTTGTTCAGGTTGAACATCAGCGTCCACTTCCTCTCCTGCTGATAGAATTTCATCTTCACTTTCAGCTTGTTCTTCATCAGAGAAAAGTATTTCAGTAACCTCAGCAACCGTCAGTTAACCAGTGGTGGTGATGGGTTCCATATCAGCGGGTGGTTTTAATCCCTCTGAGTCTTTGTCCCCCGTTGTTCCTTCAAGCACTGATGGGTTTTTCCCAGTGCTATCCCTAGAAGCAGTGGTAGTGAGATCCCTATCAATGGGTTGTTTAGTTCCATCTGAGTCTTTGGGATCATTCAGTTGGCCCTCAGACAAAAGCTGTGATTTGCGAATGTCATCCTTGGGCATTGTGTAAGGTGCTCCCCTACCAGCGGGTTGTATGTTTCCCTCTGGATCTTGGGGAGTAGTAGTTGGGACCAAGGGCACTGACTGTGATGTATCAGTGTCCTTCGTTGTCACCGGGGTGGATGTTGTTTGGTCACTAGTGGGTGGCAGATCAGTCTGGGGCTTCTTTTGCCTTTTAAGCTGTGTTCCAGAAGCCTCAAGGCCCTGAGACTTAGGTTTGGTCTTAGTCCCAGTCTGAGACTTCCCCTTTCTCTTTTTAGGAGCAGGGTTTGGAGACACTGAGTCCCTTTGGTTGTTTACATCAACCATATGGGCCGTCAATTCAATATCAGTGACTTGGGATGGGTCCTTTTGAAAATTTGATTGACTCAGGACACCAGGTAAAGCAGTATATTTAAATTCCTGAGGGTAATTGCAACCCAGTAACACTTGTAAAGCACATAAGACAAACCTAGGGTACGAAACGTATTTTGCCCTAGTTTTGCTCAGTAGCTTGGTTACAAGATCACTGTAAATGATCTCCCCAATGTCGACAGTGACCCCATTCATCAAGCAGTATGCCACCATCAACTGAATAGAGTTAACTTGTTCAGTGGATGAGTGGTTCCCGCCGAGAACCTGAATCACAAATGTGAACAGGATCTTCCAAGCCGTAGGAAATGAGTTCTTAGTGACTGGGTTCTGTCCAAAAATTTTGGATCCAAAACAATTTGTTTTAACCCATCCTTAACTGTGGAGGGTTCAGGATGGGCAACATAGTTCCCAGAATTGTAGTCCAACCCTGTTGAGGTACAAAAAGTTTTATAATCCAGGGTGACTGATCTTTCCCCATTAAAAAGATTGAATTTAATGAGATACTCCCTGAGTGGTCGTAGGTCAGTCTCATTAGTAGAGGGTGTCGGGTCATACGCCACTGCTGTAGCCCAAAACTCCCTGAGGAGGTTTTGGTACAGTATTGATGGGGACTGAGTAAAGGCCTTTTTCAGTGGGCAGTTGAATAAAAACTTCATTATGTCCTTATAGGCTGGGACATTTGGGGGTATTCAAAATTGCCTATAACATTATTTGTAAATTCAACATTACTTAGATCCCCTACCCACTATGGTGCTAAGTGAAGAAGTTGTGTTCTTGCCATTTCCATTAAAAGTTTTAGGGTTTTGAAAAAAATATCTTGACAAGAACAATCAAAGAGTTTGAATCTCTTAAGTTAGTAGTGAAAAATCTTTTGTAAATGTTACAGAGAATATTTTAGTGAAAACTTGTTTTGAGGATTGAAGAACACACAAAGATTTTTGGGTTTGAGAAAGTATTTTGACAGAGTTTTGCTTCAGAAATTAATTTGTGTGTGTTTATGAGGTTTAGAAGAGGGTATTTATAGAGTGGTGAGAGGGGTAAAACTTGTATAAAAGAGGATTTTTAACGTCAGTTTTTGAAAACGTTTTGAATCTCCTCATTTAATGCCACCACTCCACTACCCACAGTAAAATCCCAGTTTTCAAGGAACAGTTGCAGTGCACAGTAAAAGTGCATTCTGCAGTAATAAAATATCCACAAGATATTTCATGTGAGAGGGGGCATTTAATGCCAAGTGGGATGAGGTAAGTTTGAAGGACCCCTAACAGTAAGATAGAGAGACATATACTCCTATATTACATTGGTGTGTTTACCAACCTAGGACATTTAAGTAACTAATACTTGGTGCATTTAGTTACTCATTCAATGCTCAATATCTAAAGTCAGGGTTCCTGAATGAATTTTACTCATTCAGTGAGAGGGTTGTTTAGGGGTTTTGTTCAGGGAGGATGAACCATTTCAGAGAGAACTCACTGATATTGGGATTGGTTTTCAGGCTGCTGACTTTCAATGTCTAGCATTCCTAATTCAGCTTTCAGTCTCCTGAATGTAGGTTCATCTAAGGGTTTTGTGAAGATATTAGTAAGTTGATATTAAGTAAGGATGAAATGAAGCTCTATGTCTCCTTTCATTATGTGGTCCTTGATGAAATGATATCTGATATCAATGTGTTTGGTTCTTTGGTGAAGGACAGGGTTGTTGAAGATTGCAATAGCACTGGTGTTGTCACAGAAGATGGGTACCATTTTGTAATGGATGTCATAGTCACTGAGTTGACTTTTCATCCATAAGACATTGGCACAGCATCCTGCAGCAGCAACATACTCAGCTTCAGCTGAAGACATAGCCACTGATTGTTGCTTTTTGGCACTCCAACAAACCAGTTTTCCTCCATGAAATTGACAGGACCCTGAGGTAATTTTTTTGTCCATGTTGCAGCCAGCATAATCAGAGTCAGAATATCCTTTGAGATCAAACCCTGAGCACTTTGGATAGTAGAGTCCAAGGCTTGGAGTTCCCTTCAGGTATCTGAGTATTCTTTTGGCTGTAGTGAGATGGGATTCTTTGGGATTGGACTGATATCTTGCTATTAGACAGACTGAGAATTGTATATCTGGTCTGGAAGCAGTTAGATACATCAGTGAGCCAACAATCCCTCTGAAATGGGTTTGATTGACTGATTTGCCAGTGAGATCAGGTCCAAGGTTGTTGGGAGGGACCATTGGTGTCTTCACTGTGGCACAGTCAGATATCTCATATTTCTTCAAACGATTTCTGGTGTACTTCTCTTGACTGATGGAGATTCCTTTATCAGTTTGCCTGATTTGTAGTCCAAGGAAGTATGTGAGTTCACCCATCATGCTCATTTCAAACTTCTTTGTCATCAGTTTTTCAAACTGTTTTCAAAGAGTGTAGTTTGTTGAGCCAAAGATGATGTCATCAACATATACTTGGACCAGTATTACATCTTGCTTTGTCCTGTAGATAAACAATGTGTTGTCTATCTTTCCTCTGACAAACTTGTTTTGAATCAGGAAGGCTGAGAGAGTTTCATACCATGCCCTGGGAGCTTGTTTTAGTCCATAAAGGGCTTTGTCAAGCTTGCAGACATAGTCAGGGAATTCACTACTCTCAAAGCCAGGAGGTTGCTGAACATACACATCTTCCTTGAGTTCACCATTTAGGAATGCACTTTTTACATCCATTTGGTAAACTTTGAAGTTCATGTAGGTAGCATATGCAAGGAAGATCCTGATGGCTTCGATTCTTGCAACATGAGCAAATGTCTCATCATAGTCAATGCCTTCTTGTTGACTGTAACCTTTGGCTACAATTCTGGCTTTGTTTTTAATGACAGTGCCGTTTTCATCAGTTTTGTTTCTGAAAACCCACTTCATTCCTATGACAACGACATCCTGAGGACATTTGATCAAGGTCATGACCTTGTTTTTATCAAACTGTTGAAGTTCTTCTTGCATGGCCTAAACCCAGCTTGGGTGTTTTAGAGCCTCAGTGACACTTTTGGGTTCTATTTCTGATAGGTAATCAGCATATAGACATTCATTTGCTGAAGCTGCAGTTAGTTTAGCAGTCATGCTTCTTGTAAGCATGCCCTCAGTGGGTTCACCAATGATGTTTACAAGCTCAATGTCCTGAGATTTTGTCCACTTACTATGTGGTCTAGGATCTGAGCTTGAAGAGGTCACTGGAAACTCAGGAGTGAGTTTAGGTGCAGGACCCATAGAATCATTTAGATCATCTGTTGAGATGTCTTGTTCAGGTTGGGGTTCTTGAATCACAGGTTCCTGAACATTTGGTTCAGTGTTACGTATCCCAACAGGGACTGATTGATTATCAATGAATTCACTGATAGTTGGTTCGGGAAGGTTGTGAGGTAAGACATAATATGAGATGTCAGCATCAGCTTGGTATGAGGAATTGATTTCAGTATCATACTCATCAGGAGGATATCTTGATGAGTTATCAATTCCTATTTCCTCTACTGAGGTGTTGGTGAACCTGATGCTTTCAGAACTCTCATCAAAGGTAACATGAAAGGTTTCCTCAACTTGTTGTCTCCTTGTGTTAAATACCCTGAAGGCTTTGGAGATCAGTGAGTAACCTAGAAAGTATCCATCATCAGCTTTAGCATCAAACTTGCCTAGATGATCCTTGTGGTTATGAATAAACACAGGACATCCAAACACATGAAAGTAGCTGATATCAGGAAGTTTACCTTTGAATATCCCATAAGGGGTTTTGTTATGTCTTTTGACAATGATTGACCTGTTTTGAGTGTAACAAGCTGTTTTGACTGCTTCAGTCCAGAAATGTTTTGATAGAGCTGAGCCATTTAACATAGTTCTAGCAGCCTCAATGAGAGTTCTGTTTTTCCTTTCAGCTACCCCATTTTGTTCAGGGGTGTAAGGAGATGAAGAATTTTGGGAGATTCCCTTTTCATCACAGAAATTCTCAAGCTCTTCATTTCTGAACTCAGTACCATTGTCAGTTCTGATTTTTTTAACTGTAATGTCATTCTGGTTTTCAATGTTCCTGATGAATGACATTATAGTATCAGCTGCCTGACTCTTTTTAGAAAGAAAGTATACCCAAGTGTATCTTGAAAACTCATCAAAAATGACAAGTGTATACTTCTCATGCTGGATTGATCTAGGATTGACTGGTCCAAAGAGATCCATGTGCAGGAGGTGAAGGCAGCTTTTGATTGAGAAATTTTGTTTTGTTTTGAAAGATGCTCTTTGGTGTTTGCCTTTTTCACAGGCTGAGCATGGTTTATCTTTTGCAAAAACCAGTGATGGTAAGCTAAGGACCGTGTTTTGTTTTGCCAAGTTGTTGATGTTTTTGAAATTTAAGTGTGAGAGTCTCTTGTGCCACAGCCATTTGACAGTTTCAGTGGCTTTGGCAAAGAGACAAGTTCCATTTTGAGAGAGTGTTGACATGTCTAAGACATAAACATCATCTCTTCTAGGAGCTATGAAAACAACTTCTTTGTTGGCATTGAAAATGGTGCCTTGTTTGTCATTGAATTGCACAATGTACTTTGCATCACAGAGTTGACTGACACTGATGAGATTGTATTTGAGACCATTGACATAAGCTATTCTAGAGAAAACTATTTCATTGCAGTATACTGAACCATAACCTTCAGTGAGACATGATGAGTTATCACCAAATACTACCTTGGGTCCTGGTTCCTTTACATACTTGTGCAGATACTCCTTAATACCAGTCATGCTTCTTGAGCATCCACTATCTAGATGCCAAATAGGCTCCCTGGCGTGTCTCTGCACAAATAGTAAACTAAATTAGTTTCTCTTGCTGACCCACATACTAGTGGGCTTGGGCCTAAAGGTCTGTTTGAATTTGGAAATTGACTCATCGTCAGTGGTTGAGTGCATTGTGCTACCACAGGTTTTGCATTTAGAGACCGAGGATGACTCAGTGATTCTGGGTTGCTTGGAACTTCTCCTTGCTTGGATGACATTGTCATGCTGGGATGTCTCATGAGCTGGATTTCCGCAAATATCACAGCATGTGTTCATGAGACAATCATCAGGATGATGATCATTAAAGCCACAGTGTGGGCAAGGAGGAAAGGGTTTTGCTCTAAAATTTTGAGCAGATTTGGAGGTTGAAGCATACTGATGACCAACATTGGTATAGTTTGCTTTACTGAGTGAACTTACATATTGTAAGTGTTCAGAAGTTCTATGATCATCCTTTTTGCAGATCATACAAAAAAGGATTCTATAACAGTTGTCAATGGTATGACTGGTATAGTGGCGTAGATCACACTTCTGCTTGGGTTTGGTGGTGGATTTTGACTTTGAGGAACTAGAGGAGGCTGACTTTGTTTCCTTGATTGATTCAGGGACTTTTTCGATGGATTCCATCTTATCAGTTAGCTTCCTCACAAGTTCATTCAGTTGCTGAATTTGGTCAGCTTCAGTGGGGACTGAGGATGTGGAAGTCTCAGTGGGGGTAGACTCTTGTTGGATTGGTTTTGTTTGTCTTTTCAGGATGGTTCTACCAAGTCCAGACCTTTCTTTTGGTGAGTGAGGATTGAATTGTAATGGAGTAAGCTCAGAGCTAGGAGCAACACCCTGAAGAGGTTTCAGGAGAGGAAGCGGTGCTTGAGATTCTGCTTCAGACTCAGAGATGTGTTCAGTACTACTGGGCACATCGGGGAGTCTAAGCATGCTCTTTAGAGCTTGGCTTTCAGGCTCTAGTATCCTTCCAGAATCGAAATTTGGAAGCTTACTCTCAGGATTAACCCTTTCAATCCAATCACTGAGCTTGGGAATAGTCAACACATTGGTAATCATGCCACCAGACACAAATTGTTTGGGAGACTGGTCTTTGTCGTGAGAGTCAGGGAGATGATCTTCACCTATGAATCTCTTTTTGCTACTGGAGGCTCCCACAGCATCAAAGACCCTTGGATTCTTAGCAGTCCAACTAGCAATGATATCCTTTTCTTTCTTAAGTTCATCTTGAAGAGCCTGATTTCTTTTAACTAATTCAGTGTTTTGAATTTGCAAAGTGATAGCCTCAAGCTTATTTTGTTTTAAAAGTAGTAGTTGTTAGGAATTAGAAAATTCCAGTATTGAAGAGTCGGTCACCCCAACTATTATCTAGCATAAGTTGGCTCGTAGACTTATCGTTAGTTACGTATTTATGTAGTTATTTAGTTAGTCAGTAGCGTAAAATAGTTTAGTGCAACACCGTGGAGGAAGGTCGGGTCTTTACCCACTGTATCCCTGATCCACAGGCCGTCAGGAGGTCGTTTAGTTTGTAACCTATAAATACCCTCTACCTTGCAAGGTAGAGGGTTGGATGTTCTTTGGATAATCTAATATTCCACAAGTTTCTCTCACTAGAATGTCCCACTCTTTCTCTCTCTAAAACCATCTATGTGCTCATTGTGTTGATGTTATGATGTGTATGTGAAATCCAATATCTTACAATTGGTATCAAGAGCCATGGTTAGATCATATCTTACACATCTTTGGATTTCTAGTGGTTTTTAGGTGGTTTTTTAGTTTGAAAAAGTTTAGTGGTTGTTGCATCATTTGGTTGATCTCTTGTGTTAAAGTTTGAATTTTGTTAGTACTTTTATGTTTTGAATCATCACAAGTGTTTAGGTTTTCATTTGGTAAGCTTGAATCATCTTGGTTGGGTTATTTTTGGATTGTAAAGTGATGTTTATATGGTTTTTCAAGCTAGCGACTTAGCTCACGGAGTAGTTTCTTGTTAGCGACTTGCTTCACATTTTTTTAGCGACTTACAGTGTTGGAGCTAGCGAGTTAGATCTAGCGAGTTAAAGTACAAGTAGTGGACTCTCCACTACGAGTAGCGACTTGGTGGTAGCGACTTGGTCTGTAGCGAGTTGCTCTTTAGCAACTTGCATCGTTAGCGACTTGTGTAGCGAATTGCTGCCGAAATTTTGCTAGCGACTTGAGTGTTAGCGAGTTACTACTTAGCGACTTACATCTGGCTAGCGACTTGGAACTCTAGCGACTTGGCATGGTAGCGAATTAAGTGTTGGCAACTTGGTGTAGTATCTTCTAGCGACTTGGGATTAGTGCTATTTAGCTGATAGCGAGTTGATTCTAATTCTCTAGAGACTTGGGGAGTAATTCATAATAACACAATGTCAGTCATCATGGATCCTTTAATCACCAAAGTACTTGCTCTCTATGACATAGCACAGAATTGTGAAACAGAATGCCTATCTGAAAGCCACACACTTAATGATTCAGTATCGATCAATCTGAACAACTCAAATAAGTCACTCTTAATGTCTTCAGATGATGCTAAGAATGTGGAATGCACCAGTGAGCCGTTTCAACATCTCAGTCAGCTTCTCAAATTACTCTTATCAACAACCATGGATCGAACAAGTTGTGCCATCCTTCGTCAGGATTTTCCCACTTTAACAAGAACTGTTTTGCTTAACCTTGAACGACTGAGGTTTCAAATTACCAAAGAAAAGCTCTCAACGGATGATTCTCATGCTGCTCTCCAAACCATTTTCAACCAATTTCAGCCACTTACCCGGGAAGAATACTCCTCAGATTTTGATAACATCATGACTGGAATGTCTTTCAAGAAGCACACGGGAATGGAAATTCATGAGTTCAGAAACTCATTTATTCAACTTATGAGTAATATGGAAACATACATCGAGGAAGCTGCAAAAGAGAATAACAAGCTGAAGGATTTGAATGAGTGTCAAGAATGTCCATGGAACAATGATGACGTGTCATGCTTCAGTCCAGTTGAACTAGCAGAAGACACTGATTGCAGAATCTCAGTTGTGATGGAAAAGGATGATGAAAACATCACTGATCTCAAATTCTCAGAGTCAGAAAAGGTATCAATCAACAAGGTACACTTATCTGATCACACAAATTCTCACAAAAAGGTACATGACTCTTATCCTGAACATAACAAGGTGGAATCAATCTTTGTTTTGTCTGAATCTAATGCAAGTAACATGATTGAAAAAATGGTATATGATGAGCTTTCAAACAAATTTTCAATTCTTGAAAAACACTGTATCTCTTTGCAAATTGAAATACAACATATGAATGAAATGTTTTATGCAAAAAAACAGTGTAGTAATATGGAACTTCCAGAATTTAGAGAATTTTTTGAAATTAATCAGTTAAAATCCCAGATTCAGGACAAAGATTCGACCATAAGTAATCTGAAATCGCTTCTTTCAGAAGCCCAGAAATATGACTGTCATGAGATGAGTGATACACTAGAATCTAGGAATTCTGAACTAGCTCTATGTGTGTCCAACCTTCTAAGAGAAAATGAGCATTTAAGAAAGAACCTTGAGGAAACAAACTCTAAGTTAGTCAATCAATCTAACTTCTTGATGAAAGATATTGATGACCTCAAAGCACAAATTCAGGATAAGAGCTTCAATATTGTTGCCCTAAAAAATGAGCTCAGGAAGTATGTTGGAAATAGGATGAACGCTAAGTCTGCAAAACCTTCAACTTTGGGAAAGTCAACGGTTCAGAATCACTTAAAACAAACAGTTATTAAACAACCTAATGCCTTTAGGTCTGAAAGAGCTAAACCATTGAAATCTAAGCTTACATCCCAAGTTGATAATAAGTCTGTTTTGTCAAAACCAGTCACTTCATTGCCTAGTTCAGATATGATGAATCCCAAGCATAGGACTAATGAAAATCACCCACAAATCAGAAATGCTATAAGCTTAACTAGGTATCATGCAAAACATAGTCTGACAGATCAATCCCCTAAGAAATTCTCTGATCACAAAAAGACAAATAGTCAAAACAAGGGTGTGCACTCAGTTAGTTCAACTCACTGTGGCTTCAAATGGATTCCCACTGGTAGATTATTTAAGTTTACAGGACTTAAACGAACTTACATCCCTAGATCATGCCTCAAATGGATTCCCACAGGTAAACTTTTCAAGAATGTAGAGCCTAATAGGATCTCCATTAATGATAAGTCTGTAGTATACTGTGATGCATCCAAATGTGAGACTAATCATGTCACTAACTCTTCTATGTACAAATCTACATGTGCTTCCAGTACAATGTGCTCTCAGTCTTTTTCAGGTACAATGCTCAACTCAATCAGGAACTTCATGACTTGGTTCCCATCAGAAATGAACATAGCTCATTCAGGAGCTATAGCGTGCAACAGTTGATGCACTACTTACTTTGACTCCTATTCATCATTGAATCAGGACTCGTTCATCCATATCTTTGTAAAAATCGAGTTTTTTTTTAAAAAAAAAAAAAAAAAAAAAAAAAAAAAAAAAAAAAAAAAATATCCTGTTTAAATTCTTTAATTGTACAATTTTATCACGTTTTTCCTATCTAATAAAGAATATTTTAACTGTTATCGATAACATCTACGGTCCTAGAAATGTCATTCAATAATGGCACGGGATCATAGATGAAGTTCGAACAATTGAAATATTCTTGTTTCCATTTTATCAGGGTAAACTTATGTCAATCAATGTTCTTTGATGAACTTGATTGAGGGGGAGACTGTGTATATGTTTTTCTTGACTATCTATGCCATTGGCTTCTGTGTTGGTTATAATGCTTGTTCGTTTGCATGTTGAGGTCGTGTCTTGCCTCTGTAACTATCGGGTCATGGTTTTTGTTGGTTGTGGTCGTATCTTGCTCATAGGATTATCATTGTGTACCTTCGTATTAAGTGCCTAGTATTAAATGCTTATTGGTCTAAACG
This sequence comes from Chrysanthemum seticuspe, assembly GCA_019973895.1. Lineage (NCBI taxonomy): Eukaryota > Viridiplantae > Streptophyta > Magnoliopsida > Asterales > Asteraceae > Chrysanthemum > Chrysanthemum seticuspe. The sequence goes on along the minus strand of BPTQ01000009.1, from coordinate 112,605,065 downwards.
ATTAATTGATTCATGTTGATCATTGTGATAATCTATGCTAGTGACTTAATCTATATTTTGTGTTAGCATCTTACCACTCCTTCCTCAAAACCATAGGGACCAAACTTGTCTAATATGTGAACGTTGTGTTGCACTAGCATTTTACCTCTCATTCTAAAACCATGAGGACCAAATGTGTCATAGTGCCAAAGTTAGTTTGAATACCCCTAGCGTATTACCTGGTCTCTTCTCAAACAAGTTTACTGTTTCTCTCTCTCGTTTTTTTTCTTCTCTTCGTATAATTGCTCTACCTAGCGACTTAGCAAGAGGTTTGTCTCGAATCACTCTTATCTTTGCTCTCTTAAGCGTTTGTGTTGTGCTTCTAACTTGTCACGTTTACCAGATTCGAACGTGCATCTCGTGTACTGTGACTGTTGGATTCCCTCTTAGGTTCGAAGGGTTGATGATTATTATGATTGCATACGTTCTAAGTGTTGGTGCATTATTTTGTGATTGTTGTATATGTTACCATGAAAGGATAATGGTTGTTTGGTGGATTGGGTGGTTTGCCTGTTGAATTTTTGAGTGTTCTTGGTGGCGAGTTAAACTGTTCTTGGTAGCGACTTAGTCTGAATGTTCTTCATAGCGAGTTAGTGTTCAAGTTAGCGACTACGTTTCTGTAGCGAATTAGTTCACTAAATTCTAGCGACTTGGTTAGCGAGTTAGTAGTTAGCGACTTGTATTTACAAGTTAGCGAATTAGTTACCTAGCGACTTAGTTGACTGTTTTGTAGCGACTTGGTTAGCGAGTTAGCAGTTAGCGACTTGTTTTTACAAGTTAGCGACTTAGTTAACGAATTGATAGCGACTTGGGTGTGTTACTGTTCATGGCGACTTGACTTTACATGCTAGCGAATTAGCATAGCGACTTAGAATGCTAATCTTTTAGCGACTTGTCTGTGGCTCTAGATGACGACTTGTCTTTACAAGTCTGCAACATTGCTCACTTTCATGTTGAGAATTAGTATTAGGGTCAAGGATTATTAAAATGCTCAAAGGTCTTTGTGCTAAAGATGATCTCACTCTCTCAACACTTAGGATCTGCTTATTCGACTTGTTGAAACAACATACTCTATGTAATCTGTTATGACATCTCTGTTTAGGCAAAAGGTACTTGGCTTATCTCACGACTGCCAAATGTTACTTTTTGCCTCATACATATCTGTTATATCACCTTTACATGTGTATCTTGGCTCATGTCATGATCTCTTTGAAATGCACTCTTTTGCCCTTTAAATCACTTATATGCTCGTCAAGTAATTATTTATCTATATGACTGTACTTCATTGAAATATCTCAATTATGAATGGTATCATATATTTGAAAGTTGTCATGTATTTGTAATCTATGCCTCTCTATCTTTCTCTGTATGTGTTTTGGGGACTCCTTCTGAGTTACTACTTCTATGCCATAAGGGTGCTCTCAATGTTGTCTCACTTACCATTTATCATCTAACCTGTTCCCATTCATTACTATTGATTGTATGATTACTCAGAATATCAATGGCAAGTTCAATCCCAGAAAAGAGCGCTACCCCTTCGGCATCTTCCAAAGTTCTCTCAGACGAAGAAATCCTTCCCAGGAGTCAATGGGCTGATATCGGAAAAAGCAACTGTTATGTGGACTTACAAAAGCTTCAACATAATCCGATACTCAAAGTGTCTATTGACATCCTCAAAAACACAAACTTCTTTGGAGCTATTACCAAGCAATGCTCAATTCCCTCCATTTACATTCAACAGTTCTGGAACACCATTCAATGGGACAAAATCACAGCTCGATACTCTTGCATGCTGGATGATATGGAGTTCACAATTGATTCTGATATTTTGAGCAAGGCTCTTGGAATCACACCATGTAACCCTGACTTTCGTTCTGAATCTCCACCTGGTGCTGACGACTTGATTGTCTTTCTTATTGGACTGGGTTATCAGAACAGCATTTCAAGAGCATCTGACATCATCACTGGACACATGTATCAACCCTGGAGAGCCATTACGACAATTCTGAACTTGTGCTTATCTGGCAAAACATCAGGGTTCGATAAAGTGAGAATCCCTATCTTGCAAATCCTATGGGGAATCGTTAATAGGGTTGATGTGAATGTATCAGATCGAATTTGGGAAGAATTTTCGTTATCAATGAACACATTCATATCTGACAGAGTCAATTTCCAGAACAAAGCTCAAGGCCGAAAGAAACAGAACAAGCTTGTAATTCCCAGCATCAGATTCTCTAAGCTTGTTATCCAGCACTTACAACAAACTCACAAATTCAATCCTAGGAGTGAATCAACTCTACATAAGGCTGAAGAAGAATATGTCTTGGGAAACCTAAAATATGTTCCTAGAGGTGTGGTCAATGAAATATTTGGTTTGCCAATTCCTGACTGTCTTCTCACAGAAGATATCAAGAAGACGGACTACTTCAAGCAATACAAGAAAGGAGCAACCAAACTCTCTGCTGATGTCACACCCTCTCCTCTACAACCAAACGCTCCCATGACCAAGTCAGCCTCACAAGCATCCTATGCCTCTCTTCCTAAAAAGAGACGTGAAAGGTCACAACAGTCAAACACCACATCCAAGAAGCAAAATGTTAAAAGGAAGAAAGTGGAGAAGGAAACTGGTAAGAACACTGAGACACCAAGGGATGCTACCAGGTTAACTGATGAAGATGATGCTGATCTGCAACTTGGAATTCAGCAAAGCCTTGAAAGTCAGAATGTGAAAGCTCCAGTAGGTGGAATTGTGTTAAGAGAACCCGCTCAACTACCTCAACAAACAAACCCAATTACACTTGACAAGGGTAAAGGAGTTGCAAGTGTTGAAACTGAACAAGCTGCTCACATGCTGTTAACTATCTCATCATCTCCATCAAGCACCACAAATCCATATGAGCTGAAGAGAAGAACAGATTCATCTCATGCAAAAGAACAATCTGGAGTGGTCAAGGTGCCTGAAACATTTAAGGAATCTCTTACACTTGGTGAGACTCAATCTGGCTTGAAGGTTGACACTTTGTTACAAAAAGGCTCGCAGGAGAACCTTGAGACAAGATCTGATGAGACCTTGAAGATGGATGAACCAAATATGTCTACCAACTCTCTATCCTCACTTAAGAATCTTGATGAAGATTTTTCTTTTGGTGATCAATTCATTAATGACAAATCCTTAGACACTGCACAATCCATGTATAATGTCAGTATTCATCAAGATACGTCTACCATTCCTCCAATGACTGCATCTTCACTATCAACTGCACTTCCACCACCCCCTTACCTTCTCATTCAACAGTACAAACACCACCAACTCCAGAACCCGTCATTACAATTGCAGATGAAGTGGCTCCACCTGCTTCCCCTCCACTGATTCTCACCTCTGATCAACTACTGGATAAAACCATTAAAAGGATAGATGCTCTGGAAAGGCAACTTCCTAAATCTGTTGATTCTCTGGTAGATCGTGTCTAAAGATTGGAGCACCTCAACTTCAATGAAGCAGTTACTGCCGCTATTGAAGGAGAAGTCAAGGATGCTGTGGAATGGGCTATGGAGGCTCCACTTCTTAGACGATTCAAGGACCTCCCCATCTCCGATATGAGAGCAGCTCTGTGTGAAAGGATGTATGAGGCTGAAGAGGACAAGCATGAGGTTCACAGTAAACTCTATGAGGCACTAGAGGAATCCATTAAATTCGACAATGATGAGCAGTTTATGATTGACGTGGGGGAAAAAGGAGCTAAAAAGAAAAGGAGAACGATTGTGATGGAAACATTGATGAAGAACCGCAATGATCCTCCTCCACCTCCGCCACCAACGGGAGGCGCTGGAACCTCTGGAGCTAGTAATCCTTCTACGACAACCATCACACCTCCACCACAACCACCATCATCACCGCCAAAACCTTATAATCAATCAGGTCCTACAAAAGATCAGAATACTATGAAGAAATCTGCTGCATGGACGACGGTTGACTCAAGGTTCATGTCCACATCCACCTCAATTCCTGATGATCAAGTAGTTCACGAAGAGTCGCAAGTCATAGCTGACTCAGAACCAGATGAAGATGATGCGTCGACGAAGCATATTCCAAAGCCATCAGAAGATTGGTTTGACACTTACATGGCTGGGAATCGCACTAGCACATCCAGGGTAGCACCTTCAAGAGATACAATTCAAAGCTGCATTGTGGAAGATAGACCTCCGTCTCCAGAACCCACATGGACCATCCCAGAGTCTGACTCTATGATTCCTGACAACAATTGGGCATCAGTTATCACCAATAATTATGAAGTCCCAGCTGAAGACTCTCTTCTGCACTACACTGGTGATATGGGAAGTTTTATTAGATGGTTTTGTGAGCGAAAGAGTATCTCATCCATAACTCCAAGAGATCTAGAAGGACAAGCTTACGAAATTATCAAAGTCTTCCATTCTGATGCAAATCATCTCCAATATCAGATGGAAGAATGTCATAAGATGTTAAATGACCAAGTCAGTGAGCAAATCAGTCGCTTTAATGTCAACAAATCTCTTCCTCTTGGTGGTGAACCTGGTCAGATAACCATTCAGGCTGAATTCTTCTTCAATCACGACTTGGACTATCTGTGTGCTCGCTCTGCTGAAAGAAGGCCTGCTCTATCAATATCAAAGATGAAAGCTGCAACCTACTCTGATCAGGGGCTTGAACAGATGGTTCCTGATCAATTCTGGGCTGCTGAAGAACAAAAATATGATATTGCCGCTTCTTATGGTATTTCTCACTGGTGGTTCAAAAAGAAGAAGTTCTACATCGAAAGACATGGTGCTGATAAAAGACGCAATGATGTCAGATCAAAGCTACAAATCTTAAGTGTTGTTAGTGTAGAGATCTTCCCTATCTATGGATATGAGTACTTGAAGAAGATTGTCCTTAAAAGAGCTGACTTCAAAGTGTATACTATTGAAGAGAACGACTTCAAACATCTTCTGCCAAATGATTTCGAAGATCTCTATCTCTTAAATCTTCAAGGACACCTTGAGCACTTACCTGTCCGTGAGAAAAAGGCCCTCTCTGCTGCTGTCACTCTTTGGATCAGGGGCTTAGTCATTCGTAAACGAGTTGAGGACTTTCAGCTTGGTATTGAAAGCTACCAAACCAGGATCAACCTTACAAGTCCTCAATGGAATGCAACTGGGCATGAATTTCATCGAGAATACAAAGTCCTTGACACCCCTAGAGCCGTCATCTTCACCGACAGATATGGATCTCGTATGCTTATGCGTCTATGTGAACTCTACAAGTTTAGTGATGGTACGCTCAAATTGGTCGAAGAAGAACTTGACACCAGAGTGAAAGAAGCCAAACTTGACATGAAATCTTGGGTTAAAACTATGTTTTGGACTGATGATGACGTGAAGAGATGTGAACACTTCATTGCTGCAATTAGACGAAGACTCAAGACACGAAGGATCTTCCGCAGCCTTGAAAGTTTTGTTGGTGGAAGGCTTCGTGATGGTCACTACAAACTTCTTCAGAGGACTGAATGAAGACTTCTTCGGGATACTGTTTATGGTGTGTCGTTAACTATGTGTAATATGTGGTGTAATAAATATGAACAACTGTAATACATGTAATAGTGCTAGGATTTGTACTGTGGTTTCCCCTTGTAAAAAGGGAAACATATGTGTTGTCCATTTTTGATCATATAAAATCGGACACATTTTTCTCCTACAAATATTTTACCTCATACATAGTTAAATCACTTGAGATCCAAAATCTCAAAGGATTTAAGATTTTTGATCGGGGGAGAAAATGTGATATAAATATGAAAGATGTTAAAAGATAAGATGACCAATTTTTGTGCAAACTTCCCTCTTATATGTGCTAAACAATTTTCGAATCTCGAAGCATATATTAAGGGGGAGAACTCTCTTTGCAACTCAAGTCATCAGGGTACACAACACTTAAATCTTTGCAAAATTCAACTTTAAATGTTGTTAAGGTACCTTGATCATATGGCTTCTAATCCTTTGATGATAAAGGGTTCCCTCTAGTATGTGCAAAACTCTTTTCAAACCTCTAGGCACATATTGAGGGGGAGCAAATTCTTGGAAACCTCATCCTTCCCGGAAATGCTCTACCTACTTGATTTGATGAGGGAAGTGATGTTGATATCTTTTAGAAAATGGTAATCAAAGAAGTTAATTCTTTCTCTTGCCTCCGTGTGCAAAACATTTTCAAATACTTGATGCACATGTTGAGGGGGAGTTCTCGTTCTAAAAATATCAAAAACAATTCAGGTACAAAATGCTTTGATAATATATCACAAGTATCTGAATTGATTTTAAAAATGGTTTTCAATTGGATCCAATGGCAGGCGAACAATTCCAAATTGACCGACCAACTTTACTTCATGTACGGTGATATAAGGATGATAAGGTTAGGTATGTGTTCCCATGATCCGCCAGAACCGGAGGGATCTACCCAGGGACAATCCACTAGTTAGTGTAGAAGTCCTTAGGTATGATGATAAAAGGAGAAAAATGAGATATGGGAAGAGTGCGGACTAAGACTGAGCTAGTACTGGAATAAACCCAACAAGGTTCTAGCTATGAAGTCTCGGTAAGCACTGAAGGGGTTGAAGAATTAAAAAGAATTGTATGAGAAAAGGGTAAAAACAAATAGCCCTCCATTTATTCAACCTTAGGGCAGAAACCGGGTTCAATTCATATGCTACTGATGGTAACATCGGTATTGAAGACAAGACGTCATGGACCCAGTGACGCACTGCACTTCAACTTTCCAAACCACTCAAGTTCCTCTTAAAAGGACTTGTTTCATTCTCACGGGGAACCGACATTATCTATCGACTTTCTCTTAGAGATGGTTGATATTGAAGAAGGAGACCCTCTCCCTAGTCTCCGTCATAGGATCCAAATATGCACAAATTGAGTCTAGAGCCACGAGATCATCAATAAATCTCATTAGGACACTTTCAATGAAGACTCTCTGTTTCACACAATGTGGAAAGAGAGATTATATCTTGAGTCCTACGCATTATCCTTGTGGTATTGCCAGAACATCTGAGTGATGTGTTTACATATTCACAATGAAGATGGAAAGCCTTCTGGAGCCAACATCAAACAAGCTCCTGGTAGGTGGCATGTGAGATCTATTATATAGATCAACCATGTGACAACTGAACAGAAACAATGGGGCGATTCAATCTCTTGAATCAAACCTGGTTCAGGTTATGGATTGACGGATACCTTTGAAAAACCGGTCTTTGTGCTTAAAAACTCTTTTCTTTAGCACATCGACTGTGTACTCATTTTTCAAACCAAAAGGTATTTTTATGATTGATAATTGATTTTCAATAAAACCTTCGTTGTATTGCAAAAACAATTTCTATTGAGCAATACACGATTGTTTTTCAAATCTCTTTTCATCAATCAGTGGACTTAAAATTCGCTGGTTCACTCACTCCGTGTTGTCTTCTTTGAGACGTTCCGGTTTGAGAACAGCTAGAACAGCTGCGAAACCCTGTCAAGGAAATTCTTCTGAATTATACCCGATCACAGGCAGTACATGTACTGATCAACGGGGAACCGTGGGCCGTGTACCTCAATTCAACGAAAGTGATCAAAGACACTTTCGTGCGATTTATTGCTAACTGTTGTATGCAGGTACGCCCGACGTTTGCAGCTGATCAGAATGGAGCGGTCAATCCATAGCCGCATGCTCACTTAACACATTCAACTCAAAGAAATCATGATTAGTGCATCAATGACTCTGATATTTTCACACCAAGCTTCTGCTACGCTGCTGCCAATATCATGATTCAACAAATGCTTCCGCTACTCTGATGAGAAGATATCATGATCCAGAATGTGAGCATGTCGGTCCTAAAGTCACAACATCACATCATACCAACACCACAAAGGATGTATCAGAGATTGATGATTGCGGATGATCTCAAAAGATGGCTCCTATTTATTATCTCATAGATCATTAATGACCTCCTCTTAAAGTACAAATCTGTGCAGACTTTGAAGTTGCACTACTTATGCACAAAGATCACGATGTTGAAGTTGTTTGGTCTACGAGCTCAAGAACAAAGTCAAGTATTGGTTGCTAGGATCTGAAATGTAAAACCTCGGGTGACCTCCCTTAGGGGGAGATTGTTAGGAATTAGAAAATTCCAGTATTGAAGAGTCGGTCACCCCAACTATTATCTAGCATAAGTTGGCTCGTAGACTTATCGTTAGTTACGTATTTATGTAGTTATTTAGTTAGTCAGTAGCGTAAAATAGTTTAGTGCAACACCGTGGAGGAAGGTCGGGTCTTTACCCACTGTATCCCTGATCCACAGGCCGTCAGGAGGTCGTTTAGTTTGTAACCTATAAATACCCTCTACCTTGCAAGGTAGAGGGTTGGATGTTCTTTGGATAATCTAATATTCCACAAGTTTCTCTCACTAGAATGTCCCACTCTTTCTCTCTCTAAAACCATCTATGTGCTCATTGTGTTGATGTTATGATGTGTATGTGAAATCCAATATCTTACAGTAGTTCATCCCTACATTTATTCAGTTCAAAACTTAGCTTGTTATATTTTGAAAAAAGATTTAATCGTTGCTCTTCTACAAACTTAAGTTCAACATTGATATAGTTCATATAGGACTGCCAATCAGAGTCATCATCTATAGAAAGTAAAATATTTACCTTCTTCATTGTGATGTTGACCCACTCTCCATTCCTGGCATGATTCTTCCCAACAGCTAGCTTGTCCTCTTCTGAGAGGGCCATCAGTGCACTCACATGCACCATTTCATCATCAGATGAGACTAGCTCTTCATCCCAGTCGAAGGTTTCAGCAACAAGGCCTTTGTTTTTACCCTGCACAGATTTAACATTGTTTGTTGTTTCTGAGGGACTGGCCTCGAGCAATGCAAGCTTAGCTTTGACTTTCATGTACTTAGCTTTAAAATCTACAGTTTTGTTTTGGTGAGATTTGTTTTGAAAATTTTGATGAGACTGGTAGATTTTTGGTTGAAATTTGCTAAAGCCTGAGGACTGATTTGACCCTGATGGTTTGTAAGAGGGTTCAGAAATTGTTTTTGAAAAACAGTCTTTTGCAAAATGACCTCTTTTGTGACACTTAAAGCATTCAGTGTCCTCATTTTCTTTAGCATTTGAAAAACCTTTGTTTCTTTTTATAAACCTTCGAGAGTTAGCAAGGAGTGCCCTTTCCTGAAATTCAATGTTCAGGTCATTTAGGTACTCCTCACTTGATCTCTCAACAGGCTCATCATCTGAATTTTCCTGAAAATCTTGAACCACACTGTTAGAATAAAAGGCAGTTGATATTGGTGTTGAAGTGGTGGTCAGGGACTTCTTGACTTCCTGAGGCTTCTTTAAGTCAGGGTATCGTCTGTTGATGAGGTTTTCCTCATAGACAAATTTTCCATATATTTCAGGAAGTTCAAGATTCTGGATGTGATTAGCATTCCTAAGTCTCTGAGAGAAATTCAGCCACTTTTCAGGGAGACTATTGACAAAACCAACATTGATTTCATGTTTGTACAACTTTACACCATCATTAGACAGTTCATTTAAAAGAGTTTTGTACGTGGTGTAAGTTTGAGACAGGGTTTCTAAGTCCTTAGCCCTGAAGGTGTTATACTCAAGTTTCAGGTCCGTTATCCTGTTTTCCTTGGTATCAGAAGGGCCTTCATGACTGTGGACCAGGTCATCCCAGATTTGTATAGATGTACTACATCTAATCACTGACTCCATAATATAATCAGGAAGACATGATATGATGATACTTTTGAGTCTTTGGTCCTGGTTGACCACTCTCCTCTCATCCTGAGTCCACTGAGCTTCAGGTTTAGGCAAACCTTCAGCAGTCTTTGGGATAAATGGACCTTCATTAATACACTTGATATAATAAGGTTCCATCCCAATCAAATAGCAAAGCATACGCTTTTTCCATTTATTTACTGTTTTATTAGTTAGCTATTAGTCTAGTTTAGCATAGTGCAACACCGTGGAGGAAGGACGGGTCTTTACCCACTGTATCCCTGATCCGCAGTCCGTCAGGAGGACGTTATGTTTGTAAGTATAAATACCCCTTCCATCCATGGAAGGGGTGGTGCTTTTCAATCTAATATTCTACAATTTGTGAAGTAACTCTCTACCAAGAAAACACCCAACTCTCTAACTTTCTCTCTCTAATGGCTAACATGTATTTTGATCTCCCAAGACCACCCGAATCATCAACACAATAATATTTGGATCCTAACAGACTATATTAAGTAAGAGACAAGGCTGATTTCCATAAGTCAGTGATGACACTGAGCCTGATAGTTTGCCATTCAGGGAAAGTTAACTTTGGTTGATAAGGACTTCGTCTTATCTGATTCAAACTTGTCCCGCCTTATCCCGCTCATTCTTCAGTCTTCATTGCCTTCAGTCTTCTACTTCAGTTTGTCTTCAGTGAAAGTAGTTGGTGAGGAGTTTAGGGATTCAGTGAGTTACTATCATCACTCACTGAATCCACCATATTCTTCTTGACTCAGTCTTCACCCTTTAAGTTCCGCCTTACTGAGTGGAGAGACTTCTTCTTCGCCTCTTACTGAGTATCCTGAAGATGGCTCACTGAGAGACTATGCACTCAGTGACCTATTAGTGTTTAACGGTCTAAACACTTAGGGTATTTTCTATTCAAATCCTAGATTAAGGGGTTTGGGTATTTACTGAACCCAACATAAACACACCTCATAAAATACCTCACACAAACTCACAAAGCAAATAAATATAAATAAAAACACCACGTAGGCTCACAAATTACCTGGTACCCAAGAGACGAGCAAACTCACCACTTCTCCTTTTTTCCCTTGGGTCGGAGATGCCGAAGGGTCTCTACAGTGGAGGTGGCCCGTAAGCAGCGGAGGCGAGGATTTTTGGGTGTATAAATGACATATATATATATATATATATATATATATATATATATATATATATATATATATATATATATATATATATATATATATATATATATATATATATATATATAACAGGAGGCATTTTCCACAAATGCCACCTCAATGCCATGTAATTCAATTTAATGCCACATAATCATTTGTTGTCCAACTAAGCAATATTTTTATCCAACTAAGCACTAATTGTAAATTTCGGATTTTTATTAAATATTTTTTAAAATTATTTATAAAAAATGAGCCTTGCAAGGATTGAACCTTGGTTATTTGGATAAATAACTTGTGTGTTTACCACTTAGGCAACAAGTTATTTTGATAATTATGTTGCATATTATAATCTATAAATGCCTATAATTATATTGGAATCCTATACTAAATACAATTTATCTACAAAAATTATATTAAGTAATTATCTTTTTTAAAACTTATTAACCAATGTATAAAAGACTTCCATGTAATCCATACGAAGAAAGAAATCAGAGAATAATACCTTTAAACCCTAAAAATTCGAATTTGAAAACCTTCTTCTGCAGCCATATTCGACGTTGAATAACTTTCACATAAAATCTCAAATCGACGATCCCTCCGGTGAAAAGTTAGATGGGTATATAGAGAAGCTCCAGTAAAAATTGTAGCCCGATCCAACGGTTCACGAAAAAGTTATGGTCGTTAGAAAACAGTGTTGTAGATTCGAATTTGAAAACCTTCTTCTGCAGCCATATTCGACACAGAATAACTTTCACATAAAATCTCAAATCGAAGATCCCTCCGGTGAAAATTTAGATGGGTATATAGAGAAGCTCCAGTAAAATTGTAGCCCGATCCAACGGTTCACAAAAAAGTTATGGTCGTTAGAAAACAGTGCTGCAGATTCGAATTTGAAAACCTTCTTTTGCAGCCATATTCGACACTGAATAACTTTCACATAGAATCTCAAATCGACGATCCCTCTGATGAAAAGTTAGATGAGTATATAGAGAAGCTGCAGTAAAAATTGTAGCCCGATCCAACGGTTTACAAAAAAGTTATGGTCGTTAGAAAACAGTGCTGCAGAAAACATTGATGTTCGCGGACAATCTCTTTGAACACTCGAAATCACTAAGGTATGCGTTTGAAATTGTTAGTTGTTACTTAAATAGTAATTCAGCTGATGTGAATCACCTTACTAACGATAGTGAACAGCCGTAAATCAGTTGGCAATAGATTTTTAATTCACAATTATTAGAAGAGATATATGTTGTCTAAACTCCTATGATTTGTAACGTTATGATATTATCGTATGATACGCCAATGTAGTCAATAGGATAACTATCAATTGCAGCTCTTTCTGAATAGTAGGTTGTTTGTTTTTTGAATGTATAACATGTTGATGTTGTCGCTGAATAGTTTGTTTATTTTGATGATTTTACAGGAACAAATAATCCTGAGTTTAACAAGAATACAGAAAAGAATGACACTACAATTGATGCACAAGTTACATGTAGTAAAAACTAAATATCATACTATGTGTGCATGTTGCATGATGCGTTTTTGTTATTTTAATTTAATTGGTTGTTTTTGTTTATGTTGATGTTTGTTTATATCTGAAAAATTGTACTTTCATGATGTGTTTTATGTTTATGTTTTTTGGTTGGTGAATCTTTATTATGTATAAAGGATTATGATAGTTTTTAAGAATATTGTGTTACATAATTCATACAGGTTTATGTTTTTTTGTTGCATGATGTGTTTGTGTAGTTTTCAAATTAAATTGGTTGTTTTTGTTTATGCTGATGTTTGTTTATATCAGTAAAATTGAATTGTTATCAGTTACATGATGTCTTCTATGTTTATGTGTTTTAGTTGGTGAATCTTTATTATGAATAAAGGATTGGGATTGTTTTTTAGAATATTGCGTTACATAATTCATACATGTTTAGGACATGTGATCATGAAATCATCCAGATAAGAGGAAGAGAAGAATTGACACAAGCACAATTAAAGTTCCTTCTACAGGTAGTTAATCAGAAAGTAATATAGTCTACATATTTTCGTTGTAGTTAAAATTGAATTGGAACATAATACAATTTTGGTACGTGTTTCCACCAGTTGTGACACCATTAAGTGAGAACATGATAACGCTACACGCGTCGTTCGGGGTCAAAGGAACTTCCTTTTCTTCGAGCAAGTTTTATAACACCCTAGGCAGTGAACCTAATCGTTGTAGTGTAGTATTAGGGTAAGCCACGGGTGTTGATATCGTTCTCTAGGGGAATAGGAATACTAGTGAGAAGTTACTACGCTAAGGTTGGGGTTGAGGAATATTATTTTTTATCTTTTTATGTTTTTTTTAGGAAATGGAAAGGTACGAATCTCGGGGTTTGGATTTGGGGGGTTGTTATTGCTACCGATTACTCTACTTATCTAATTATCTAATCTAAGGTGTATGTAGTCTATATCTAATTATTGTGTGCTCGTATGATAGTTTAAAAATGTGTTTACTTAGGTTTTACTACTCCTTAATTATCTCCTATTGGTGGTTGAATTGTCACGTCCTTATTCTTAATTGCGTTGTGTGTCTAAAGTTGTAGGGTATGCGTTTCTCCCTAACTCTTTGAAGTTACCAAAGGGTCTCGTCTACAAAATACCACTAGGGATCATAAACTCTAACTCTAAGGCCTCTTTGGATATAGTTTAGCTTACAACCGCTCAAGGTGCTATACCCTAAGGTTCACAAAGATTAATCAAGCATTAAGTACACAACGAATGACCTATCGCATTACTAGATCATTAACAACTAAGATAAGAGACAACCAATCAATATTTAATAATTAAGTTTCATATTCCCTAAGCAAACACACAAATAAATTAGCCGGACATGGAGAACATGCAAGCATACACACAAATAATCAAAGACATAATTGAATTAATGAAGTAAAACACTTATCTTGATGTAAGATAGGGTTTGGAACCCTAAAATACTGTACAAGACAGCCTTGGTTCGGTTTAGGTTTTTACTCCAAAAGACTACACACTAATACTGAAAAATTCGGATTCTATATATAAGATTACACATGCGACGACGTCACCTTATGTTTTGTGACGCCGTCGGATCGCTGTCATTAGGGTTTTGTCTTGACCACGTTAGACTTGCGACGGCGTCACCTTGTGCTCGTGACACCGTCCTCTTCAGCTTCTGACGCCGTCTGGATCGAATCTAGGCCGTCTAAGTTGCGACGGCCTACTCTTTTATAACTTGACGTCGTCACTTGAAAATAAGAGTTTTAGCTTCTGTCCCGTCACAAAATCCTCCGACGGCGTCGCAGTTAAGCAGTGACGCCGTCACCTTGTGTTTTCAGCAGCTGGAGTGTCTCGATTCTTGACTTTGGACATTTTCTTCGTATATCCGCGCCTTTTCGTCCAAATAAGTGCCATTACAGCAATTTGCCTTCAAGAGACCTAAGAAGTGAAAATGAACGATATTAAGTAATAACGGATACAAAAGTGATCAAATAAGGGCTTAAACGACCCCTCAAAAAGGTACCTTTTAAAACCTTATCAAATATCCCTACACTTGGTATTTGCTTGTCCTCAAGAAAATGTGATTTTAGCCAATTAATTTATAAGTTAATGGTCATGAAGCATTGGTTTAAAACAATCCACAACACATATAAGCCCCGCAAAAGTCATAACAAGCACGGAAATTATATACTAGCACCTCACATGGGGTGTTTGGATACTCACATCTCTCTCGGGTGTATACGAAATATAACAAGTTGGAAATGGAAGATAAACATTCATTCACCGGTCCTAGTACATAGATTACCATAGGCTTGAGAATAGATCAAACCTCCATCGCTTTGGCGTAAGCACCTAGGAAAGACTATCAAAGAGGTCTTTAAGGGGTTGTAATGTTAGGCTTACGGTAGGGAAACAAAGGGTTTAGTGGGATAGGCTATTTAGTGGTGGCAAGTCAAAAATCTCTATGTTAAATGCATACGAAGAATGGCGTTGCTAAGCCAAGACTCGACACTCTAGACTCTAAATAACTGAAACAAACAAACATAAATTTAAATGATAGATGTAGGATGGTAGCCCGTATGTTTTTTTTTTTTTTTTTTTTTTTTTTTTTTTTTTTTAACACTCTATTTTTTTCTTTTCTCTTTTTCTATTTTTTTCGATTTTTTTTTTCATACACTTTTACTCTACCATCCTCTACGGTAACATCAAAATGATAGGGATTTATAGGCACATCCCTACACTTGAGTTTTTATTACTCTAACACTAATTTGACCCAAATTGAAAAGATCAAAAACACTTGGGGCATGTTATTACGCAAATTAGGGAATTTAACGTTCCCTTCCAATCATTTTATAAACTTTAACTTTTTCCCATGAGTCCCAATCGTCCCAAAACTGTGTACAAAGGATATGACTCGACTTAGCAACTCATGCAAGCAACTAGATAATTGAACTAAGGGTTTAGGGTGATAACAATAATGCACTAAAAGTGAGTGCATACAAGGTAGGCTAAGGCGATTTGGGTGTATATTTGGGGGTGGGGTGTAAACAATGCTCTTCATTGATATTCCGGAAAAACCGAAACATCACGAGAACCGCGAAAAGGATAGGCTCTGAGGGGTTAACTAGGGGTATCGTGTACTAAATATGAGTACAACGCAAAGGGTGTGGGGGAATTACTCAACCGAAGTGGAAGAAGTAATTATATTACGGGTATCAAACAAGAGTTATCCTAATGCCTCATATCATTTAGTTATTCCTAACTACACAAGTGTAGTCTTACTAACGATCTCGGGATGCATCACAAAACAAGTTCTAGAATCTAATATACTACCGGTTTACACTCTAAGCATTAAAGATGAATGCTTTAATTCCTACTAATCTAAGGGCGATCCTCACATTTTGGGTGGAATTTAGGTTGTAAAGGGTTTTTGTGCTAGTCATATAACTTCCTATCCGTGAGACGCTTTTGTTAAGACTAATGGCCCACTCCTATATATCATGAAAAATTTTAAATTTGGTGCCAAAATTACCCTAACCGACATTTTCTCATGGTTTATTACACAAATACAATTGGACAAAGCAAATAATCAAGGATAAGCATAGTTTCAAAGTTCCCGTTTTATTTTTCCTCCCTACACTTAAACTGAACATTGTCCCCAATGTTCCCCGAAAGTATCAAAGTTATGATAATGGAATATAATTAAAAATGAAAGAAACTAGTACTCCCCTGATTAGCTCGGTAGGATCCGTGTAAAGTAGTGGTTAAATCCTTTCCCAGAAAAATGTATGCGTGAAAAGTTCCTTCCAATCTTTTGTTTCTTCTTCTTGATAAATAAAACCTGAACATTCGAAGAAAACAAAGGAAACCTTTGCATAAAATCGGCGGTAATAATATATATAAGACTCGATTAGACTAGGATATAATGCTTGTGGAATGGATGTTTATAGAATTTCTGGAAAATTAAGACCTGGAAAATTCCAAAAATTTAAAAGTAGCTCAGAAAACGAGAAAAAAGTAATCTATTGTTTTTACTCCTTCCTGACGCCGTCAGGTTATCCTGACAAAAACTGGTCTGCGATTTTCTGAAAAAAATTCTGGAAAATTTATATCTTTAGAATCTGGAAAAATTTCTGCAAAACATCCATTATGACTCGATACAAGCATTTGACTCGAACAAACACACAAATATATCTTTTAATGAATTGTTATTCTCATGTTTACGTTTCTTTTGAAAACGTGTGTAATCTTCCCTACACTTATCCTTTATGTAAAATACCTTTATATGCAATTAAGACGAGGTTAAAAACAAAATAAAGCATTTTTACAAATTTAAACATAAGAAAAAACAATTAAAAAAAGATATATGACACTAACAATCAAACAATTAAGCATGGGTTGCCTCCCACGAAGCGCTTTTCTTTATTTAAGAGTCTTGTAGCTAGACTCGTAGTCGTGCCCTCACGTTGTCTCGTGCACGCTCACGTGCTCATACTTAAGCCATTCCAATGTTCTTTCATTCTTTTTGTAATCATCTCCTAATTTAAGGCATTTTTTGTAATACCGCTTAGTTTTTTCATATGGGTACCTAAGTCCGCTTTGCTTATCCCTTTCACTAAGCAATGGAATAGGGGTCATTCTATTACAAGCCTCAATATCCTTATGTTTAAACCTAGGATGAGCGCTTGGCATTTGGTAGATAAAGTCTTCAACTTCATCAGAGAATGTAATTAGACCATCAATCATCCGTTCATTCAACCTAGTCATTCTTTTGAAAGGTTTTCTAAAAATTACTTGAGTGAGGTCCTTATCAATAAACTCTCCTAAGTCTTCTAAGACCATGAATTCTACCAAATAAGCAAAACTTCCAACAAACACGGGCAAATGAGTGACTGCTTCAACAACATTGTTCCCTTGATAAGTTAACTCATTGATCTTAATTTTATTGTATAGGTCCCTGGAGATTAAGTTTAATGACAAGAATGAATTCAAGTAAGCATCGAACCCTTCTAATCCTATCTTGCAAAGGAATTGCATGTTAAAGGGCCCATCCTTCTCAATTCTACACCTAGGGTCAAAACATTGGGAGGGGTCTTCCTCAATTTTAGAACTAACTTCATTGATGACCTCCCCGCTATCAAGTGCTTCACCATAATCAAATTCCTCATCGGAATCTGAGTCATAGAAAGGACTTTGTTGTTGCCAGTTTATCTCATTTTGCCCTAGGTGATTTCCAAAATGGTGAACGGGTGAGGGGTTTTGTGGGATTGCGTTCTCAGTTTCGAGATTGGGAACATGTAGGGTGAAGAATCTTTGGTGGAAGACACGTATCATGGTGATTGATGGATCTTACGAAAAAAAGTCACGAAGAAGGGGGATAGACTATGAGAAAGCTAAAAAATGAGAAAATTTTACTTGATAGGAATCAAGCAAAGGAAACCTAAACGAGGTGGACTACTAACTAGCTATTCTATTCCCCGGCAGCGGCGCCAAAAACTTGATAACGCTACATGCGTCGTTCAGGGTCAAAGGAACTTCCTTTTCTTCGAGCAAGTTTTATAACACCCTAGGCAGTGAACCTAATCGTTGTAATGTAGTATTAGGGTAAGCCACGGGTGTTGATATCGTTCTTTAGGGGAATAGGAATGCTAGTGAGAAGTTACTACGCTAAGGTTGGGGTTGAGGAAGATTATTTTTTATCTTTTTATGTTTTTTTTAGGAAATGGAAAGGTACGAATCTCGGGGTTTGGATTTGGGGGGTTGGTATTGCTACCGATTACTCTACTTATCTAATTATCTAATCTAAGGTGTATGTAGTCTATGTCTAATTATTGTGTGCTCGTATGATAGTTTAAAGATGTGTTTACTTACGTTTTACTACTCCTTAATTATCTCCTATTGGTGGTTGAATTGTCACGTCCTTATTCTTAATTGCGTTGTGTGTCTAAAGTTGTAGGGTATGCGTTTCTCCCTAACTCTTTGAAGTTACCAAAGGGTCTCGTCTACAAAATACCACTAGGGATCATAAACTCTAACTCTAAGGCCTCTTTGGATAGTTTAGCTTACAACCGCTCAAGGTGCTATAACCTAAGGTTCACAAAGATTAATCAAGCATTAAGTACACAACGAATGACCTATCGCATTACTAGATCATTAACAACTAAGATAAGAGACAACCAATCAATATTCAATAATTAAGTTTCATATTCCCTAAGCAAACACACAAATAAATTAGCCGGACATGGAGAACATGCAAGCATACACACAAATAATCAAAGACATAATTGAATTAATGAAGTAAAACGCTTATCTTGATGTAAGATAGGGTTTGGAACCCTAAAATACTGTACAAGACAGCCTTGGTTCGGTTTAGGTTTTTACTCCAAAAGACTACACACTAATACTGAAAAATTCGGATTCTATATAAGAGATTACACATGCGAAGGCGTCACCTTATGTTTTGTGAAGCCATCGGATCGCCGTCATTAGGGTTTCGTCTTGACCACGTTAGACTTGCGACGGCGTCACCTTGTGCTTGTGACACCGTCCTCTTCAGCTTCTGACGCCGTCTGGATCGAATCTAGGCCGTCTGAGTTGCGACGGCCTACTCTTTTATAACTTGACGTCGTCACTTGAAAATAAGAGTTTTGGCTTCTGTCCCGTCACAAAATCCTCCGACGGCGTCGCAGTTAAGCAGTGACGCCGTCACCTTGTGTTTTCAGCAGCTGGAGTGTCTCGATTCTTGACTTTGGCCATTTTCTTCGTATATCCGCGCCTTTTCGTCCAAATAAGTGCCATTACAGCAATTTGCCTTCAAGAGACCTAAAAAGTAAAAATGAACGATATTAAGTAATAATAGATACAAAAGTGATCAAATAAGGGCTTAAACGACCCCTCAAAAAGGTACCTTTTAAAACCTTATCAGAACAGTGTCATCGATATGTCATTGTTTGAAAGTGACACACCAGGGAAAAGATTTGGAACCCATGTTCAGAATGAAACAATGGCATCGAAAGGTAAAGTTAAACTGTTTTAGATTTAAATGATATGGCTTAAAGGTTACAAAGATTACCAAGTTCGATGCTTTCTTACCATGGAGATACATTTTTTTTTCATATATACTGTATTATATTGTTGAGGAATGATATGATATAAGTTTACTGTAGTTATTAGTTAGATGGTTATAGAGCAATATATATATTAATATATGTTGCATGAAGGGTTCGGTTCTATGTATCTTTAACTGTTGTCTGTCATCAGGTATGAAGAATTGAAACACTTAGTTTGCTGGAAAGCTATTAGGATTATTGCTGATGGTATTGGATGTCTAAACAGAAATTTTGGACGCTGGTAAGAGGCTTGATAACGCTACACGCGTCGTTCAGGGTCAAAGGAACTTCCTTTTCTTCGAGCAAGTTTTATAACACCCTAGGCAGTGAACCTAATCGTTGTAATGTAGTATTAGGGTAAGCCACGGGTGTTGATATCGTTCTTTAGGGGAATAGGAATGCTAGTGAGAAGTTACTACGCTAAGGTTGGGGTTGAGGAAGATTATTTTTTATCTTTTTATGTTTTTTTTAGGAAATGGAAAGGTACGAATCTCGGGGTTTGGATTTGGGGGGTTGGTATTGCTACCGATTACTCTACTTATCTAATTATCTAATCTAAGGTGTATGTAGTCTATGTCTAATTATTGTGTGCTCGTATGATAGTTTAAAGATGTGTTTACTTACGTTTTACTACTCCTTAATTATCTCCTATTGGTGGTTGAATTGTCACGTCCTTATTCTTAATTGCGTTGTGTGTCTAAAGTTGTAGGGTATGCGTTTCTCCCTAACTCTTTGAAGTTACCAAAGGGTCTCGTCTACAAAATACCACTAGGGATCATAAACTCTAACTCTAAGGCCTCTTTGGATAGTTTAGCTTACAACCGCTCAAGGTGCTATAACCTAAGGTTCACAAAGATTAATCAAGCATTAAGTACACAACGAATGACCTATCGCATTACTAGATCATTAACAACTAAGATAAGAGACAACCAATCAATATTCAATAATTAAGTTTCATATTCCCTAAGCAAACACACAAATAAATTAGCCGGACATGGAGAACATGCAAGCATACACACAAATAATCAAAGACATAATTGAATTAATGAAGTAAAACGCTTATCTTGATGTAAGATAGGGTTTGGAACCCTAAAATACTGTACAAGACAGCCTTGGTTCGGTTTAGGTTTTTACTCCAAAAGACTACACACTAATACTGAAAAATTCGGATTCTATATATAAGATTACACATGCGAAGGCGTCACCTTATGTTTTGTGAAGCCATCGGATCGCCGTCATTAGGGTTTCGTCTTGACCACGTTAGACTTGCGACGGCGTCACCTTGTGCTTGTGACACCGTCCTCTTCAGCTTCTGACGCCGTCTGGATCGAATCTAGGCCGTCTGAGTTGCGACGGCCTACTCTTTTATAACTTGACGTCGTCACTTGAAAATAAGAGTTTTGGCTTCTGTCCCGTCACAAAATCCTCCGACGGCGTCGCAGTTAAGCAGTGACGCCGTCACCTTGTGTTTTCAGCAGCTGGAGTGTCTCGATTCTTGACTTTGGCCATTTTCTTCGTATATCCGCGCCTTTTCGTCCAAATAAGTGCCATTACAGCAATTTGCCTTCAAGAGACCTAAAAAGTAAAAATGAACGATATTAAGTAATAATAGATACAAAAGTGATCAAATAAGGGCTTAAACGACCCCTCAAAAAGGTACCTTTTAAAACCTTATCAGAACAGTGTCATCGATATGTCGTTGTTTGAAAGTGACACACCAGGGAAAAGATTTGGAACCCATGTTCAGAATGAAACAATGGCATCGAAAGGTAAAGTTAAACTGTTTTAGATTTAAATGATATGGCTTAAAGGTTACAAAGATTACCAAGTTCGATGCTTTCTTACCATGGAGATACATTTTTTTTTTCATATATACTGTATTATATTGTTGAGGAATGATATGATATAAGTTTACTGTAGTTATTAGTTAGATGGTTATAGAGCAATATATATATTAATATATGTTGCATGAAGGGTTCGGTTCTATGTATCTTTAACTGTTGTCTGTCATCAGGTATGAAGAATTGAAACACTTAGTTTGCTGGAAAGCTATTAGGATTATTGCTGATGGTATTGGATGTCTAAACAGAAATTTTGGACGCTGGTAAGAGGCTTGATAACGCTACACGCGTCGTTCAGGGTCAAAGGAACTTCCTTTTCTTCGAGCAAGTTTTATAACACCCTAGGCAGTGAACCTAATCGTTGTAATGTAGTATTAGGGTAAGCCACGGGTGTTGATATCATTCTTTAGGGGAATAGGAATGCTAGTGAGAAGTTACTACGCTAAGGTTGGGGTTGAGGAAGATTATTTTTTATCTTTTTATGTTTTTTTTAGGAAATGGAAAGGTACGAATCTCGGGGTTTGGATTTGGGGGGTTGGTATTGCTACCGATTACTCTACTTATCTAATTATCTAATCTAAGGTGTATGTAGTCTATGTCTAATTATTGTGTGCTCGTATGATAGTTTAAAGATGTGTTTACTTACGTTTTACTACTCCTTAATTATCTCCTATTGGTGGTTGAATTGTCACGTCCTTATTCTTAATTGCGTTGTGTGTCTAAAGTTGTAGGGTATGCGTTTCTCCCTAACTCTTTGAAGTTACCAAAGGGTCTCGTCTACAAAATACCACTAGGGATCATAAACTCTAACTCTAAGGCCTCTTTGGATAGTTTAGCTTACAACCGCTCAAGGTGATATAACCTAAGGTTCACAAAGATTAATCAAGCATTAAGTACACAACGAATGACCTATCGCATTACTAGATCATTAACAACTAGAATAAGAGACAACCAATCAATATTCAATAATTAAGTTTCATATTCCCTAAGCAAACACACAAATAAATTAGCTGGACATGGAGAACATGCAAGCATACACACAAATAATCAAAGACATAATTGAATTAATGAAGTAAAACGCTTATCTTGATGTAAGATAGGGTTTGGAACCCTAAAATACTGTACAAGACATCCTTGGTTCGGTTTAGGTTTTTACTCCAAAAGACTACACACTAATACTGAAAAATTCGGATTCTATATATAAGATTACACATGCGAAGGCGTCACCTTATGTTTTGTGACGTCGTCGGATCGCCGTCATTAGGGTTTTGTCTTGACCACGTTAGACTTGCGACGGTGTCACCTTGTGCTTGTGACACCGTCCTCTTCAGCTTCTGATGCCGTCTGGATCGAATCTAGGCCGTCTGAGTTGCGACGGCCTACTCTTTTATAACTTGGCGTCGTCACTTGAAAATAAGAGTTTTGGCTTATGTCCCGTCACAAAATCCTCCGACGGCGTCGCAGTTAAGCAGTGACACCGTCACCTTGTGTTTTCAGCAGCTGGAGTGTCTCGATTCTTGACTTTGGCCATTTTCTTCGTATATCCGCGCCTTTTCGTC
Organism: Chrysanthemum seticuspe; assembly: GCA_019973895.1. NCBI lineage: Eukaryota > Viridiplantae > Streptophyta > Magnoliopsida > Asterales > Asteraceae > Chrysanthemum > Chrysanthemum seticuspe. The sequence continues at coordinate 112,582,029 of BPTQ01000009.1, read as the reverse complement.
CAAATAAGTGCCATTACAGCAATTTGCCTTCAAGAAACCTAAAAAGTGAAAATGAACGATATTAAGTAATAATGGATACAAAAGTGATCAAATAAGGGCTTAAACGACCCCTCAAAAAGGTACCTTTTAAAACCTTATCAGAACAGTGTCATCGATATGTCGTTGTTTGAAAGTGACACACCAGGGAAAAGATTTGGAACCCATGTTCAGAATGAAACAATGGCATCGAAAGGTAAAGTTAAACTGTTTTAGATTTAAATGATATGGCTTAAAGGTTACAAAGATTACCAAGTTCAATGCTTTCTTACCATGGAGATACATTTTTTTTTTCATATATACTGTATTATATTGTTGAGGAATGATATGATATAAGTTTACTGTATTTATTAGTTAGATGGTTATAGAGCAATATATATATTAATATATGTTGCATGAAGGGTTCGGTTCTATGTATCTTTAACTGTTGTATGTCATCAGGTATGAAGAATTGAAACACTTAGTTTGCTGGAAAGCTATTAGGATTATTGCTGATGGTATTGGATGTCTAAACAGAAATTTTGGACGCTGGTAAGAGGCTTGATAACGCTACACGCACGTTCGGGGTCAAAGGAACTTCCTTTCTTCGAGCAAGTTTTATAACACCCTAGGCCGTGAACCTAATCGTTGTAGTGTAGTATTAGGGTAAGCTACGGGTATTGATATCGTGCTCTAGGGGAATAGGAATGCTAGTGAGAAGTTACTACGCTAAGGTTGGGGTTGAGGAAGATTTTTTTTTATCTTTTTATGTTTTTTTAGATATTGAAAAGGTACGAATCTGGGGGTTTGGATTTGGGGGTTGGTATTTCTACCGATTACTCTACTTATCTAATTATCTAATCTAAGGTGTATGTAGTCTATGTCTAATTATTGTGTGCTCGTATGATAGTTTAAAGATGTGTTTACTTAGGTTTTATTACTCCTTAATTATCTCCTATTGATGGTTGAATTGTCACGTCCTTATTCTTAATCGCGTTGTGTGTCTAAAGTTGTAGGGTATGCGTTTGTCCCTAACTCTTTGAAACTACCAAAGGGTCTCGTCTACAGTATCTCTAGGAATTATAAACTCTAACTCTAAGGTACTCTTTGGATGGTTTTGCCTACAACTACTCTAGGCGTTATAGTCTAAGGTTCGCATTACTAGATCATTAACAATTAAGATAAGAGACAACCAATCAATATTCAATAATTAAGTTTCATATTCCTTAAGCAAACACAAAAGTAAATTAGTCGGACATGGAGAACATGCAAGCATACACACAAGTAATTAAAGACATAATTGAATTAATGAAGTAAAACACTTATCTTGATGTAAGATAGGGTTTGGAACCCTAAAATACTGTACAAGACAGCCTTGGTTCGGTTTAGGTTTTTACTCCAAAAGACTACACACTGAAAACTGAAAAATTCGGATTCTATGTATAAGATTACATTCGCAACGGTTTCACCTTATGATTTGTGACGCCGTCGGGTCGCCGTCATTAGGGTTTCGTCTTGGCCACGTTAGTCTTTCGACGGCGTCACCTTATGCTTGTGACGCCGTCCTCTTCAGCCTCTGACGTCGTCTGGATCAAATCTAGGCCCTCTGAGTGCGACAACCTACTCTTTTAAAGCCTGACACCGTCACTTGAAAATAAGCAATTTGGTTACTGTATCGTCACAACATGTGCTCCAACGGCGTCGCAGGTAACACCTGACGCCGTCCCCTTGTATTTCAGCAGTCTGAGTGGCTCGATTCTTGACTTTGGCCATTTTCTTCGTATATCCGCGCCTTTTCGTCCAAATAAGTGCCATTCCAGCAATTTGCCTTTGAGAGACCTAAAAACTGAAAAGGAACGATATTAAGTAATAACGGATACAAAAGTGATCAAATAAGGGCTTAAACGACCCCTCAAAAAGGTACATTTTAAAACCTTATCAAATATCCCTACACTTGGTATTTGCTTGTCCTCAAGCAAATGTGCTTTTACCCAATTAATTTATAAGTTAGGGGTCATGAAGCATTGGTTTAAAACAATCCACAACACATATAAGCCCCGCAAAAGTCATAACAAGCACGGAAATTACATACTAGCACCTCACATGGGGTGTTTGGATACTCACATCTCTCGGGTGTATATGAAATATAACAAGTTGGAAATGGAAGATAAACACTCATTAACCGGTCCTAGTACATAGATTACCATAGGCTTGAGAATAGATCAAACCTCCATCACTTTGGCGTAAGCACCTAGGAAAGACTATCAAAGAGGTCTTTAAAGGGTTGTAATGTTAGGCTTACGGTAGGGAAACAAAGGGTTTGGTGGGATAGGCTATTTAGTGGTGGCAAGTCAAAAATCTCTATGTTACAAGCATACGAAGAATGGCGTTGCTAAGCCAAGACTCGACCCTCTAAACTCTGAAATAAACAAACATAAATTTAAAGATAGATGTAGGATGGTAGCCCGTATGTTTTTTTTTTTTTTGAACACTTTATTTGTTTTCTTTTCTCTTTTTCTATTTTTTTCGATTTTTTTTTTCATACACTTTTACTCTACCATCCTCTACGGTAACCTCAAAATGATAGGGATTTATAGGCACATCCCTACACTTGAGTTTTTATTACTCTAACACTAATTTGACCCTAATTTAAAAGATCAAAACACTTGGAGTACATTATAACGCAAATAAAGGGAATTTGAATTTAACGTTCCCTTCCCGTCATTTCATAGACTTTAACTTTCCCCATGAGTCCCAATCGTCCCAAAACTGTGTACAAAGGATATGACTCGACTTAGCAACTCATGCAAGCAACTAGATAATTGAACTAAGGGTTTAGTGTGATAACAATAATGCACTAAAAGTGAGTGCATACAAGGTAGGCTAAGGCGATTTGGGTGTACATTTGGGGGTGGGGTGTAAACAATGCTCTTCATTGATATTCCGGAAAAACCGAAACATCACGAGAACCGCGAAAAGGATAGGCTCTGAGGGGTTAACTAGGGGTATCGTGTACTAAAAATGAGTACAACGCAAAGGGTGTGGGAGAATTACTCAACCGATGTGGAAGAAGTAATTATATTATGGGTATCAAACAAGGGTTATCCTAATGCCTCTTATCATTTAGTTATTCCTAACTACACAAGTGTAGTCTTACTAGCGATCTCGGGATGCATCACAAAACAAGTTCTAGAATCTATTATACTACCGGTTCACACACTAAGCATTAAAGATGAATGCTTCAATTCCTACTAATCTAAGGGCGATCCTCACATTTTGGGTGGAATTTTGGTGGTAAAGGGTTTTTGTGCTAGTCATATAACTTCCTATCCGTGAGACACTTTTGTTAAGACTAATGGCCCACTCCTATATGTCATGAAAATTTTTAAATTTGGTGCCAAAATTACCCTAACCGACATTTTCTCATGGTTTATTACACAAATACACTTGGACAAAGCAAATAATCAAGGATAAGCATAGTTTCAAAGTTTCCGTTTTATTTTCCCTCCCTACACTTAAACTGAACATTGTCCCCAATGTTCCCCGAAAGTATCAAAGTTATGATAATAGAAGGTAATTAAAAACGAAAGAAACTAATACTCCCCTGATTAGCTTGGTAGGATCCGTGTGTGAAGTATTGGTTAAATCCTTTCCAAGAAGAATGTATGCGTGAAAAGCTCCTTCCAACCTTATGTATCTTCTTCTTTATAAATAAAACCTGCACACTTGAAGAAAACAAACGAAACCTTCGCGTAAAATCGGCAGTAATAATATATATAAGACTCTACTAGGAAATAATGCTTGTGGAATGGATGTTTACAGAATTTCTGGAAAATTAAGACCTGGAAATTCCACAAATTTATAAGTAGCTCAGAAAACGAGAAAAAAGTAATCTGTTGTTTTTACTCCTTCCTGACGCCATCAGGTTGCGATCCTGACGCCGTCAGGTTATCCTGACAAAAACTGGTCTGCGATTTTCGGGAAAAAATTCTGGAAAATTTACATCTTTAGAATCTGTAAAAATTTCTGCAAAACATCCATTATGACTCGATACAAGCATTTGACTCGAACAAACACACATATATATCTTTTAATTAATTGAAATTATCATGTTCACGTTTCTTTTGAAAACGTGTGTAATCCTCCCTACACTTATCCTTTATATAAAATACCTTTATATGCAATTAAGGCGAGGTTAAAAACAAAAATAAAGCATTTTTACAAATTTAAACATGAGAATAAACAATCAATAAAAGATATATGACACACAAATAGACAATCCCACCACACAAGCTAGATAAATCACACCACATGCAAATATACATACACATCAAATAGTTCAAAGTTTACCACAAAGTTAAGATATCCAAGATTATTACATGCCCAAATAAAAATTGTTTCAACAACCGACCATACTTAACCATAAACAATCCATAAACAAATACATGAGTCACTGGGGAGGGGGTCCATAACGATAGTCATAGCTAGGGGAAAGATGGCCCAAATACCCATAGGGTGGATAATCCTCCTTCCGCCCTGGGAAAGGATCGATCTGGAGATGTGGGTCGAGCTGATCACGCATGGACAGATGCTGCATTTTCCTGACAGTATAGTCATAGGTCCAGTTAGCTCTCTGATCCTGCTGTGCCATCCAGGTGTCCATGCGACCCATCCATGCTCCCTGGTAGGCCTGCCAATCTCCACTGGACATGTGTCGGTAGGCGTCAGCGGAGCTTCCTGCTTCACCTCCCTACTGATGTGCTAGCATCTGGGGCTCGTCATCATCGTCATCACCAACCTGAGCATTGGGTTGTGCACGAAACCATGCAAAGCCCCTACCATAATCCAAGATGACTTCCATAGCTTTTAGGGACTTAGCTTTGACGACCCTTGGTGACACCTCATTAAGGTATGCGGGTGCGTCCCCAGCCAAAATGCCAAAGGACCGGGCCAACCGGGTGATAAACATGCCCCCATACACCTTATCCTCAAACCTCATCCCACTAGCAGTCCTCAAGTAGTCGGCTAACCAGAATGGGATGTTACAGTGCACACCCTCGGCCAACATGCAGTAGAGATAGAATAGATCTGGTAAAGTGACACGATGACTCGTGCTCTGGCGCCCTGTGATAGAGAAGGTGAGACAATGGTGCACTAGCCTAATCCGTGGATCCCGGATCTGAGATGCGAGAGTACTCCCAGTAATGTACTCCCCGTTAGCTATTGTGTTCCAGAACTGAATACCCAACATGTCATCCCTATGGGTAAGCCCGGTTGCCAAGCTAGCCCTAAAAACATCGCTCTCAGCATTCCCAGCAGTATATAATCCCAACCTCCATCCAAACTCAAGTACTGACATAGCCCTCCAATCTCCACCTAACCTAAATCGGACCCCTTGAAACTCAATGTTATCTCGACATGAATTAATATCCATTGTATAAGATGCGTGAAATTCACGCACCAACTCGCCATATACGAGCTCACGCATCCTAAACAGCCTTTCCCACTGGGGATCAGTGAACTTGTCCCTCCTAAAACTATTTGAGAACTCTCTAGCCAGATCATGTTCCTCAAGAAACCCCTAGTCCACAACAGCCCCTGAGTCAATAGTTTGATGAAGCAAATCATTGTAACGAGCTTGGAAATCTTCCTCGACAAATACTCCCCACCTAGCAATTGTGTCAGCTATATTTTCCTGGGCACTAGAAGACCGTCCCCTAGTTCCATTCGTTCTTCTGCTCATCTGAAACAGAAAATCAAACAGATGGGGAACAAATGATTAACCTTCCTGATGCTAAGGACGACGTCAGACGGTTACGACGGCGTCACAACACAGACCTGACGCCGTCACCCTGACCAAAATTCAAATCCGACCTTTGCGAGGGAAAAACCTAGGTTTTTAACCATAGCCCTTGACCCAAACACCCTTGTTGCAGTAACAATGGTATAATGGATAGGTGGTTTTGATTCCTAAGCCGTCAAGGCTTCTCGCAAGGTTAACTCCATATGATAACACTATTATTCGCCTAATCTTAAGCCTAGTTAACAAGATTCATAGGCGATATTTAGCATAGATCAAATTAGTTGGGGTTTTTTAACTGAAAAAGAGGGGAAAACAAAATTGAGCATGAATTAGGACAATTGAATAGACAAAGATCAATGTATATTACTTACCTTGTGGAGATTGACGTGGCAAAATGATGAATTAGAGGTGGGAAAACGTGGGTGTGTGGTGTGGGGCGGATGAGAATTGTGTAGGGTAAAGAATGAAAGGGATGGTGAGGTATTTATTTGTCTGATCTGGCTTAGCGACGGCGTCACACTTTATATGTGACGGCGTCACGCCCAATTTTTTTGCAAAAGAAAACGGTTTCGTTAATCCGCCTGGATCAAAAATCTGGTTACTATTTTTGACAAAGATTTTGGTTTTTATTTTAAGATTAATTTGGTTAATCCACCAGTAATCTCCACGACGGTAGGTAATGCATATGTCAAATTGTCTTTCAATCGTGATCTTAGAAATTCCGAAGTATTGGAGGTGAGGGCTCTTTGTCCCAGGTTTAAAACCGAAAGAACTTTTCCTAACATTGGGAAATTTGGGAAGTGACACGTGCACCATTCCAATGAATATGTTTCTAGGGAACATGCGGGGAACGTTGAGACAGAAATTTAAACAAGAATATGATTCTTTGATGGGGTTTGTTCTACTTAATGGAGAAGGTTCGGGAGTCATCCCAACGTGTTCCGGTATCGCATACACCTTTTCTAGCTTTTTAGGTATATTGTTCTTTGCGATTTCTTCACGGATGTTTAGCATGAAGTTGTCAGCTAGTCCCAAGAAGGTGTTGTGAGTCTTCCGCATTTGAGCTTCGAGGCGTTTTATTTCCTTTTCTTGCTTGTGGACAAATGTCAACATTATGTCCTCGAATTCATCTTGCCGGGACTTTCTTGGGAGCAAAAATTCCTTGACCGCGTTTACCTGCTTAATAGCATGGGTAGTTACTCCCATTAACGCATTCACTTGCGCCTCCATATTCATAATTTCTTGTGCTTGGGAGGTTGGCCCGTTTTTCGAAACTATCGGAATTTCCCAACCTTCTTCTTCATATTGAGCCAGGTCCTCGATGACTTCCCAACATGCTTCATCAGTGAGGTCACTTAGCCTTCCTCCGGCGGCATAATCAATGGTTCGTTGAAGGGAGGGACTGACGTGATCATAGAAGAGTTGGACTTGCAGCCATAGATCAATGCCGTGATGAGGGACTTTATGAAGTAAGTCCTTGAATCGAGTCCATGCTTCGTAGAGAGATTCACCTTGACGTTGTTGGAACATCAAGATGTCATTCCTAAGCTTAGTGGTTCTCCCCGGTGGGAAAAATTGAGAAAGGAAGCGAGAGGTGAGATCATCCTAACTTGAGATGGAGCCGGCGGGAAGTCGCTCAAGCCAATTACTAGCATGGTCCCGTAAAGAGAATTGGAAGAGACGCAGGCGCGTGGTCTCCCGAGTAGTAGCATCAAGGTCGATGGAATCAAGAATTTTAAGGAAATCCTTAAGATGCTGATTAGGATCTTCGGAACGAAGTCCATGGAATGCACATCCGTTTTGCACCAACCGGATGGTGTCGGATCGCAGGGCCGTAGTTTGGGCTTGGTCGGGAAGCTCAATGGTGTTCCTATAGCCTAGGTGGCTTGGTCTCGAGTATTCACCAAGAGTACGGGCTCTTGGCGGGTCATTTGGTGGTAGGTTGATGAATGGTGGTTGGTTATCACCTTCCATGATGAAAAAGTGATGGGATTACGAACAAAGGTCACGAAGAAGGGGGATAGACTACGAGAAAACTAAAAATGAGAAAAATTTACTTGATAGGAATCAAGCAAAGAAACCTAAACGAGGTGGACTACTAACTAGCTATTCTATTCCCCGGCAGCGGCGCCAAAAACTTGATAACGCTACACGCGCGTTCGGGGTCAAAGGAAATTCCTTTTCTTCGAGCAAGTATTATAACACCCTAGGCAGTGAACCTAATCGTTGTAGTGTAGTATTAGGGTAAGCCACGGGTATTGATATCGTTCTCTAGGGGAATAGGAATGCTAGTGAGAAGTTACTACGCTAAGGTTGGGGTTGAGAAAGATTATTTTTTATCTTTTTATGTTTTTTTAGATATTGAAAAGGTACGAATCTTGGGGTTTGGATTTAGGGGTTGGTATTTCTACCGATTACTCTACTTATCTAATTATCTAATCTAAGGTGTATGTAGTCTATGTCTAATTATTGTGTGCTCGTATGATAGTTTAAAGATGTGTTTACTTAGGTTTTATTACTCCTTAATTATCTCCTATTGATGGTTGAATTGTCACGTCCTTATTCTTAATCGCGTTGTGTGTCTAAAGTCGTAGGGTATGCGTTTGTCCCTAACTCTTTGAAACTACCAAAGGGTCTCGTCTACAATATCTCTAGGAATTATAAACTCTAACTCTAAGGTACTCTTTGGATGGTTTAGCCTACAACTACTCTAGGCATTATAGTCTAAGGTTCACAAAGATTAATCAAGCATTAACTACACAACGAATGACCTATCGCATTACTAGATCATTAACAATTAAGATAAGAGACAACCAATCAATATTCAATAATTAAGTTTCATATTCCCTAAGCAAACACAAAAGTAAATTAGCCGGACATGGAGAACATGCAAGCATACACACAAGTAATTAAAGACATAATTAAATTAATGAAGTAAAACACTTATCTTGATGTAAGATAGGGTTTGGAACCCTAAAATACTGTACAAGACAGCCTTGGTTCGGTTTAGGTTTTTACTCCAAAAGACTACACACTGAAAACTGAAAAATTCGGATTCTATATATAAGATTACATTCGCGACGGCGTCACCTTATGATTTGTGACGCCGTCGGGTCGCCGTCATTAGGGTTTCGTCTTGGCCACGTTAGTCTTTCGACGGCGTCACCTTATGCTTGTGACGCCGTCCTCTTCAGCCTCTGACGCCGTCTGGATCAAATCTAGGCCGTCTGAGTGCGACAACCTACTCTTTTAAAGCCTGACACCGTCACTTGAAAATAAGCAATTTGGCTACTCTATCGTCACAACATGTGCTCCGACGACGTCGCATGTAACACTTGACGCCGTCCCCTTGTATTTCAGCAGTCTGAGTGGCTCGATTCTTGACTTTGGTCATTTTCTTCGTATATCCGCGCCTTTTCGTCAAAATAAGTGTCATTCCAGCAATTTGCCTTCAAGAGACCTAAAAAGTGAAAAGGAATGGTATTAAGTAATAACGGATACAAAAGTGATCAAATAATGGCTTAAACGACCCCTCAAAAAGGTACATTTTAAAACCTTATCAAGGCTTCTCATTCTTTCGGTCACTACTCATTATAATCATTAATACCGATATGCGTTCTTAGTGGGTGTGTTTGCATGTGCCTTTGAAATGGGTCATTTGATATTAAAGAATTTAAATTCGAGAATATCTTGCAATAACTAGCAGCCCTAGCTAGGGATTTTTTTGATTTTTTTCCTTTTGAGAAAAGCTTCACTAGCTAATGAAATTGCTATTTTTATTTTTTATATCAAACTAAAATGGATAAATTTTGTACTGGGTTAAGACTAATTGTTTTGACCCATTTGAAGCAAATGGTCAAGACTGAGCAACTTTAGATCTACAGCAACCTAATCAAAACATTTTTTTTGATTTTTTTCCTTTTGAGGGAAGTTAAAAAAGCTATTGAAATTGTTATTTTTATTTTTTTAAAAATTTTATAATAACTAAAAATGAATTAACAATGCTAGGCTTAAACTGAGGAAAACCACTATTTGGGACAAAACCACCAACTTTGAGCTACTAGCAGCCCTAGCTAGGGATTTTTTTGATTTTTTTCCTTTTGAGAAAAGTTTCACAAGCTAATGAAATTGCTATTTTTATTTTTTAAATTTTTTTATATCAAACTAAAATGGCTAAAAATCTGTGATAAATGTACCCATTTGAAGCAAATGGTCAAGACTGAGCAACTTTAGACCTACATCAGTCTAATCAAAACATTTTTTTGATTTTTTTCCTTTTGAGCGAAGTTAAACAAGCTATTGAAATTGTTATTTTTATTTTTTAAATTTTTTTATAACAACTAAAAATGAATTAAAATGCTAGGCTTAAACTAAGGAAAATCACTATTTGGGACAAAACCACAAACTTTGAGCTACTAACAGCCCTAGCTTGGGATTTTTTGATTTTTTTCCTTTTGAGAAAAGCTTCACAAGCTAATGAAATTGCTATTTTTCTTTTTTAAATTTTTTTATATCAAACTAAAATGGCTAAAAATTTGTGCTAAAAGTATTGGGTTAAGACTAATTGTTCTGACCCATTTGAAGCAAATGGTAAAGACTAAGCAACTTTAGACCTACAGTAGCCTAATCAAAATATTTTTTTGACTTTTTTCCTTTTGAGGGATGTTAAACAAGCTATTGAAATTGTTATTTTTATTTTTTTAAACTTTTTATAACAACTAAAAATAAATTAAAATGCTAGGTTTAAACTGAGGAAAACCACTATTTGGGACAAAACCACTAACTTTGAGCTACTAGCAGCCCTAGCTAGGGATTTTGTTAATTTTTTTCCTTTTGAGAAAAGTTTCACAAGCTAATGAAATTGCTATTTTTATTTTTAGAATTTTTTATATCAAACTAAAATGGCTAATAATCAAACCATGTGATGCAATATCTCTAATGAACCATTTGAGTTTGTATTATTACAATAGGCAAGATGGGTGATTAGGGTTGAATTAAGTATGGGTCAAAACGGGTCCAAACCGAAACAACTCATGGTTTAGCACGAGTAGGCTCACAAACAGATTTTTATAAATTAAATTTGGCCCTGGCACTTTCTATAACTTTTCAAATCTTCTTAAATCCAATGATGCTTCAGTTATAAATTATGACTGTAAGATAGACTTTGAATGTTACGGTTTCTGAGGTTTTAGTCATTAAGATAGACTTTGAGTTACTATAAAAAAACTCGACATTTACTTCTTTTATCCAATTTATTTCAATAGTTTTTTACTCATTTATGCTCTAAACTGTGATGAAATTCCTAATACCAACATTACAGGTAATTTTGTTTTTCAAAAGGATTGGGTAGAAGGTTTATCTAACTGGTGATAACAACCTTCTTACAATAAAGAAAAATATATTAACAAAAATTATAGGTCATGCCCGCCTATTGGGCGGGCTTTGAAATCTAGTATATATATATATATATATATATTGTGCAAAAGATGAATTATATTAATATACTCCAATATTGTACAATGCTTGATAACATAACTTGTTTTGGACAGACCCCAAAACATAACAACATTCAACAAACTATTCTATGAGATATCGGACAAAGCTAAAACCAAATTTGACAAAACTAAACATCATCTCAAAAGAGGGACATGCATTCAGAACTCAGCCTTCAAGTCACCATTCAAACACTTTTGATTCACCTTAATGTGCATCATACCATCTAGCTACATTTCCAATACTCTTTTCCACTAAGATCATTCAACCTGCCACCACAATGACCAAAGTAGAACATGAGATTGGCATGCATCACTAGGCATCCATAACCTCTCCACTGCAAGGGCTATACCAGTTGTGATACATTTCCATCTACTACAATGGCTTCACACAGCTGGGAACACACACCTTACAGTGAGTACCAACCATTTCCTCTTTGGTAGTGTATAGATAGGACCAAGTAGGTTATCTTTCACTCCTCACTGTTCCTATCTTCATACACTGCCCATCACACATTGGAAACCTACTTTATGAATCTCAATAAGCTGTTGTATAGAAAGCTTGTCAAAATAGAATTCAATTACCTAACAAAGGCCTATTGGGAACTGTCATTGAGGCTTAAAAGAGAAACAACTTAGAGAAATCCAAGATACAAGGCCATCAATGTATAATAGCTTTAATCAGACTACAAGATCTGTAAAATAAAGATCAGAGTCTATATGGTTAAAAACCATTTAATTGCAGGCACATATATATGAGCATCAATCCTGCATAGACCATGAGAGTTGCTGGATAACAACAAACTACCCTATATAAATGATAGATATTGCGATAGTCTAAACAAGACCCTCTACTGTGAGACTGTGAGTAGTTTAAGAGGTAAGTTAAGTTTTATTAATGGTTGAAAACAAACGATCCCAGTTGCAAGAAAACACGATAGTTGACAATTAAAAAGGTTTTAAAATGTTGTGTCCAAGTAGTTTTATTTGTCTTGTTTGAAAACATAACTTGAAAACGATATGTAACTGTACAAATTCCACGTAGAAGCGTAGCACCATACTAGTAACATTTTTTTTAGGAAAACGATTATATTTGAAAACATATATCTACTTCGGATCGATTCATATTTTTTAAGAAACCTATTGAATAACATGAATTTCCACATGACCGAATATATGACTATGTCCAGTTTAAGTTTATCAATACAAAATTACAAATTGTTAGGTTGCATGTTGTCTTAGCTATACGCCTATACTACATGATCATACATATTCGTGTATCATATCACAAAGCTAATTGCAAGACCAAAATCTGAGATTAAATAAACAATAGTTACCAACAAACTATCCCTTTTAGAAATTAAAGTATCAAACCATATATCCATCGATTTTTTGTCAAAATACATGCCTATAAACTAAAATATATATCCATTCTTTCTTTAACAACATTAAGCCCACATAAGCCCACAAGACAAGACCAAAACATACTGTTCTAGCATAGTTCAGATATTCTTGACGTCTATAAATAACACCCTCTTTCACTACACAATCACAAACAACCTCCAACCATGGCTTCATCATACTTTCTCACCACCCTCCTCATTCTCCTCCCACTCACCTCAGCCAACATGATCCTCACAGTCGTAAACCACTGCCCATTCACTGTCTGGCCCGCGATCCAGCCTAACGCTGGCCACCCCGTACTCGAAAAGGGCGGATTCGCCCTTAACACCAACACCCACAGATCCTTCCCCGCCCCAACTACGTACTGGTCGGGCCGCATCTGGGCCCGAACAGGGTGCACACACCAAAACAGCCAGTTCACTTGCCAGACTGGCGACTGCGGCGCCAGACTCGAATGCAACGGTCTTGGAGGCGCCACACCCGCCACTCTGGCACAGTTTAGTCTCCATCACTCCCACACTGACCAGTCTTCCTATGCTGTCAGCCTAGTAGATGGTTTCAATGTTCCTATGACAGTTACACCGCATGAAGGCAAAGGTGTATGTCCTGTTGTCGGGTGTAAAGCTGATTTGTTAGCGACGTGTCCTTGGTCGTTGCAAAAGCATGCAGATGGGAAAGTGATTGCTTGTAAAAGTGGCTGTGAAGCGTTTAATACTGATGAGCTTTGTTGTAGGGGACATTTTAATAATGCTGCCACGTGTAAAGGATCTAAATGGTCTGATTTCTTTAAGAAAGCGTGCCCTGCTACGTTTGCTTTTGCTCATGATAGTCCGTCGCTAACGCATGAGTGTTCGTCGCCTAAGGAGTTGAAAGTTATTTTCTGTCACCCTTGATTAGTTTTAGCGACTAAGTTTAAGGGTCAGGAAGAATAAATAGTTTAGTTTGATGATTTTAGTGGGTATCATGTAGTTGTTGATGTTGGTGCATGTGATTTGTATTTGGAGTTGTAATATTTTATGGAATCTTAGTTAATTAATGGTCGTTCTTGGAATTGTGAAATGTGAAATGAAGTCTAATAAATTAAGGGTGCTGCTAAATGAACGAATAAAATACACTAACAAAACCCACATTAATTAAGCAATAATTAACAAAACTCATAAATTAATAACCTAAATTTAAATTCAAAATCGTATAACGTTAGTTCGAAATACGGAGTATGAAGTTTGGTCTGAATGGTCGACGTTAATTGTACTCTGAGTTAGATCTACAAATATTACAAAACAAATAATTTGTTTGGTGGTATCAGTTGTAGCCCCACAACAAGAGGCGAACATAAGTCAAATGATATGCACGTCGATAACCCCTTCAAAATCATTCCTAATCATGGTTTTAAACGGTGCGCAATGACTTTCCAAAGTTCTTGCAAAACCGCGATATTTTCACATGCCACAACGTCATGCTTTATACCGTTTTATGTCATGTGTTTTTGAAAACTCGAAAAATATAAAATATGATATAAATATATAAATAATGTTATATTTTATGTTACTTTATGTCACGTTTTATAAACGTAAAAGCTTCGCTTTAACTGTTTAGGCTCATGCCGCTTATTTAGAACGTTATTCATAATGTGAAATTAAAATTTATTTATAACCGATGTCTGCCTCTCCCTCAGACGATTAAATGATTATATATTGTTTCTAATATCACAAGTAAGACGTGTCTGCTTATCGACGAATTTGGGTACTAAAAATATACACTTAGGAGTTTTATTTACGTAGTAAACTTTCAATTGGAGTTGAAAAGTTTTTTGCCCCCTATACTTTATCTTTGCAAAATCACCCCTCTTGTGATCCCACGTTCATAAAGATATCATAAACGTGTAAAGAAATTTTTTTTTTTTGAAATTTTGCTTTTATTCACAAAGACCACTATCACCAACAGGTGAAATTTTGCTTTTATAAAGAGAACGCAAGAATCGAAAACGTTTTGGACACAAGTGCTATTTTCCTCGCATGAAAAGAACGACTCGGTGCGTATAATCGACCAATGTGGTCCCACAGCAATGCCTCGATCTGCACGTTTATTTTTCATAGGAAGAACATTATGGATGAGATCCTCTAAAGTTGGTATAAACATGACCGGTCATGTTTTTATACAATCAAAAGGAGAATTGGGTCTCTCAGTAAACCCTACTGTTTTACTTGGGAGGAAACATTACCGGTCATGTTCAAATCAACTTTAGAGAATTTCAATCCATTGCTAGTAATGTGAGTTTGCAAAAATAGTACAGTAACCATTTTAGAGCTAATTTTATTTCCACATTTAGTTATTTAGTTCATTAGTTGTGATGTTATTGAACTTATATAAAATCACTATGTGTACGTCTCCTGCATGTAGAACTTTTGGATAACAAATTTTAACCTAACTTGTGTAAATAGTTTTTATATTTTATCAATAAACACTATGCAATTTAATTATACCAAAGGGTGTGTAATATTAGAGCATCTATTGTGTTTACGTATTACAGAACACTTGAGGTCAACACACTGCAAGGGTTTGTGTGGCAGGATTTGGAATGGGCATATCAAGTCGTGCTTGTGTGGGATATGTGTTTTGGCGAAGAAGCAAGCGGTGATCACAATGAAATTAATCCGAAAAAGGGTCAATTTCATATCTCCCTTCTTTTTTGTTGAAAATTTCATATATACCAAAAAATGCATAAAAAAATTTGTACATTATGCATTCAATACTTGTATTTTGGGTATATATGAAATTTATCTTGAAAGTGAGGTGATATATGAAATTAATCCGAAAAAGAATTAGACCTGAGGCACCAGTTATATGTATCTATTTTTCGTTGTCTCATGATCAGTTCTGTTCGACTTTAGTGAGACCTGATCTTTTGAAGGTTAGTTAGGTTCTTTTTTAAAGTTTCAAAACTGATTATTATGTAGTATCGGTGTGGATTTCAAAGGGCCAAGCATTATCAGAAGGTCTAACTTTCCAAGTAATGTCAGAATGGTTCAAGTTTTAGTGTTCAATCAAAGCAAGCAACATAAAGGGTTCAGGTTCAAAAGCAAGGAAAATCGAAATTTCAAGTTCAAGAGCAGGCAAAATGAAAGATGCAAGTTCTAGAGCAAGCAAACTTTCAAAGATTCAAGTTTAAGCAAATTGATTTAATATTATTTCATCTTCAAAAGTTTATTTTCTGTAGATTTACAAGTGTAGTTTTTCTTATCAACAAAAGCAGGAGTTTTTGCCTCACTCAAGTAGCTTCACTTTATGTCTCAATTACTCCGTAATATGTTATCTTGTTTCTCGTCAAAAAAAAAAAAAAAAAAAAAAAAAAAAAAAAAAGCAACGGTGGGCACCACTGCTTCTAAGCGGTTAAAAGTGATGTTAATTCTTAGGGCATCTCCAATGTGAGCACTATAATTTTGCACTATCTTAGCGTAAAATAAAAATATTTTTAGAATATCCTTGCACTATAAATATGTTACTCCAATGTGTACTCTAAACTTTGCTCTGCTCTAAAACTAGCACTAAATATTATTTTATATAATCTATGACAATAATATTAATATATTAATGGATGATAAGGATATAAATGAAAAACTAAGTTAAAGTATAAGGTTTAAAGTGAAACTTTTGAACATTAGTGCAATGAATAGTATAGCACTATATTTAGTGCATTTTAGTGACTACTATTCATTGCACTAAAATGATGCAAAGATATAGTGCTAACATTGAAGTGAATTTTATGTATTTTTTGCATTATTTTAGTGCAAAAAATACATATAGTGCATACATTGGAGATGCCCTTAAGCACTTACTTAATTAGTATACTAGCATAACAATAAGAGCAATCCCAATCATAACGGGGTAACGCCCGTTAGAGGCAAAAAAAACGCCGTTAGCGGCGTTACACCTTTGGAGGCGTGGTTCTTTAACGCCGTTGGTCCTTCCACGTTACCCAACCAACGCGCGTTAGGCGCAGAAGGAAAAAAAATCATTTCTGGTCCCTGTAACGGCTACTAGCCGTTAAGTTTTAAAAAAAAATTCAAAAACCACCCCTAACGGCTACTTTCTATTAAAAAAAAAAAAAAAAAAAAAAAAAAAAAAAAAAAAAAAAAAAAAAACTTTTTTTACCACTATAAATACACAATTAAAACATCATTTTTTTCACACTTCACTACTAAATCCTCTACTCTCAATCTTTCAACTTCAATTAACTGCAAAAAAAACAATGTCGAGAGGCAACGACGATACTTTCTTCAATCTTCTCGGTGGTGGGTGGAATCCCTCAAACCCGGGTTCATTATCTAACCCGAAAGCGGGTTCATCTTCAAACCCCAACCCACTAGGCTTATCGAGTCAAGAAATGTATCAACAACATCAAACATTTCTGTATTGGCAACAACAAAACCAACAAAGCACCTTAAACTCCAACTTTCAAAATCTACAATTCACACAACAGTCACAACAATCACAAACTGAAACACATGATGTTGCTGACACACCACGTCTCCTCCAAAAAAGGAAAAGGTCGTATTAAGCGAAAATCAAAGAAATCCAAAGACCCCGAGCCCGAACCAATTGATTATGATGAAGAGGAGGTTGTCGTTACTGCGCGTTGGAATTCAGCAGAGGAAGCATTACTTGCAAGGTGTTACATAGCTGTTTCGGAGGATCCGAAAGTTCGAAAGTGCCAACCCAAAGATACGTTTTGGTATCGGGTCATAAATGAGTTCAATAGACTCAACTTTCAACGGCGCACCAAGGACATGATGGCAAGCAAATGGAAAACGTTGAACGGCATATGCACAAAGTTCAACGCTTGTTACATACGTGCGCAACTGGATCAACGAAGCGGGGAAAGTGAGGTGGATGTGATGAAACGGGCAAAGCAATGGTATCGTGAGGAAAACAAAGGAGCACTGTTTGGTCTCGATGACGCTTGGGAGGTTTTGCGTCATTAAAAGAAATGGGACACGCCGGAACAGGTTGATTTAACCGGTGATGTGCCAAGCCAAACAAACGAGGCTTTGTTTGGTAATGATGAACAACCACGCCCCATGGGAAAGAAAACTGCTACCAAGAAAACAAGATCCGAGACTACAACAAGTATTGGGGGAGCAAGCACTGGAGGAACGAGCTCGTCAACTTATTTCACCGAAACTATGGCAAACGAGTATCGTTTGAAACGTGAAACCGCCGAAGCGGCTTATCGGGCCCAGCAGGAAAAAGATCTCACAATAACAAGGTTGGAAGAGATAAAGTTTTTGATGACGCCTACTGAAGGGCAAGATCCAATGGTCGTGGAGTGGATCAATGACGCAAAAGATCGAATCATCAAAAAATATAACTTGAAACCTCGTCAGTAGATCGTATTCTCGTCATTTCCTTTAATCTGTAGTAACGTTTTATTTGCAGTGTGTTTTTTTATTTCATTGTAATTTTTTTTTTAATCTCTTATTGTAATATGTTTTCAATTTTAATGAAGTGTTTGTTTTAGATTAATAAATGAAGTGTTTGTTTTAGTTTAGGGGTTGGAATTGAAAATATGAAATGTTATTGATGTTATTG
The DNA here is from genome assembly GCA_019973895.1 of Chrysanthemum seticuspe. NCBI lineage: Eukaryota > Viridiplantae > Streptophyta > Magnoliopsida > Asterales > Asteraceae > Chrysanthemum > Chrysanthemum seticuspe. Next base: position 112,563,726 of record BPTQ01000009.1, on the reverse strand, counting down.
GGATGTTATGGTTGTGGTGTTTTTTGGGGATGTTAATGTTAAATGTTAAAGCTGATGTGGCGCTGACATGAACGGTGTTATTGGTGTTATAGTGTTATGGTTGGGTATGCTCTAACATACTTTCGGCGTATCAAGTGTAAATTTTTGATTTGACAAGCAAGTTTAGAAAAATTAAATTATTTCACTTCTATCTATTAAGATCTCATTTTGCCTTTTGAATATTTTTTATTAGTGTAAATTTTAATACAAATATTAATTGCAGGAGAAACAAAATAACAATATTATGTTGAACAGACACAAGCAAGATTTTTTAGATCGGGATCTTATCTAAAATCATTTTCATCTTTGCAAGATTTATCGTAAAATCAGATCGAAATCTTAAGATCTTATTATAGTGTTATTTTTTAATAGGAGTGTAAAATTATGCAAATTTATTATTATGAAGTGTTTAATACAATTAGCCTCTTATTTTTTATATTCTATAAAATTTAATACATAAATGTATAGTTTTTTAGCTAGTGGTTCGAAAAAAGTAAGATCAGATCGATCGTGATTTTAAAATTCTATTGTTAAAATCGGGATCCTATTATGATTCTATCTCATAAAAATCCAACGTATGATCGAGATTGTTTTTGTTTCGTAATATCATAAAATTGTAAGCTCTTGTTAATTTGTTATCATAATCGAGATCTTAAAAACCATTCACATAAGTATTACTGAACAGAAAAAAAGGATTAGGAAAAAACATAAGTAAAAATAAGAAAATATTTAGGAAAAATATGTGCAAGGCCTTTTATTGGTGGAGCAAGTGTATCACGTGATATTCTGGTGGTAGTCGGAGGGGAATCTATAGTCATAGTCAGTGATTCGTGTAAGAAAATATGTCTTTGCGTGTCGTTTTCTTTTTTAACTTTTCTACTTTTTAATTTTAATTTGGGACAAGTTATATATACCCTCCCCTATAGAGTATCTAATGATTGGGTGCATCGCGAACTTGTACGATGTGTATTACGAGTTATACGGTTTGACCAAAACTCTATGATGTGACAACATAGGAAGAATATAATATGGGACACACTATTGCTACAGGGGCTACCCATAGCCCTGCCACTTTTGTCCAGAGAATATTCCCTTTGTCCCCCCTTTTTTTCCAGTACAACACAGTTTTTTGTCAGTTTCTGTTCCGTATTTCTGACAGTTTTAAGCGTTTGGCTTATTAAACTTTATATTTACAGTTCCACATTTTCAGGTTTATAGCTTTTTGATATAAACAAAATTATAAAAATAAAAACAAATTAAAAAAAATTAAAAAAAAAAACAAAAAACATAGGAGGGTATATATAAAAATATAGCCCCGGTATGAATAACTCATCCCTATATATATCACATCCCTTTTAATTGACCTTGTAAAAGGTAATCACTCGTCCCAACTCCCAAAACTATAATTTTATGTTTTTATTTTCTCAAAATTCTTTTTACTTCTATATCTCAACTAATTAAAGAGATTTTAATGGAAATATGATATTTGATTCATGAATATAATGATTAATACGGTAAGAATTTCATAAATTTTGTGCAAATTGAAAGTAAATTTATAATTTAAAATAAAGGAGTAGCTTTCAACTTTTGTGAAACGCAAAGTTGATTGAATGATTATAAATAGGGGTGTCAATTTTCAACACGACATAATAAACGATATAAACTCGACATGAAGTTAAACAAGTTTAGGTTAAGGATAAACATGTTTGGGTAAAAAATTAGGTCAACCCGTCTAACCCGTTTATAAACGGGTCATTTTTGGGTTGAGTAAGTATTAAACATGTTAACCCGTCAACCCGTTTAAGTATATAAGTCTCTAAAAAATAAAATATATAACTTTGTTTTTATGTTAGATTTGGATTAAATGTATTTTATTATGTACTTAATATGAGTGGATTATAATTATAACTCAGATATCATTGAAATTGTCGTATAGTTATTTGTATGCTATTTTTATCTTTTTTAGAGGGCCATATCATTTTTGGATTAAAAAAGTAGGTCGACAAACCACAAACCTTATACACCGCTTGACATATTTACTTAAACAAGTTAAACGGGTTACACATGTTGTGCATGTATGGGTTTGGGTTGAGTTTCTTGACACGAGTAATAAACGGGTCGTATTTGGATTGAGGTTATATTAACTCACCAACCAGCGGACCCGAACAAGTCAACCCGAACACGACTCGATTGACACTCCTAATTATAAGCGGTTACTTATTGAATTTTAGAGCACCCATAACGTGAAAGAAGTTGTTAGCTAGCCGCTAGGGTGTTCGTGGTAAGAGTGGCTCGATTTCACCACTGTGAACAGGAAGAGGAAGCGGTCAGATCGTGGTCATGGTGCTTTGTCTCTTAAAAAGCCAAATAACTAACAAAGCTATCTTTTATTGTTACTGATTTATTTTTTAAAAAAGTAGTTAGTGTTAAGCGATGACCATTATAGGGTAAAAGTGATAAGTATATTGTGATATCGCGTTAAGTTGGTCCCAACAGTGAGTAGTGGTAGTAATATGTAAAGGATAAAATCGTATTCTTTTAGGCCGGACATCGTCTTACTGGAGTCATGTGCTAGAACAAAAACTACGCATCACTATGACTACATGCTTGTGTCTTGTATAAGGAGCAAAAGAAAATCTCACACATTTAGTCACAACTCATAAGGGTGACCTATGAAAAGGAAAAATAAAAGGAGAATATGTTTATGTAATTGATGTTAGATAATAAAGGCCTATTGGTTTAGCTCCTTTGTTTAGTACTGTTTATTTTTAGGGTTTAGGTCTTGTGTTTTTTATTTAATGTCTTTGTATTCTAATATTATAGTTGAATATGAATAATATAATTTTCATAATTTTTTTAATTTTTACATGTTATCAGAGCTAGGTCAAAGATGAAGGAAAAAAAAAAAAAAAATCAAGATCAGTTGGATTGAGGTTTGATATGTTTTATGTTTGACTAAATTTTGGTTGCAAAGGGGTGATAATAAGTTTGTGGGTCGGTTACATCAATTAAAAGTACACAAGTATTATCATGAATTAATTGATGTTGTGTTCGATTATTTAATTGTCTGTTGTTTATAGACAACTTAATTAACAAGTTATTGAGACCTTTTATTTTTTATTTTTTTATTATTATTTTTTTATAATTTTGTTTATATCAAAAAAACAATAAATCTGAAAATGCGTAACAGAAAATATAAAGTTTAATAAGTCAAACGTTCAAAACTGTCAGAAATACAAAACAAAAACTGACAAAAAACTATGTCATACTAAAAAAAATGAGAAACAAAAGGAATAAATTACAAAACCATTCCTAATTGGGGGGAGGGGGTCCAAATAACATAACCCTAGTGAATGTGAATTTGGGATTTGTTTTGTATTTGCAATTGGTTTGCGTGAGAGATTTTTTGATACGAATTCACTGTTTGGTTTGATTTACACCGGGTTGAGTTTGGTGTTTGTGTCGGTGATGTTATAGTCTTAAGTAATCCGACTACGTCTTGAGTAGTTATGTGTAGCATATCAACATCAACAACTTGTCTTTGTTTTGGTTTCACACGTGGTTCTGCATCTAGTTCAGCATGGTTTTGTCTGAATCTAAATCTGTCTGAATTTGAATATGAATCTGAATCTGAATATGAATATGTCTAAATCTGAATCTGTCTGTCTGAATCTGCATTTGCCTGTCTGCATCAGTCCGCCTGAATCTGCTCGTCTGTTTGCACTCTGGGACACTTTGTTTTCGTTTGCTTTTCAGTTTTAGTTTATTTTCTGTTTGTCAAACTCTCAATGTTTACCGCTGACACATTGTGAATTTGATTGAGGATTTAGATAATAAAGGCCTATTGGTTCGACCCACTTGTTTAGACCCGTTTAGCTTTTAGGGTTTAGATCTTATGTTTTCTATTTAATGTCTTTGTATTGTAACATTATAATTGAATATGAATAATATAGTTTTCAGTATTTTCTTAATTTTTACAATTGATACGTAAGTTATTTTGTTGTTGTTGTTGTTGTTGTTGTTGCTGCTGTTGTTGCTGTTGCTGTTGTTGTTGCTGTTGTTGTGTATTTTCGCTGCACTTTTGAGATGAAAGTGAAGGAAATAAAAGTGACGCATTTTTTATAACGAAATTGACTCTTATTTACTTTAACTTGATGCTTAATTAAACCTATGATCGATGACATAATTGTCAAATAACAATTTTCTCATCATTTTCTTATTTTTTGTCTTACAATTCAAAAAGACTATCAATTTCCTTTTTACTAACAAATTTTTAACAATATTTCTTTTTTCTCCCCGCCACTTTTTATATTGTTTTAGCAAAATTCTTTTATATTTCTTTTTACTTTTCTCTTCTTCTAATAAAAAGTAAAGAACATAGTCTTAATAATGATAAATTGATAACGTAGATGTTATTCTTTGAAAGAGTTGTATAAAAAAATGAAACAAAGTTGGCAACTTGACATAGCATGATATATACTTAGGAAAATCTAGCGGCTTTGACTTGTCTGTTGAACAAGGGCGGAGCTGTTAAGGGAACGGGAAGGTCCCGGCCCCCTGGCATAAGCTCGTTAGTGTATTTTTTCACGATTTTATGTGTATTTCCGGAAATTTTTTTATTTCGGCCCTCCCATTTAATGTATTTCTTGAAGAAAAAAAAATTGTTTCGACCCTCTCACGAAAATTTTTCTAGCTCCGTCATTGCTGTTGAACAACATACAAACCACATGACTTGTTCGGTTCTTTGTTACTTCCTAGTTCCTACATCGTATTCATGATAAGCAAAATCAAATTTGCATGTATTTTATGGGGAATAAGCAAAGTAAGTTATTTGTTGTTTTTTTCCTTCCATTTCTGCGTTTTGGACTCTTTATGTATTAGCTTACTTTTGTCGACATCTTTTCTAGTCGTCCATAATCACTACGGAGTACAAAAGACACACATCTCTTTATTAAGAACCAATTTACAAAATTTGCAAATCTTCGAGTAAGTAGTTATGAACTCTTTTGAAACAGTTCCTTTCATTATCGCACCCTACATTGTAAAGATACCCAGTTGGCGTATCGTATCCGTGATATGATATCAAGCATACATCATGTGCAAGTAACGCTAAATGATAACAATTCGTCATCCAAGTACATTACAATTTAGGAAATATGAAGACTATATTTATTGTATTAGACATACACTTACCACTTTCGGACTTTGCACGACTATCATTAAAGAAGTTTCCCACCTTGGAGATAAGCTCAAGCACCGAACCCCTGAAAGTAACGCTACACAACTCAAGGACCGTGGTTTCTGAACAAGTCTCTTCCCAAAGCCACAAGTTACCAAGTCCAAAGCAATTATTCCCACATTGCCTTGAAAATTCAAAGACGGTCACTTTAATCTGACTCATTTTTTTTTTTTTTTTTGAAATAATCTGACTCATTCAAACACTTTAATTTCAGTGTCCCACTTGCTAAAAAATTAATCCAGTTTTTTTAAGGTGTTTGTTAGGGGTGAGCATGGTTCGGTTTGGCTCGGTTTTTGTATAAAACCGAAACCGAACCGAAAAATTTCGGTTTTTGATTTTTAAAAACCATTCGGTTTCGGTTTTGTGTCGGTTTGGTTTTTCGGTTGTCGGTTTTTTTTCGGTTTGGTTTTTCGGTTTTTTCGGTTTCTATACGATTTATCGAGCTTTGCTTTTTCAAAGTAGATTTGACATATATCATAAAATAGAACCATATCTTAAACCGGTACCGGCCGGTACAACGGTACTAAAACGGGTAAAGAACCGTCTTAAATCAAGTGCCAATATTCTCAAAGTTGCCTCCAAGTTCCAAGGATTTGTTAGAGCTTGAAAGGTACACTGAAACAAATTGAAGGGTGTATAAACGAAAAAGAATGATGTTGGAACAAGATCTTCAATCTTTTGATGCAATTGCACCATCTTCAACAGGAACAACCATTAACATTCAAACTTAATGTGTTCTTGTGACATTTGTGTACCCATTTTCTTTTTACCTTAAAGCACATTTGTGTTATATATATTGTTATGAAATAAAATATTAGCAGAGTTATCACACATTTGAAATGCATCATTGACAACGGTAATGCAAAAAGAAGATATCAAGATAAAGTACTTATATTATTTATGAACAACAAGGCAAGATATATTATTTTGACTTTAAATGTCGGTTCGGTTTCTATTGGTCGGTTTTTAAAGCTAAAACCAAACCGAACCAAAAACTTCGGTTTTTTCAAAATATAAAAACCGAACCGTCGGTTTTTCAATCGGTTTCGGTTTTTTTGGTTTCGGTTCTTCGGTTTTTTTCGGTTTAGGTTCGGTTTTTCGGTTTCTTGCACACCCCTAGTGTTTGTTGAAGCTTATTATTCATATAGTTACGATTTATTAAAATTAGGAAAAGTAACTCGTTCTTTTATGTTTACAAGCTTATCAATATGAGTTAACTTATATAAATAAGTCAATGCCTGTTAAACCTTACTATAATTTAATGCTGGCCACATCGAACGGAAAAAGTCGGTCGGTCATCGAGATTTTTGACCCACGACCGATGTTAACATCGGTCGACACCATTGTGGACATCGGTCATCACATCGGTCGACTAGCAAAAAAATGGGACATTGGTTCAATTTTCGACCGAAATAAACCACACTTCCCCATGTCATTTTTGCCCGTTTTGGGCATTAAAAAAAAAAAAAAAAAAAAAAAAAAAAAAAAAAAAAAAAAAAAACTTTTTTCTTAAAACTTTACTATTCTATAAATACTAACTTCACCTCAAACACAATTCACCACTCACTATTTCTCATCTATATTCATTTCAATCTAATTCTTATCAAGTTCAAAATGTCAAAGAAAAATACTCCACCATCAAAAAACCGACGATCCCGACTACCACAAAAATCAACCGAATATGAATTTCTCGCCGGAAAACAACTTCGAGTTAACCGGCATAACACCACAACAAAACCGGCCTATTCACTTTCGTCCACAAAGTTTTGAATACCAATCACAACTAGCACAACCAAATCAAAACCAAAACCCGTTTTACGTTAACCGTCATTTTGTCCCACCGCAACGTCCTTACACCGATTACCGGCAAGAACCTAGTGGGTCGTCGTACCATCCAAACATGGACTTCATTTATCCTTCTCAACCGTATCAACCTTATTCCCCGCTTCGTAGTACTAATCTTGACATGAATTTGAAAGATTTTTTGCCGGAGTATCCGACACAAAACTACCAAAGTCAAGATGCTTCGATTGGCCAAGGTTCGGGTCACGGTTCGTACCATGATTCCATTCCCGTTGAAGATTCGGATGATGAAAAAACCGCTTCCGCTGAAGAAATGTCCCTCATCAAACCAAAGCAGCCATCAAGGCGTGCTTCAAAGGCCAAGGACAAAGGCAAGAAGCCCGAAACAAGTAAGGCGAAAGGCAAGAAGACCGTTGAAGCATGGACAAAGGCGGAAGAGGTCGCGCTTTGTAAAGCTTGGGTTTATGTGTCGGAAAACTCGGATAGAGGAAACGCCCTGAACCGCTTCCGCTTTTGGGAGTTAGTGATAGAGTACTTTAAAAATGAAACTGGCTCAGACCGAACCTATGACTCCATCACTACCAAATGGAAGAATAGGATTCGTAATAGGGTTGGTAATTATTGTGCTATCATTGATAATACCAAGAATAACCATGGAAGTGGTGAGAATGATATAGACGACACTTCAAAAGCTCTTAGAGAATACCGTATGACGTACGGTCATGATTTCACTTTGGAGGAGTGTTGGAAATTTTTAAAGGGTCATGATGCTTGGAAGTACACTGAGATGACGGCTTTCCAAACGAATAGTCGGAAGAAAAGAAAGGGTTCTACCACTACATCGGGTTCAACCCAAGCTCGTGATCCTTTCGATGTCCAAGATGTTGATGATTCTGATAAGGAAGGGACTAGAGAATCACGACCGGTAGGTCGTGACAAAGCAAGGAAGAAATCATCCTCCTCCTCTCGTGCTGATGTTGAACCATCAGAATCATTTGTAAAATCGTTGGCCAAAACTTTCTTCAAGAACAAGAAGCCGTCAAAAGGGGAGAAAAGTAAGAATAAGGAGGGTTTAGAAGATGCTTACATACGGTTGAGGGAAAAAGAGTTGGAGATGAAAAAAGAGAAACTTGAGCTCTTGAGGCTATCAAAACGGGAGACCGACATAATCTTCTACAACACCCCAATCGACCCAACGTTGACCGGACGACAACTAGAAGAATTGATGAAAGTCAAGGAAACAATCAAGGCACGCTACGATTTAGATTATTAGTTTAAGTATTGTAATGTTTTGTTGGGTTTAGTAAATACCCAAATCCCTTAAGTCAAGGATTTGAATAGAAAATACCCTAAGTGTTTATATCGTTAAACACTAACAGGTCACTGAGTGCATAGTCTCTCAGTGAGCCATCTTCAGGATACTCAGTAAGAGACGAAGAAGAAGTCTCTCCACTCAGTAAGGCGGAACTTAAAGGGTGAAGACTGAAGAATGAGCGGGATAAGGCGGGATAAGTTTGAATCAGATAAGACGAAGTCCGTATCAACCAAAGTCAACTTTCCCAGAATGGCAAACTATCAGGCTCAGTGTCATCACTGACTTATGGAAAGCTGCCCTGTCTTTTACTTGATATAGTCTTTGTAAACAGAGACAAAATACATCAGTATTTTGTCTTCTGCAAAATGTCAGTTTGTCACTTAGGAAAGAGTTAACACTCATACTTGTATAAATAACATAAGAGATGGAGTGAAAGATTTAAGCTTGTGAATTGTAAAACACACACACACACAAGCCATCTTTCACTCTTCCAAATACAATTCAGTCCCTTAGATAGCTCAGTGGTTCCATAGTAGTTGTGTTCAGACTTAGCCTGAACTTAGTGAGGAGTACCAACCTTTGTCATTTCAATCCCAAGTACTATTCCGCAAGTACTTGGGTAATGTATTCTTTTTTATTGATTTCTAATAAAGAATATTATATTGAAAATTTATCAGTGTGTTTTGCTTACATCTTACTTCAGTCATTGATTTACTATTATCTGTTTTTAATACTTTAACTGTTTTTACGATAGTGAATAGGGAACAACAAGTGGTATCAGAGCAAGGCTGATTATAAAAGCTTTTAAAAGCCGCTCTAAAAACATTTTTAAATCAGGATCCAAATGGCTGAAATTGATGTACCCCAACTATTCGATAAAAAGGGTGGAGCTTATTCAGCTGTTGCCCCTAGACTTGAAGTTGGTAAATTCAAAAAATGGAAAAAGCGTATGATTTGCTATTTGATTGGGATGGAACCTTATTATATCAAGTGTATAAATGAAGGTCCATTTATCCCAAAGACTGCCGAAGGTTTGGTAAAACCTGAAGCTCAGTGGACCCAGGATGAGAGAAGAGTCGTCAACCAGGACCAAAGACTCAAAAGTTTCATGATATCATGTCTTCCTGATGATATTATGGAGTCAGTTATAAGCTGTAGTACAGCTAAACAAACCTGGGATGACCTGGTCCATAGTCATGAAGGTCCATCTGATACCAAGGAAAACAAGATAATGGACCTGAAACTTGAGTATAACATCTTCAGGGCCAAGGACACAGAAACTCTGTCTCAAACTTACACCTGATACAAAACTCTTTTAAATGAACTGTCTAATGATGGTGTAAAGTTGTCCAAACATGAAATCAATGTTGGTTTTGTCAATAGTCTCCCTGAGAAGTGGCTAAATTTCTCTCAGGGACTTAGGAATGCCAATCATATCCAGAATCTTGAGCTTCCTGAAATATCTGGGAAATTTGTCTATGAGGAAAACCTCATCAACAAACGATACCCTGACTTAAAGAAGTCTCAGGAAGTCAAGAAGTCCCTGACCACCACTTCAACACCAATATCTACTGTTTTTTCTCTAATAGTGTGGTTCAAGATTTTCAGGATAATTCTGATGATGAGCCTGATGAGAGATCAAGTGAGGAGTACCTAAATGACCTGAACATCGAATTTCAGGAAAGGGCACTCCTTGCTAACTCTCGGAGGTTTATAAAAGAAACAAAGGTTTTTCAAATGCTAAAGCAAACGAGGACACTGAATGCTTTAAGTGTCACAAAAGAGGTCATTTTGCAAAAGACTGTTTTTTCAAAAATAATTTCTGAACCCTCTTATAAACCATCAGGGTCAAATCAGTCCTCAGGCTTTAGCAGATTTCAACCAAAAATCTATCAGTCTCATCAAAAATTTCAAAACAAATCTGATCAAAACAAAACTGTAGATTTTGAAGCTAAGTACATGAAAGTCAAAGCTAAGCTAGCACTGCTTGAGGCCACTCCCTTAGAAACAACAAACACTGTTATATCTATGCAGGGTAAAAACAAAGGCCTGGTTGCTGAAGTATTTGACTGGGATGAAGAGCCAGTCTCCTCAGACGATGAAATGGTGCAAGTCAGTGCACTGATGGCTCTTTCAGAAGAAGACAAGCTAGCTGTTGGGAAAAATCATGCCAGGAATGGAGAATGGGTCAATATCACAATGAAGAAGGTAAACATTTTACTTTCTATGGATGATGACTCTGATTGGCAGTCTTTTATGAACTATTTGTAGAAGAGCAACGATTAAATCTTTTTTCAAAGTACAACAAGTTAAGTTTTGAATTGAATAAGTGTAGGGATGAGTTACTACTTTTAAAACAGGCCAAGCTTGAGGTTGTCACACTACAAATTCAAAACACTGAACTAGTTAAAAGAAATCAGGCTCTTCAAGATGAACTTAAGAAAGAAAAAGAAATAATTGAAAGTTGGACTGCTAAAAATCCCAGGGTCTTTGATGTTGTGGGTGCTCCTAGTAGCAAAAAGAGAGTCATAGGTGAAGATCATCTCCCTGACTCTCACAACAAAGACCAGAGTCCAAAGCCCTTTTTGTCTGGTGGCATGATTACCAATGTGTTGACTACTCCCAAGCCCAATGACTGGATTGAACGGGTTAACCCTGAGAGTAAGCTTCCAAATTTCGATTCTGGAAGAATACTCGAGCCTGAAAGCCAAGCTCTAAAGAGCATGCTTGGACTCCCTGATGTGCCCAGTAGTACTGAACACATCTCTGAGTCTGAAGCAGAATCTCAAGCATCGCTTCCACCCCTGAAACCCCTTTAGGGTGCTGCACCTAGCTCTGAGCTTACTCCATTACAATTCAATCCTCACTCACCAAAAGAAAGGTCTGGACTTGGTAGAACCATCCTGAAAAGACCAACAAAACCAATCCAACTAGAGTCTACTCCCACCGAGACTTCCACATCCTCTGTCCCAAATGAAGCTGACCAAATTTAGCAACTGACTGAACTTGTGAGGAAGCTAACTGAAAAAATGGAATCCATTGAAAAGGTTCCTGAATCAATCAAGGAAACAATGTCAGCTTCCTCTAGTTCCTCAAAGTCAAAGTCAATCTCCAAAACCAAGCAAAAGTGTGATTTGTGCCACTATACTAGTCATACCACTGACAACTGCTATAAAATCCTTTTTTGTATGATCTGGAAAAAGGATGATCACATAACCTCTGACCACTTACAATATGTAAGTTCACTCACCAAAGCAAACTATACCAAAGTTGGTTATCAGTATGCTTCAACCTCCAAACCAGCTCAAAAGCTTAGAGCAAAACCCTTTCCTCCTTGTCCACACTGTGGCTTTAATGATCATCATCCTGATGATTGTCTCATGAACTCATGCTGTGATATTTGCAGAAATCCAGCTCATGAGACATCCCAACATGACAGTGTCATCCAAGCAACGAGAAGTTCCAAGCAACCCAAAATCACTGAGTCTTCCTCAGTCTCTAAATGCAAAACCTGTGGTAGCACAATGCACTCAACCACTGACCATGAGTCAATTGCCAAATTCAAGCAGACCATTAGACCCAAGCCCACTAATATGTGGGTCAGTAAGAGAAACTAATCCACTTTACTACTTGTGCAGAGACATGCCAAGGAACCTATTTGGCATCTAGATAGTGGATGCTCAAGAAGCATGATTGGTGTTAAGGAGTATCTGCACAAGTATGTAAAGGAACCAGGACCCAAGGTAGTATTTGGTGATAACTCATCATGTCCTACTGAAGGTTATGGTTCTGTTTACTGCAATGGAATAGTTTTCTATAGAATACCTTATGTCAATGGTCTAAAATACAATCTCATCAGTGTCAGTCAACTATGTGATGCTAAGTACATTGTGCAATTCAATGACAAACAAGGCACCATTTTCAATGCCAATAAAGAAGTTGTTTTGATTGCTCCTAGAAGAGATGATGTTTATGTCTTAGACATGTCAACACTCTCTCAAAATGGAACCTGTCTCTTTGCCAAAGCCACTGAAACTGTCAACTGGCTGTGGCACAAGAGACTCTCTCACTTAAACTTCAAAAATATCAACAACTTGGCAAAACAAAACAAGGTCCTTGGTTTACCATCACTGGTTTTTGCAAAAGACAAACCATGCTCAGCCTGTGAAAAAGGCAAACATCAAAGAGCATCTTTCAAAACAAAACAAAATTTCTCCATCGGAAGTTGCCTTCACCTCCTGCACATGGATCTCTTTGGACCAGTCAGTCCTAGATCAATCCAGCATGAGAAGTATACACTGGTCATTGTTGATAAATTCTCAAGATACACTTGGGTATACTTTCTTTCCAAAAAGAGTTAGGCAGCTGATACAATAATGTCATTCATCAGGAACATTGAAAACCAGAATGACATTACTGTTAAACAAATCAGAACTGACAATGGTACTGAGTTCAGAAATCAAGAGCTTGAGAGTTTCTGTGATGAGAAAGGAATTTCCCAAAATTTCTCATCTCCAAATACCCCTGAACAAAATGGGGTAGCTGAAAGGAAAAACAGAACTCTCATTGAGGCTGCTAGAACCATGTTAAATGGCTCAGCTCTATCAAAATATTTCTGGAGTGATGCAGTCAAAACAGCTGTTACACTCAAAATAGGTCAATTATTGTCAAAAGACATAACAAAACCCCATATGAGATATTTAAAGGTAGACTTCCTGACATCAGCTACTTTCATGTCTTTAGATGTCCTGTGTTTATTCATAACCACAAGGATCATCTAGGCAAGTTTGATGCTAAAGCTGATGATGGATACTTTCTAGGTTACTCACTAATCTCCGAAGCCTTCACGGTATTTAACACAAGGAGACAACAAGTTGAAGAAACCTTTCATGTCACCTTCGATGAGAGTCTAGAAAGCATCAGGTTCACCAACACCTCAATGGAGGAAATAGGAATTGATAATTCATCAAGATATCCTCCTGATGAGTATAACTCTGAAATCAATTCCTCATACCAAGCTAATGCTGACATCTCATATTATGTCTTACCTCACAACCTTCCCCAACCAACCATAAGTGAATTCATTGATAATCAATCAGTCCCTGCTGGGATAGGTAATACTGAACCAAATGTTCAGGAACCTGTGATTCAAGATACTCAACCTGAACAAAACATCTCTGCAGATGATCTTAATGATTTTGTGGCTCCTGCACCTGAACCCACTCCTGAGTTTCCAGTGACCTCTTTAAGCTCAGATCCTAGACCACAGTGTAAGTGGACAAAATCTCAGGATATTGAACTTGTAAACATCATTGGTGAACCCACCGAAGGCATGCTCACTAGAAGCATGGCTGCTAACTTAACTGCAGCTTCAGCCAATGAATGTCTATATGTTGATTTTCTATTAGATATAAAACCCAAGAGTGTCACTGAGGCTCTAAAACATCCAAGCTGGGTTCAGGCTATGCAAAAAGAACTTCAACAGTTTGATAAAAACAAGGTCATGACCTTGATCAAATGTCCTCAGGATGTCATTGTCATAGGAATGAAGTGGGTTTTCAGGAACAAAACTGATGAAAACGGCACTGTCATTAAAAACAAAGACAGACTTGTAGCCAAAGGTTACAGTCAACAAGAAGGCATTGACTATGATGAGACATTTGCTCCTGTTGCAAGAACGGAAGCCATCAGGATATTCCTTGCATTTGCTACCTACATGAACTTCAAAGTTTACCAAATGGATGTAAAAAGTGCATTCCTGAATGGTGAACTCAAGGAAGATGTGTACGTTCAGCAACCTCCTGGCTTTGAGAGTAGTGAATTCCCTTACTATGTCTGCAAGCTTGATAAAGCCCTTTATGGAGCGAAACAAGCTCCCAGGGCATGGTATGAAACTCTCTCAGCCTTCCTGATTCAAAACAAGTTTGTCAAAGGAAAGATAGACAACACATTGTTTATCTACAGGACAAAACAAGATATGATACTTGTCCAAGTATATGTTGATGACATCATGTTTGGCTCAACAAACTACACTCTTTGCAAACAGTTTGAAAAACTGATGACAAAGAAGTTTGAAATGAGCATGATGGGTGAACTCACATACTTCCTTGGACTATAAATCAGGTAAACTGATAAAGGAATCTCCATCAGCCAAGAGAAGTACACAAGAAATCTCTTGAATAAATATGAGATACTTGACTGTGCCTTAGTGAAGACACCAATGGTCCCTCCTAACAGCCTTTGACCTGATCTTACTGGCAAATCATGTAACATATTGGATTTTACAAACACACAAACAAACACAAATGGGGCGTATAATTTAGATGGTTTAGAGAGAGAAAGTGGGATATTCTAGAAAGAGAAACTTATGGAAGGTTAGATTCCAAATGAACATCCAACCCTCTCCCTTGTGAGGAGAGGGCTATTTATACAAAGAGACACACCCTCCTACGGGCTGTGGATCAGGCATACAATGGGTAAATACCCGTCCTTCCTTCACGGTGTTGCACTAGTCTAAGATACGCTAATAACTAACTAATAAATAACACTCTAAACGATATGTCTACCAGCTAACTTAAGCTAGATTACATTAGGGGTGACCGATACTTCACTATAGAATTTCCAATTCCTAAAAATCTCCCCCTAAGGGAGGTCACCCCATGAATTACAATTTGCATCCTAGCAGTCTATTAATTCTTCAGTCTTGAGCTCATAGACTTTAATACTTCACAGTAATCAAACATTGTGCTTCCGTGGTGATTTCATCATGGTTCAACTATAATGAATATTTCATGGAGGTTATAGAGCTGATCCACTTTAATGGCCTTTGAGCATTAATAGAGATCATCAGCCACAACTAATCTCAGTATCACCCATTGTTGTGTTGCCAGCATATGTTGTTGTGACAATTGGACCGACATGCTCACATTCTGGATCATGATTTCTTCTTATCAGAGTAGCGGAAGCTTTCGTTGATTCATGATATTGGCAGCAACGTAGCAGAAGCATGGAGTGAGAATATCAGAGTCATTGATGCACTAATCATGATTTCTTTTGAGATGAATGTGTTGTGTGAGCATGCGGCTATGGATTGACCGCTTCATTCTGATCAGCTGCAAACGTCGGGCGTACCTGCATACAACAGTTAGCAATAAAGCGCACGAAAGTGTCTTTGATCACTTTAGTTGAATTGAGGTACACGGCCCACGGTTCCCCGTTGATCAGTACAAGTACTGCCTGTGATCAGGTAAAATTCCGAAGAATTTCCTTGACAGGGCTTCGCAGCTGTTCTAGCTGTTCTCAAACTGGAACGTCTCAAAGAAGACAACCCGGAGTGAGTGAACCAGCGAATTGAGATTCACTGATTGATAAAACGAGATTTGAAAAACAATCGTGTACCACTCAATGGAAATTGTTTTTGCAATACAACGAAGGTTTTAATGAAAATCAATTATCAATCATAAACACCTTTTATTTTGAAATATTTGTGCACAGTCGATGTGCTAAAGTAAAGAGTTTTTAAGCACAACGACCGGTTTTTCAAAGGTATCCGTCAATCCATAACCTGAACCAGGATTGATTCAAAAGATTGAATCGCCCCATTGTTTCTGTTCAGTTGTCACATGGTTGATCTATTGAATAGATCTCACATGCCACCCACCAGGAGCTTGTTTGATGTTGGCTCCAGAAGGCTTTCCATCTTCATTGTGAATGTGTTTGCATATCACTCAGATGTTCTGGCAATACCACAAGGATAATGCGTAGGACTCATAAGATATAATCTCTCTTTCCACATTGTGTGAAACAGAGAGTCTTAATTGAAAGTGTCCTAATGAGATTTATTGATGATCTCGTGGCTCTAGACTCAATAGTGCACATTTGGTTCCTAAGCCGGAGACTAGGGAGAGGGTCTCCTTCTTCAATACCAACAAACTTTAAGAGAAAGTCGATAGATAATGTCGGTTCTCTGTGAGAATGAAACAAGTCCTTTTAAGAGGAACTTGAGTAGCTTGGAAAGTTTAGTGCAGTGCATCACTGGGTCCATGATGTCTTGTCTTCAATACCAGTGTTACCTTAGTAAACACAAGTAGCATATGTATTGAACCCGGTTTCTGCCCTAAGGTTGAATAAATGGAGGGCTATTTATTTTCACCCTTTTCACATTTAATTCTTTTTCATTCTTCAACCCCTTCAGTGCTTACCGAGACTTCATAACTAGAACCTTGTTGGGTTTATTCCAGTACTAGCTCTGTCTCAGTCCGCACTCTTCCCATATCTCACTTTTCTCCTTTTTTCATCAAACCTAAGGACTTCTACACTATCTAGTGGATTGTCCCTGGGTAGATCCCTCCGGTTCTGGTGGATCGTGGGAACTAATACCTAAACTCACCATCCTTATAACTCCATACATAAAGTAAAATGGTCGGTCTTTTGGTACAGCTCATTCTTCCTTGAAACCAATTGAAAAATCATTTGGAAAAACAATCAAGGTACTTGTGATACGAAATCAAAGCATTTTGTACCTTAATAGTTTTGATCATTTAGAAAACCTCCCCCTCAACATGTGCATATGATTTAGAAATTGTTTAGCACATGGAGGCAAGAGGGCTTTGAAATATTTTATTTGATCACAATTTTCATAGAAAATGCCATTTGATTTTCTTTAGTAAATTCTTCCCCTCAATATGTGCATAGGATATTTGAAATTATTTTCACACATAGAGGAAAGAAATTTTTGAAAAACATCCACGATTACCAAATATTTAGAAACCATTTAACACACACTCAAGGTACCTTATGTCAAAACATGGATATATTTGTACCTTAAAGATTTGAATTTGTTTTGAAATGCCCCCCCTTAATATATGCTTCGAGATTCGAAATTTTTTTAGCACATATTAGAGAGCGGTATTCACTTTGAGACAAAAACGGTTCATCTTTTATCATCTTTCATATTTATATCACATTTTCTCCCCCGATAAAAAATTTCAAATCCTTTGAGATTTTGGATCTCAAGTGATTTAAATATGTATGAAACAAAACATTTGTTGGAGAAAAATGTGTCCGGTTTTATATGATCTGAAGTGGACAACACTGAAATCCCCTTTTTAGACACAAAGGGAAACCTCAATACATAACCTAACACTATTACATACATTATAGTTGTTCATAGTTCATACACCACATTTTACACATAAAAAGTACAAAAACAAAAACTACTTCCGGAAGAAGTCTTCATTCAGTTCTTTGAAGCAGTTTGTAATGACCTTCACGAAGTCTGCCACCAACAAAACTTTCAAGGCTGCGGAAGATCATTCGAGTCTTAAGTCTTCGCCTGATTGCAGCAATGAAATCTTCACACCTCTTCAAGTCCTCATCAGTCCAGAATTTTGTCTTGTTCCACGGCTTCAGATCAACTTTGATTTCATTCACTCTAGAGTTTAGTTCTTCTTCGACCATTTTGAGAGTACCATCACTGAATTTGTAGAGCTTGCACAGTCTCATTAGCATGCGAGTCCCGTATTTGTCGGTGAAGATGACGGCTCTAGGGGTGTCAAGAACTCTATATTCGTGACGAAATTCATGTCCTGAGGCGTTCCATTGTGGACTTGTAAGGTTGACCCGGGTCTGGTAGCTTTCCATTCCTAGCTGAAAATCCTCAACCCTTTTTCGAATGACTAAGCCCCTGATCCAAAGGTTGACAGCAGCCGAGAGAGCCTTCTTCTCACGAACCGAAAGATGGTTAAGGTGTCCTTGTAGGTTCAGAAGGTAGAGATCTTCAAAGTCATTTGGCATCAAGTGTTTGAAGTCGTTCTCTTCTATAACATACTCTTTCAAGTCTGCTCTTCATAGAACAATCTTCTTCAAGTAATCAATGCCATAGATTGAGAAGATCTCTATGCTGATGACACTCAGAATGCAAAGCTTGGATCTAACAGCTTTGCGTCTTTTATCAGCTCCATGTCTCTCAATGTAGAATTTCTTCTTTTTTTACCACCAATGAGAAATACCATAAGAAGCGGCAATGTCATACTTTTGTTCTTTGTCAGCCCAGAATTGATCAGGAACCATCTGTTCAAGACCCTGATCAGTGTACGCAGCAACTTTCATCTTCAAAACTGATACAACTGGTCTTCTTTCAGTAGAACGAGCACATAGATAGTCCAGGTCACGGTTGAAGAAGAATTCAGACTGAATGGTCATTTGTCCAGGTTCCCCACCGAGAGGAAGAGGCTTGTTCACATTGAACCGACTAATCTGCTCATTGACTTGATCACTTAGCATCTTGTGGCATTTTTCCATCTGATATTGGAGCTGATTGGCATCTGAGTGAAAAACCTTGACAATTTCAAAATCTTGTCCTTCAAGATCCTTTGGAGTGATGGACGAGATTCCATTCTATTCACAAAACCACTTAATAAAGCTGCCCATATCTCCAGTGACCTGAAGGAGAGAGTCTTCATCTGGGGTTTCATAGTTAGTGGAAATTATTGAGGCCCAGTTGTTGTCAGGGATCATCGTGTTAGTCTCTGGGATAGACCATGAAGGTTCTGGAGTATGAGGTCTCTCTTCGGTGAGCCAGCTTTGAATTGTGTCCTTTGAAGGTGCAACTCTAGATGTGTTAGAGCGTTCACCTGACACGTATGCATCAAACCAATCATCTTCCGATGGCTTGGGGATATGCTTGGTGGATGCATCATCGTCATCGGATTCAGACTCTGCCAAGACATAATATTCTTCATGAAGTACTTTATTTTCTGGGATAGAAGAAGATGTTGGTGTGAATCTTGAATCAAAGGTGGTTCAAGCAGCAAATTTCTTTTGAGTTCCTTGATCACTGGACGAACCGGTTGATTTGAAGGTTTTGGTGGTGATGAAGGTGGTTGTGGTGGAGGTGTAGTGGTTGTTCCAGAAGGTCCACCATTTCCAGAAGTACCAGCTCCACCAGTTGGAGGTGGAGGAGGTGGTGGTTTGGGGCCTCCAGGTGTATCCTTTGACTTCATTGGAACAAACTTTCTTTTCTTCTTATCTTCCCTTTCTCGTACATCCTTCACAAACTGTTGATAATTGTCAAGTCTTATCGATTCCTCGAGTGCTTCATATAGTTTCTTATGCGTATCGTCCAAATTCTCTCCTGCTTCATACATTCTTTCAGAGAGAGATGATCTCATATCAGAGATTGGCAAGTCTTTGAATCGCTGAAGTAATGGAGCCTTCATTGCCCATTCAACTGCATCTTTAATATCAGCTTCTATTGCCTTTGTAACAATCTCATTAAGGTTAATATCCTCCAGCTTTTGACACGACTATCAAGATTATTGACGGCGATGGGAAAATGCTTCTCAATAGTTGCATTACGTGACAAAGCCTCCTCGAGTAATTTTTCAGTAGTTTTTACTGGAGGCGGTGAAGCAGGAGGTGGAGAAGCAGGAGGAGTGATGGTTTCACTGATGGTGACAACATTTGATGGATCACTAGCGGGCTTGGGTGTTGGAAGTACGGTTGAATGAGGTGGTGCTAACATAGGCGGGATGGTTGAAGTGTCTTGCTGAATGTTGATGGTGTACATGGATTCTACTTCCTCTTTCTCATTACTTTGCTTCATAGTCTCGGTGTCTGAGGGTTTGTCATTTAAAAACTGATCACCGAAAGAGTAGTCTGTATCTAGATTCTTCAATGAGGATAGAGAATCAATTGACAGATTTGGTTCATCCAAATGCCTGGTCTCATCAGATCTTGACTCAAGGTTCTCCTGTGAGTCTTTCTGCAACTCTTTATCAACATTTTGATCAGACTGGGTATCACTTGATGCAGGAGTTTCTTCTTGTGCTTCAAATACCTCCTTTTCCAATCCAGATTGTTCTTGAGCTGAAGATGATTCAACACTTCTTTTCTTCAGCTCAAATTGAGTGGTAGTTCTTGATGGTGAAGAGGAGATGGTCAGAAGCATGTGAGCGGCTTGTTCGTCATCTACACCAGCAATCCATTTCCCTTTGTCTTGTGTGATTAGAGTTGTATGGCGTGGCTCAGGTTCAGGTTCTCTTAACAAGACACCTCCAACTGGTGCTCTCACATTCTGACTTTCTAGGCTTTGCTTGATTCCAAGTTGCAGAGCCGCATCATCTTCATCAATCAACCTCGTATTACCCCTCGAAACCTCAGTTTCCTCAACGTTTTCTTTTTCCACTCCATTCTTCTTTCTTTTCTGCTTCTGGGTTGTGGTACCAGAAGGTTGTGACCTTTCACGTCTCTTTTTAGGAAGAGCAGCATAAGAAGACTGTGAGCCTGAAGTAGACTTAGCAGTTTTGGGTTGTGGTGGAGTGGGAGAGACATCAACATTAGCACTGGATCTGGAAGCCCTTTTCTTGTACAGTTTGAAGTGATCCGTCTTCTTAATATCGTCTGTGAGAAGAATATCAGGAATTGGCAATCCAAAGATCTCTTTATCCATACCTTTAGCAACATATTTAAGGTTACCCAAAACAAATTCTTCCTTGGAATTATGAAGGACTGATTCACTCCTAGGATTGAAGTTATGAGTCTGTTGCAAGTACTGGATGACAAGCTTCGAGAATCTGATGCTAGGAATCACAAGTTTGTTTACTTTCTTTCGTCCCTGAGCTTTATTCTGAAAGTTTGTTCTATCGGAGATAAATGTGTTCATTGACAATGAGAATACTTCCCAGATACGTTCCGATACATTAACATTCACCCCATTGACGATACCCCATAGGATTTGCAAGATGGGAATCCTTACTTTATCAAACCCTGATGTTTTTCCTGATAAGCATAAGTTGAGAACTGTTGTCATTGCTCTCCAGGGTTGATACATGTGTCCGGTGATGATGTCAGAAGCCCTTGATATGCCAACTTGATAGCCCAAACCAATCAGAAAGACTATTAGCTCTTCCGCACTAGTTGGAGGTTCAGATCGTATGGTGGGGTTGCAAGGTGTGATTCCTAAGGCATTGCTGAGAATGTCTGAATTGATCACAAATTCCTTATCATCCAGCTTGTAGGTATATTGAGCCGTGATTTTGTCCCATTCAATGGTGTTCCAAAATTGTTGTAGGTAAATGGTGGGAATTGTGCATTGTTTGGTTAGAGCACTGAAGAAGTTTGTGTTTTTAAGGATATCAATTGACACTCTGAGGATTGGATTTTGTTGCAACTTTTCCATATCTACATAACAGTTACTTTTTCCTATCTCTGCCCATTTATCTTCAGGAACGATTTCGTTGTCTGAAAGGACTTTGGGTGGAGCAGAAGATGTAATGTTCTCAGATGAGGTTGTGTTTGCCATTGAAGATCTAAAGATACACACATACAACAACAATGATTGAGAGCATGTTAGATTAGATATGGTTAGTTAAGTAACATTGAATACAGCCTCATGGCATAAACACAATAACTTAGTAACTTAGACAGAGTTCCCATAAGCAGATTGAAATAGATTGAGTGGCATTAGAGAGTTTTCAAGGTAACGGCTCCATTTGACACAGTATTCGAGAGACAAGTTATTATTTAATCGAATTGTTTAAAAGCACTGTTACTATGAATTAATATCATGAGACAAGATACTATTATGGAGATGTTATAACAGGTTGTTTGAAACAAGTTGTGATACCAAGTTGCTACAAGAGAAACCAAGTACAAATTGCTCAAACAAAAGATGTTATAGCAAGTCGCTAAGAGTATGTTGTCAATACAAGTCGCTACAGGAAATCCTGAATCAAGTCGCTAACTTGAAATTATAATAGCAAGTCGCCTTAAAATAATTTAATAAACCAAGTCGCCACTTGAAAATTGAACCAGCAAGTCTCTAATCTTGTAAAGATAAGTCGCTATCAAAAATGATAAGACCAAGTCGCTACAAGATTAACTAAGTTGCAAACTTGTAAATACAAGTCGCTACCAACAGTGATAATGATAAGTCGCTACGAATTAATGAGGTAAGTCGCTACCAAGAACACTCATACCAACTCGCTATGAAGAACGCATGTAAGTCGCTATCAAGAACAAGTTATAACATCTAAACTAACTCGCTATGAGGAACACTATAAGTCGCTACCAAGAACGTCTCAAAACAAATGACTAACACCACACTCAATTAATCAATTTCAACTATTTAAATCCTGCAAACTCACAACAATGCAACACATAACAACAAATGAAACCAGAATCACAAGCAACACAACCCACATACAACCATATTAACGAAATGCATAAACACACTTTACAACTCATAATGACATACACAACCATAATTCAGGAGGCTCCTATTTTGCACAAAACCCATTAACATATGTAGCACTTGTTTGGGTATTTAAGTCCTTTAACACACCTAAGTGAATGGGATAAGATTTCGAAGATCAAACCGCTCAAGTAAAATATGTTAAAAGGAATGAAGTTAGAAACTGCATGTATATCACATGAATTAATGGAGAGGGAAAGGTAAAACATGTACCCAAAATCAAGTTGCAAAGAGTGATTCGTCACGAGAGAAAGAAAAACACACAAAAACTTTTTGATTTTTAAATAGTGAAGGGTAAACGGTAAGTCACTAGGGTGTAGGGAAGGGTTTAAACAAGATTACCAAGTTGTCACTTTCAGTCCCTGTAGTTTTGTGAATGTTTAGAAACTCGTTAGCAAAGTATCTTAACAAGTCGCTAAGACTTTACAAAGCAAGTCTCTAACCTCAAATTTAACAAGCCAAGTTGCTAAGGCTTTACAAAGCAAGTCGCTAACCTCAAATTTAACTTGCCAAGTTGCTAGCTTTGTTAAAGGTAAGTTGCTATCTATTATTTCAAAAGCAAGTTGCTATCTTATCATATTATGTATTATAGACACTTTCAGTCCATGAACTTATCAGATTGCAAACTAACACAGATAGCATAATAAGATAACATAATAAGCAAACTAACACAATGGACACCATGAAACAAATAAGCAATCAACACAGAGGTCACTACGAAGACAAGACAGGACAAAGACATGCATCTGAGCACAAAACAAAACCAACACTGGTGCAGATATAAACGAGATAACTTGAAAAATTCTCCCCCTCAATCAATGTCACCAATGAACATTGATTGAATTTAACCCACCCGTTATAAAACAAGAATATATCATTTGTTCGAACTTCATCTATGATCCCGTGTCATTATTGAATGACATTTCTAGGACCGTAGATGTTATCGATAACAAGGGATATATGTTTTATCAGTTTGTGTTAAACGAATTAAATTAAGAATTAAAGAATGAAAAAAGAATATATATATATTTTAAGATTTGTACACAGATTTATAAGAGCGAGTCCAGATTCAAGTCGAATAGGAGTCAAAGTACGATGTACATCAATTCTGGCACGCTATAACTCCTGAGTGAGCAATATTCATTTATGATGGAAACCAAGTCATGAAGTTCCTGATTGAATTGAGCATTGTACCTGAAAAAGACTGAGAACCCATTGCACTAGAAGCACATGTAGTATTGCAAATAGATGAGTTAGTGACATGAGTAATCTTAGAATTGGATGTTGCACAGTTTGATCTAGGCGAGTCATTAATAGAGATCCCCTTAGATTCAATTTTCTTGAAGAGTTTTCCTGTGGGCATCCACTTAAGGCAAGATCTAGGTATGTAAGTCCGTTTGGATCCTGTAAACTTAAATAATCTGCCAGTGGGAATCAATTTGAAACAGCTGCTAGTAGATATGGATGTAGGCACTTCCCTCTTTTGAATATTGGTCCTTTTGTAGTTAGTTGGTTTCTTAGGGGATTGATCAGCCATTTGATGCTTCTTATGAGAACTAGATGAACTCCTAGTATTCCTTATCTTTGAACTTTGAACATTAACCTGGGGTTTGTTATTCATCATATCGGAATGAAGTAGTGAAGTGACTGGTTTTGTCAAATCAGTATTCGCATCAACTTGGGAGGCAAGCCTAGATTTCGATGGTTTAAATCTTTCAGTTCTAAAAGCATTAGGCTGCCTAACTACAGTATGTTTTGAGTTGTTCTGAGCAGTTGGCTTTCCCAAGGTTGATGGTTTTGTAAACTTAGTGTTCACCCTATTTCCAATAGATTTCCTAAGCTCATTTTTTAAGGCAACAATAGTGAAGCTCTTATCCTGAATCTGGGCTTTGAGGGCATCAATGTCAACCAAGAAGGAATTAGTTTGATCTATCAACTTGGAATTGTTCTCTAATAAGTTCTTTCTTAAGGACTCATTTTCCCTCAATAGGTTGGACACACACAGAGCCAATTCATCATTCCTAGATTTAAGTGTACTACTCACCTCATGGTTAGGATTGCTTATTTCTAGATTACATTTCTTATGTAGATCTGAGAGTTGTAATTTCAGATTGCATATGGTTGAATCTTTGTCCTGAATCTGGGTTTTTAAGTGGTTAATTTCAAAAAATTCTCGAAATTCTGGGAATTCTGGATTTATGCAAGATTTTGTGGCACGAAAACTTTCTTCTCTTTGTTGTATTGCAATTTCCAAGGAAATACAATGTTTTTCAAGAATTGAGTATTTGTTTGAAAGTTCATCATAAGCCTCTTTTTCAACCATGTCGTTTGTTTTAATGGTTTTAGATTCAGGCTCAACCAAAACACATTTATCAATATCATGTTCAGAGATAAGATCAGTCAAGGGTACCTCAGTGTATGACACATGTTCATTTGTTGGTATGGCATCTGAGTTCACCTTATGCACAACAGGAGTCACTGACAAGCAAGCAATTTCATGCTTTTCAGATTCTGAGCCTTTGTGTTCAGTACAGCCAGTTACATTATTCATTGTTGTATCTGAAATTTTGCATTCAGCATCAGCATCATGCGTTCTTTTAACTGATCCATTACCCGAAATATCACAACTTTCCCTAAATTTATCATGACACCCATTCAACTCATTCAAATTATCAGTCCCTTGAGCAGCTGTCTTAATGTACACTTCCATACTATTCATAAGTTGGATATATGTGTTGATGAACTCATGAATTTCCATTCCAGTATGTTTCTTGAATGAAATTTCAGTTACGTGTTGATCAAAGTCTGCGGAATATTCCCCCTTGATAAATGGTTGAAATTGGTTGTAGATTACTTGAAGTGCAGCATTAGAATCATCAATTAGTACCTTCTTTCTGGAGATTTGAAGCTTTAGTTGTTCTAAGTTCAGCAACACAGTTTTTGTCAAAGTGGGTAAGTCTTGACGAAAAAGAGCACTGCATGTTCGAGCCATAGTGGTGGATAACAGTTGTGTGAGGTGCTGATGAAGCAGTTGAAAGGGCTCAATGTTGCATTCCATTTGCCTTGCATCATTTGTCAATACCAAGTGTGACTCTTTAGATTTTGACTCAGATTGTAAAGTGTATTGATCATAAGTTGCTGAATCACTCAAGGTAGAACATTCTGAATAGCAGCCTGTTTTATTGTTCTGTGAGGTATCATAAAGTTCAAGCACTTTGGAGATTAAAGGATCAGTGATGTAAGACATTGGGTTGATGGATATTAGATATAAGTAACTTGCATCAATTTACCAAATTGCTATATAGACAATTCGCTAACAAAATAACTCGCCAAGAATCATAACACCAAGTCGCTACGAATTATAAAGACAAGTCGCTAAGTTCCAAATCGCTACGAATTTTGACAGCAAGTCGCTAAGCACCAAGTCGCTAAGTCGTCAAGTCGCTAAATAACAACTCGCTAAGGTCCAAGTCGCTAAGAAACTTAAGTACAAGTCGCTAACAAAATTGAAAGCAAGTCGCTACCTTCACCAAGTCGCTACCCGTAGTGGAGAATCCACTAAGTGTACTGTTTGTCGGCTTGTCTCAAAAGACAAGTCGCTAGGACCAAGTCGCTACCAAAAAGCACTACAACTCGCTACCTTTTACTGAAGCAAGTCGCTAAGATGAAATTCACTACGAGAACCAAGTCGCTACCAAGAAAAACTTCAAAAACACATTTTTCAATCCAAAACAAGCTCAACCACAGTGATTCAAGCTTACCAAATCAAAATCCAAGCACATACAATAATTCTAAACACAAAAGTACACCCAAAATTAAAACTTTAACACTAGAAATGAACCAATGATGCAAAAACCACTAAACTTTTTCAAACTCAAAAACCATCTAAAAACCACTAGAAATCCAAGGATATGTAAGAGATGATCAAACCATGGTTCTTGATACCATTTGTAACATATTGGATTTCACAAACACACAAACAAACATAAATGGGGCGTATAATTTAGATGGTTTAGAGAGAGAAAGTGGGATATTCTAGAAAGAGAAACTTATGGAAGGTTAGATTCCAAATGAACATCCAACCCTCTCCCTTGTGAGGAGAGGGCTATTTATACAAAGAGACACGCCCTCATACGGGCTGTGGATCAGGCATACAATGGGTAAAGACCCGTCCTTCCTTCACGGTGTTGCACTAGTCTAAGCTACGCTAATAACTAACTAATAAATAACACTCTAAACGATATGTCTACGAGCTAACTTAAGTTAGATTACATTAGGGGTGACCGATAATTCACTATAGAATTTCCAATTCCTAACAAATCAGTCAACCAAACTCATTTCAGAGGGATTGTTGGCTCACTGATGTATCTAAATACTTCCAGACCAGACACACAATTCTCAGTCTGTCTAATAGC
Organism: Chrysanthemum seticuspe; assembly: GCA_019973895.1. NCBI lineage: Eukaryota > Viridiplantae > Streptophyta > Magnoliopsida > Asterales > Asteraceae > Chrysanthemum > Chrysanthemum seticuspe. The sequence continues at coordinate 112,536,661 of BPTQ01000009.1, read as the reverse complement.
TAGATATCAGTCCAATCCCAAAGAATCCCATCTCACTGCAGCCAAAAGAATACTCAGATACCTGAAGGGAACTCCAAGCCTTGGACTCTACTATCCAAAGTGCTCAGGGTTTGATCTCAAAGGATATTCTGACTCTGATTATGCTGGCTGCAACATGGACAGAAAAAGTACCTCAGGGTCCTGTCAATTTCTTGGAGGAAAACTGGTTTGTTTGAGTGCTAAAAAGCAACAATCAGTGGCTATGTCTTCAGCAGAAGCTGAGTATGTGGCTGCTGCAGGGTGCTGTGCCAATATTTTATGGATGAAAAGTCAACTCAGTGACTATGACATCCATTACAAAATGGTACCCATCTTCTGTGATAACACCAGTGCCATAGCAATCTCCAATAACCCTGTCCTCCACCAAAGAACCAAACAAATTGATATCAGATATCATTTCATCAGGGACCACATAATCAAAGGAGACATAGAACTTCATTTCATCCCTACTGAATATCAACTTGCTGATATCTTCACCAAACCCTTAGATGAACCTACCTTCAGGAGACTAAAAGCTGAATTGGGAATGCTTGACATTGAAAGTCAGCAGCCTGAAAACCAATCCCAATCTCAGTGAGTTTTCTCTGAAATGATTCATCCTCCCTGAACAATACCCCAAAACAACCATCTCACTGAATGAGTAAGACTCATTCAGGTACCCTGACAGTTGATATTGAGCATTGAATGAGTAACTAAATGCTCCAAGTATCAGTTACTTAAATGTCCTAGGTTGGTAACCATGCCAATTTAATATAGAAATATATGTCTCTCTGTCTTGCTGTCATCCATGTCAAGGGTCCCTCAAAATTACCTCATCCCACTTGGCATTAAATGCCCCCTCTCACATAAAATATCTTATGGATATTTTATTGTTGCAAAATGCACTTTTACTATGCACTGCAACTGTTCCTTGAAAACCGGGATTTTACTGTGGGTAGTGGAGTGGTGGCATTAAATGTGGAAATTCGAAACGTTTTCAAAAACTGACTTTACAAATCCACATTTGTGCATAAACTACCCCTCTCATCACTCTATAAAATCCCCTCACAAAATCATTAAAACACACACAAAATATTTCTGCAACAAAACTCTGTCAAAATACTCTTTCAAACCCAGAAATCTTTGTGTTCTTCAAACTTTTTCTGAAAAATCTTCTCTGTAAACATTTACAAAAGTTTTTCATCACAAACTTGAGAGATTTAAAACTCTTTGATTGTTCTAGTTCAGATATTCTTTCAAAACCCTAAAATCTTTAAATGGAAATGGCTAGAACACAATCTCTTCAGTTTGCATCTCAGTGGGTAGGGGATCTCAGTAGTGTTGAATTTAAAACAAACAATGTTATAGGCAATTTTGAATACCCCCAAATGTCCCAGCCTATAAGGACATAATGAAATTTTTATTCAACTGCCCACTAAAAAAGGCCTTTACTCAGTCCCCATCTATTATGTACCAAAACCTCCTCAGGGATTTTTGGGCTACAACAGTGGCCTATGACCCGACACCCTCAACTAATGAGACATACCTAAGACCACTCAGGGAGTATCTCATTAAGTTCAGTCTTTTTAACGGGGAAAGATCAGTCACCCTAGACTATAAAACTTTTTGTACTTCAACAGGGTTAGACTACAATAATGGAGTCTATGTTGCCCATCCTGAACCCTTCACAGTGAAGGATGGGTTAAAACAAATCGTTTTGGATCCAAAATTTTTGGACAAGACCCCAGTCACCAAGAACTCATTTCCCACGGCTTGGAAGATCCTGTTCACGTTTGTGATTCAGGTTCTCGGTGGGAACCACTCATCCACTAAACAAGTTAATTCTATTCAGTTGATGATGGCATAGTGTTTGATGAATGGGGTCAATGTCGACATTGGGGAGATCATTTACAGTGATCTCGTAACCAAGCTACTGAGCAAAACTAGGGCGAAATACGTTTCGTACCCTAGGTTTGTCTCATGTGCTTTACAAGTGTTATTGGGTTGCAATTATCCCCAGGAATTTAAATACACTGCTTTACCTGGTGTCCTGAGTCAATCAAATTTTCAAAAGGACCCATCGCAAGTCACTGCTATTGAATTGACGGCCCATATGGTTGCTGTAAACAACCAAAGGGACTCAGTGTCTCCAAACCCTGCTCCTAAAAAGAGAAAGGGGAAGTCTTAGACTGGGACTAATACCAAACCCAAGTCTCAGGGCCCTGAGGCTTCAGGAACACAGCCCAAAAGGCAAAAGAAACCCAAGACTGATCTGCCACCCACTGGAGACCAAGCAACATCCACCCCGGTGACAACGAAAGACACTGACAAATCACAATCAGTGCTCTTGGTCCCAACTACTAATCCCCAAGATCCAGAGGGAAACATACAACCCGCTGGTAGGGGAGCGCCTTCCACAACGCCCAAGGATGACATTAGCAAATCACAGCTTTTGTTTGAGGGCCAACTGAATGATCCCAAAGACTCAGAGGGAACTGAACAACCCGCTGATAGGGATCTAACTGCCACTGACTCCGCCAAAGGCACTGGGAAACACCCATCAGTGTCTCAGGGGTCACAGGGGGACAAAGACTCGGAGGGAAAGAAACAACCCGCCGATACGGAACCCACCACCAATCCTGACTCCGGCAAAGGCACTGGGAAACGCCCACCAGTGTTTGAGGGGTCAGTGGGGGACAAAGACTCAGGGGGAAACATACCACCCGCTGATATGGAACCCATCACCACCACCTTGTTAACTGTTGCTGAGGTCACTGATATCTTATTTTCTGATGATGAACTTGCTGACAATGACGATGAAATACTTTCAGCAGGGGAAGACATGGACGCTGAGATTCAACCACCTGAACAAGATTCTCAGCCTGATCCAGAGAAGCCTGAGGAGTCACCTTTTCAAGCTGATGATAACTCTTCTGCTTCCTCAGACTCTTCATCATCTGATGAATTCAAAGAGTTTGACAATGTTCTTCCACTTACTGAAAGACAGCTGGTTAAGTGGATCACAAAGGCTTCAAGGAAGCTATATTCTGGGGTCACTGAAACATTATGGGATCAACACTCTGAAGCTGCTGCCAGCTATGCTGACCTGAAAGCTGAAATTATTGCTGCCCATACAAACGCTGATGAGCACAGGGACTTCATGTATGATAATCTTGAAAGGCTTGATGAAAACCTGAAGAAATTTCTACTCAACCTTCACGAGTCTCACACCAAGCTGGATGAAATTAAAGAAATTGTCAAAGAAGACCCAGCACTCAACACTAGAGTGCTGGAGGCTACTGAGGCTTACATGAAAAATTCGTCCAGCCTCACTGAACTAATCGAAATGCTCAAATCTGCAAATGTTCAGGGTATTCAGTCTTCTGTTCAGTCTCTTCAGACTACACTGGGTTCTTTGGATGAGCAAGTGACTACACTGGCTAAGGCATCATCATCAATGGCTTGGAATCTTGGGCCTAGGATAACTGCCTTGGAACTCTCTCAGGCTACCTTGGAGGATAAAGTCACTGGTCTTCAACAAGATACAACTGACATCAAGGCTATGGTCACTGAAATCTACCAAGCCTTCAAAGGTCAAGCTACACCAACTCCCCCAGTGTCCGAGGCAACTCTTGCTCTCATTGATGTTGCAGCAACAGTTGAGGGGGAGAAGACCACTGAAGAGACTCCCTCTCACACTGAGTTTCAGCAACACCCATCTCATTAGTCCCACCAACATCAACAACAACATTAACAATGACAGTGACACCACCCATAACAACAACAACACCACCCTTGGTAGCAACATCTTTCTCCGGCCAGGATAAAGGAAAGGCCATAATGCAAACTCTTGAGCCTGAGAAAAACCCCTATATGATCGGCAACACTCAGTACCTGCTCACACCACAACAGCTTACTGCCTATCTTGCTAAGGAAGAAAGGAGAAAGAAACAAGCTGAAGAAGAAAGAAAGAGCAAAGAAGCACTGGTACAAGTTGTTGCTGAAGAAGCTGAAAATATTGGCATTGATCCTAAGAAGCTTCAAAAGGGTTAGGCTTGACAGAAGTTCAAGGATGCTCAGGCTGCTAAAATGGCTGAAATGAAAAAGCAGTTGGAAAAAAGGAACATGAAAGCTGCAGCCATCAGGCAAGGAAGAATTGATCACTACAACTGGTCAATGACAAGCAGAAGGTTACCTGAAAAAATCACTGATGTCAGAATCATCCCCAAGTCTAAACCACTGGCAATGAATGTCTACAGGGGGGATGATAAAAGACACTTCGAGGTTCATGATCCCCTGAAATTCACTGACTTTGGGATCACTGAACTCAATGAGCTTGGTCCAATCACTGAAAAGAAGCAGAATACGGTGGTTAAGGAGCTGATGAAAATGCTCAGCAAAAGGTATGAAAGACTGAGGGATGCACCAGCACAACTGGGGATTCAGCCTGTGTCACACCCCGCCGAAGGCGGAAACGCAAGGAGTAACGAAATCAATATACATCGCAAAAGATGATAGAACAATACCGAACAAAATAGTATATAAGACATCCCAACATTTACATTGTTTATACAAGATTACATTGTTATTAGTCCGACAAATGACATTTATGAAATCCATGGGATATTATAACTTAGGATCCACTTTCACTTGATCACCTTAAATGAATGAGAAAACGGGTCAACTATGAATATAGTTGGTGAGTGTACACATTTTATATAATATGAAAACTATTAAGAGAGAGTCAAAGTTTTTGGTCATTGAGAATAGTCCACAAAGCAAAGGCATCGTAAATCCACTCAGTTCCAAGTTCCCCCATACAAAACTTGCAACCTGTGTGTTCACAACCCACTGCCAAAATATGTATGTCTAGTAGTCAAGTGTACGTTGATAATAGTTCATAATATAGCACCACGTATATAATAATGTATGCAAGGCAAAGCCCCTAGAATAAAAAATATGCGTCCCGTAACATAGTGGACGAGAGGTTGGGTGACCTCTAATAGCGCTATCCACACTACCTACTAATAGGAGACTAACAATGCGAATGTACGAACGGTACATCATACATCTATTAATATACAATTAAGAACACTCTGAACATGGGAGAATTAGCACGCTCCACCAATAAGGCGAGACTTTGTGTTGCTCCGTTCACATAGGGAGACTTTGCACACTCCACCAATAAGGCGAGAATTGGTATTGCTCCGTTCACATAGGGAGACTTTGCACACTCCACCAATAAGGCGAGAATTGGTATTGCTCCGTTCACATAGGGAGACTTTAGGTTGCTCCGAACAAGGGAGACTTTTTAGGGTCATAGCACGTATAATTCAATAAGTTCAAACAAGTCATAAGTTCGTAATTAAGTTCAAGGGTTTGATTCAAGTTCAAAAGATTTCATAGAAGTAGTAATCAATTTAGTTCAAGTATGGTTCATGCATTTCGCCCCAAAAATATTGTAAAACGGTAAAAAGGGGATTGTGAATACTCACCTTAGTCCGAAGAAATACAAGAATCACAACTAACACAACTGGCATCGAGAATGTAACACAATAGCTTCACAATGTAGCACGCAGAACGATACAAGAGTACCGACACAACGGTACGTCATTGGCCTAATAGTATATGGTTCATCTCAGAATGCATCTCGTAAAGTAAATAATTTTTCAAATGATAAGTGTTTCAGTTTTCGTGGAATACTCGTATCAATGTTTGTTTAAAAGTATAATAACATATCTTAAAAAGTTTATTATTAATGTTTCGTGTGGTGGTAAGAATACAAAGACTCGACATGTACTCACGCTAAACACAACTCACACCAAAGCATAATGTATAAGGAATAGTCAAGAAATATTGACCAAGACTCAAGTTGAGTAGACAATGACGAAAGGGAAATCGAGACATTAAAGACACACAATTACTTCAGGAAAAATAAACAAGGAATTTATAAAAGAAGTCGATGTATATAATACGCCACCGGTATTGTATAAAAAAAAAGAAATCAACAAAATAAATTAATGATAAAACAATAGAATCTGACACAATTCCGGAAACCTCAAAATAAAGAAGAGGAAGTCTTTTATAAAAGAAATCATACTTTTAAAAATATTCCAAATGAATTATAAGAAATTATAAGATTTTTGATAAATTTTAGGATTTTTCATCTTTTTGTCGAAATTTGAGAAAATAGAGTTTTTGTAGAAATTTTCACCAAGTATAGAAATTTAGACAATTTCAGCATGACCCGTTCGTTGACTGGACGTTCCCATATTTTACAAAACTTGTTTTAAACAATATAATATGATTCGACAAAACTACTATAATCCGATATGACCAAATACAACAATAACGAACCCGAGACGCCCCTTTTGGATCATTACATTCAGAAGTGCACTATAATCAAATATGGCCAATCTGAAATCTAAAGATAACGAATAATATTGTTTATAAAACAACGGATAGTAACAATAGAATTTTCCGGAAAAATGACGCTTAAACAATATATACTATTTTCCGGAAAATAAGCAACTTTGACTTTCTCAGAAAAAAAAAAGGTCCGACTTTGACCAAGTTTAAATCCTTTAGTTTACACTTTCAAGCTTAAAAATCTCGCGCCCATTCGTAAAACATCATTTCGGACAACTTTCGTATTTTACACTTAAGCCGGTTCAGACTAGAAAGGGTCCAAAACCTTGTTTCAAAATCATATCAGCAAGTAAATTATTATGCAATTGCTGTCAAAATGTCTTGTATTTTATAAATCTTAAATCGGCCGTATCTTCTTCGTTATAAGTTCGTTTTCGACGTTCTTTATATCCCCAGAAAGGTAATTAAGGGTACTAACATGTTTTTAACATTATACATTGTCAAAAAAAATTTGTGGCTACTGTTCGTACGAGACGAAATCTGGACAAATTATATATATAAAATATGCACTTACAAACACCCACTTAAGTGCAGAAAATTAAGCAACCCAAACAACCCCTTAAGTGCAGAAATTTTAGCTGTCCAAACACACTCAAATAATCAGAAAATAAAAGAATTCAAACACCCCTGCTTGGTTGTGAAACGCGACACCAAACGCCCCCTGGTTGGGGTTGCACTGCAGCGAAACAAACACCACCATTTGGTGCAGAAAATTAGTAAACAAACATACCCTTTTTGAAGCTGAAAATTAGCGGACAACGCACCCTATTTGGGCTGAAGTAACAGATTCAAACACACCCTTTTTAGGGGCTGAATAAACAGGTCCGAATGCACCCTAATGAGTTGGAACTAAGCAGCAATAAACACCACTGTTGGGGCTGCGTTTCAGCAACAAACACCCTATTTGGTGGGCTGTGATAACGGGAAACAAACAAACCAGACGCACCCCTAGATGGGGCTCGCGATAGTGGTCCGAGACAAGCGAGGAGAACACCACTTGTGGTGGTTTCTTACCAGCCGAGAACAAACACACCCAATAAGTTTCATAACCAAATTAAATGAATACCCCTTTGAACCAGAATTCTTCCACATGATTAACTTTACAAAACGTTTTTAAACTTGTTTTAATTCCACGAAAACATTAATAAATCTTTTATAATCGATTTAGATAAAAAGAAGTAACAATGATTTATTTGACATGTCACATACCACGAAACGTAAAAGAGATAGAGAGGTGGAGTGATGGAGGAGTGGCTGTGATGGTGGTGGTTGTGATGATGGCTTCAATTGCTGGTGATATCAAGAGAGGAGGGGGAAAGCACCCATTTAGGTGTATGTCGACAAGGAGGGAAGGAGAGAAAACAGGTTCCGAAAAGGAGAAGTAGGGGAGGGTCGTGGATAAGAGGGTAGGTTTATTTTTATTATTGTATTATATGTACCCCGTACTGTATAATTTGTTCCGTACATAATAACGTTTATTTATGTAGAATATTATTCGGGTATCCGTATCTTATAATTTTTATATTTCTGGAGACGTTTTGACGAGCGAATTATTATTGTATTATTATTATCTTGACATTAGAAAATAAATTTCGTGCCAATTTTATTATGGTGTCGGTATGCGTGTGGTGCCAGGACTTCGGAAAACACGAGACGACTTCTCGTTTTTGAGTTATACTGATCAGAAAATAAATAACTCGCATATTCTGATATAAATAATAGCCGGGAAATTGACGGATTTTCACATTCTTCCCATGTTAGAGGAATCATGTCCTCGTGATTCAATTATTGATAACTATAGTCCGATCCTCGACAAGGGTTCTAAAAGTTTATGCTCGTGTGTATAGTCTAAGTGATTATGTCAATGTTCATGTATATGGGTTCCTCCTGATTTGATGAGGTAAACTTTCGCAATTTCGAACGTAGCCCCCAAAAGACCTTTAGATAGTCGATTCTAATTTCATCTCACAACTCATCAGACAAGAACTGTCATGAGATTAAACTAAATCGATTTGAGAAACAACTTGACTCTTAGCTAGATTTTTGCAACTAATCAAACAAGAACTGTCACTAGATCAAGCTAGGAAACAAGTTGTTAAAAGAAGAATTCAACATCTTTGAAGAAGGTCTTTTGAAAGTTTGGTTCGATTTTGAAATTGCTTACACTAATCAATTCAACAAATAGTGGTGGCTTAAATTAGCGATGGGGAAATAAATAATGTAGCATGGACAAGGCATAGTGACCAATAAGCACTAATGACCGCTCAATCAGAGGAGCTAAATGACCGCTCAATCAGAGGAGCATAAATAGTTGCGCACAAATGAACACAAGCATAACCAAAATAAAAGGCACAATCGGAACAAGATATAATGAAATGTGACAAGGCACAACATAACAAAGACTAAGCACAATAACTAACAAACATGCTCAAAGGACATAACATAGTCAATTAAGGCGGAACATGTCATAATAAGGCAAAATGCACGGGCAGTCAACATATACAAAGACATGTAAAAGCAATTAAGACAAGGCATGGTAAAATAAGGCATGCCTAAAACTAATAGTGGAGGTCTGAACTATGGTGTACAATGCACGTAAGTCCTAGTGTGCATTTCAGTGATCCAAGTGGAAAGTCTATAAATTTGAAAAGGTAACCAACCCCAGCCCTACATGATCCTTCCCAAATTAGACATAGTTGATCAGGCTATGAATAATTGAGGATAAATGATGTAACGCTCGGGTTAGTTGGACTCGTATCATGTTCGGTACTTTATGAAAAAGTTATTTTGGTTATAGTTGGGGTTTTTATTTTTGTAAAACCGGCATTCTCTATAACCTTTGGCTCTGATACCAATCTGTCACACCACGCCGAAGGCGGAAACGCTAGGTGTAACGAAATCAATATACATCGCAAAAGATGATAGAACAATACCGAACATAATAGTATATAAGACATCCCAACATTTACATTGTTGGGTAAAAGCTATAAAATAACAACCTACTTTTTTCAACTTGCTAAGTTGAAACACTTACTTTTTTATTACCTTATTTACGAACGTATTTTTCAAATTTTGTTATAACTTCACCGATATAACCATTTTATATTAAATTAATAACTAAATGACTATAATACCCATCTCTTCTTCAACATAATCACACCCTTTTTTATTACCTTCCTTTTTTTCCTCCACAAATTTAGATCTTCCTGTTTTTTTAGTTACATTGAATTCTTTTTCTCCTTTTTACTAATAACACAAAATTAATCATAACCCATCGCCGCTCCTGGTTCTCTGCCACCACCATCGTATTAATCTTCAAGTTTTTAAACTCTTAATATGGTAAACATCCTCCACAAACAAACTATTTCTCCACCACAACCACCACCGAATCACCATCACAAACCACCACGACCGTCAAATGGGTTTTTGGATTTTAAGGTTAAATGGGTTTCAGATTTGCCATTCCCATTTGTTATTTTGTTGTGAGGTTACTTTGTCATGGTGTGTTGGCTTTCGGAGTAGCAAGTTTGATGTCGAAGCTAGTTCATCAATGGAATTCGCTTACTGATAACCAAGTTTTGGATACCTTTCGAGTGGTGGTGGTTGGGAAGCGCGAGACTGGCAGTGGTTGGTAGCTGTTGGTGGTTATGTATGGGGGTGGTTGTGCGTGTTGATATATGTTAGGAATGGAGCTGATATGGAGCAAAAAAAAAGGAAGGTAATAAAAAAGGTGTCATCATGTTGAAGAAGACAAGGGTAGTATAGTCATTTCAGTTATTATTTTAATATGAAACGGTTATATTGATAAAGTCAGAACAAAATTTAAAAGTAAGTTGGTAAGTAAGGTAATTAAAAAGTAAATGTTTCAACTCTGTAAATTAGATAAAGTAGGTTGTTATTTTATGGCTTTTACCCTACATTGTTTTTACAAGATTACATTGTTATTAGTCCGACAAACGACATTTATGAAATCCATGGGATATTATAACTTAGGATCCACTTTCACTTGATCACCTGAAATGCATGAGAAAACGGGTCAACTATGAATATAGTTGGTGAGTGTACACGTTTTATATAATATGAAAACTCTTAAGAGAGAGTCAAAGTTTTTGGTCATTGAGAATTGTCCACAAAGCAAAGGCATCGTAAATCCACTCAGTTCCAAATTCCGCCCATACAAAACTTGCAACCTGTGTGTTCACAACCCACTGCCAAAATATGTATGTCTAGTAGTCAAGTGTACATTGATAATAGTTCATAATATAGCACCACGTATATAATAATGTATGCAAGGCAAATCCCCTAGAATAAATAATATGCGTCCCGTAACATAGTGGACAAGAGGTTGGCCGACCTCTAATAGCGCTATCCATACTACCTACTAATAGGAGACTAACAATGCGAATGTACGAACGGTACATCATACAACTATTAATATACAATTAAGAACACTCCGAACAGGGGAGAATTTGAACGCTCCACCAATAAGGCGAGACTTTGTGTTGCTCCATTGACATAGGGAGACTTTGCACACTCCACCAATAAGGCGAGAATTGGTATTGCTCCGTTCAAATAGGGAGACTTTGCACACTCCACCAATAAGGCGAGAATTGGTATTGCTCCGTTCAAATAGGACTTTAGGTTGCTCCGAACAAGGGAGACTTTTTAGGGTCATAGCACGTAAGGTTCAATAAGTTCAAACAAGTCATAAGTTCGTAATTAAGTTCAAGGGTTTGATTCAAGTTCAAAAGAGTTCATAGAAGTAGTAATCAATTTAGTTCAAGTATGGTTCATGCATTTCGCCCCAAAAATATTGTAAAACGGTAAAAAGGGGATTGTGAATACTCACCTTAGTCCGAAGAAATACAAGAATCACAACTAACACAACTGGCATCGAGAATGTAACACAATACCTTCACAATGTAGCACGCAGAACGATACAAGAGTACCGACACAACTGTACGTCATTGGCCTAATAGTATATGGTTCATCTCAGAATGCATCTCGTAAAGTAAATAAGTTTTCAAAAGATAAGTGTTTTAGTTTTCGTGAAATACTCGTATCAATGTTTGTTTAAAAGTATAATAACATATCTTAAAAAGTTTATCATTAATGTTTCGTGTGGTGGTAAGAATACAAAGACTCGACATGTACTCACGCTAAACACAACTCACACCAAAGCATAATCTATAAGGAATAGTCAAGAAATATTAACCAAGACTCAAGTTGAGTAGACAATGACGAAAGGGAAATCGAGACATTAACGACACACAGTTACTCCAGGAAAAATAAACAAGGAATTTATAAAAGAAGTCGAGGTATATAATACGCCACCGGTATTGTATAAAAAAAAGAAATCAACAAAATAAATTAATGATAAAACAATAGAATCTGACACAATTCCGGAAACCTCAAAATAAAGAAGATGAAGTCTTTTATAAAAGAAAGCATACTTTTAAAAATATTCCAAATGAATTATAAGAAATTATAAGATTTTTTATAAATTTTAGGATTTTTCGTCTTTTTGTCAAAATTTGAGAAAATAGAGTTTTTGTAGAAATTTTCACCAAGTATAGAAATTTAGACAATTTCAGCATGACCCGTTCGTTGATTGGACGTTCCCATATTTTACAAAACTTGTTTTAAACAATATAATATGATTCGACAAAACTACTATAATCCGATATGACCAAATACAACAATAACGAACCCGAGACGCCCCTTTTGGAACATTACATTCAAAAGTGCACTATAATCAAATATGGCCAATCTGAAATCTAAAGATAACGAATAATATGGTTTATAAAACAACGCATAGTAACAATAGAAATTTCCGGAGCTTAAACAATATATACTATTTTCTGGAAAATAAGCAACTTTGACTTTCTCAGAAAAAAAATGTCCGACTTTGACCAAGCTTAAATCCTTTATTTTACACTTTCAAGCTTAAAAATCTCGCGCCCTACCGTAAAACATAATTTCGGACAACTTTCGTATTTTACACTTAAGCCGGTTCGGATTAGAAAGGGTCCAAAACCTTGTTTCAAAATCATATCAGCAAGTAAATTATTATGCAATTGCTGTCAAAATGTCTTGTATTTTATAAATCTTAAATCGGCCGTATCTTCTTCGTTATAAGTCCGTTTTCGACGTTCATTATATCCCCGGAAAGGTAATTAAGGGTACTAACATGTTTTAAATATTATACATTGTCAAAAATATTTTGTGGCTACTGTTCATACGAGACGAAATCTAGACAGATTATATATATAAAATATGCACTTACAAACACCCCCTTAAGTGCAGAAAATTAAGCAACCCAAACAACCCCTTAAGTGCAGAAATTTTAGCTGTCCAAACACACTCAAATAATTAGAAAATAAAAGAATTCAAACCCCCCTGCTTGGTTGTGAAACGCGACACCAAACTCCCCCGGTTGGGGCTGCACTGCAGCGAAACCAACACCACCATTTGGTGCAGAAAATTAGTAAACAAACGTACCCTTTTTGAAGCTGAAAATCAGCGGACAACGCACCCTATTTGGGCTGGAGTAACAGATTCAAACACACCCTTTTTAGGGGCTGAATAAACAGGTCCGAATGCACCCGAATGAGCTGGAACTAAGCAGCAATAAACACCACTGTTGGGGCTGCGTTTCAGCAACAAACACCCTATTTGGTGGGCTGTGATAATGGGCAACAAACAAACCAGACGCACCCCTAGATGGGGCTCGCGATAGTGGTCCGAGACAACCGAGGAGAACACCACTTGTGGTGGTTTCTTTCCAGCCGAGAACAAACACACCCAATAAGTTTCATAACCAAATTAAATGAATACCCGTTTGAACCAGAATTCTTCCACATGATTAACTTTACAAAACGTTTTTAAACTTGTTTTAATTCCACGAAAACATTAATAAATCTTTTATAATCGATTTAGATAAAAAGAAGTAACAAGGATTGATTTGACATGTCACATACCATGAAACGTAAAAGAGATAGAGAGGTGGAGTGATGGAGGAGCGGCTGTGATGGTGGTGGTTGTGATGATGGCTTCAATTGCTGGTGATATCAAGAGAGGAGGGGGAAAGCACCCATTTAGGTGTATGTCGACAAGGAGGGAAGGAGAGAAAACAGGTTCTGAAAAGGAGAAGTAGGGGAGGGGCGTGGATAAGAGGGTAGGTTTATTTTTATTATTGTATTATATGTACCCCGTACTGTATAATTTGTTCCGTACAGAATAACGTTTATTTATGTAGAATTGTTAGGAATTGGAAATTCCATGTTAAAGTGTCGGTCACCCCAATTAAGGTCTAGCATATGTTAGCTCGTAGACGTGTCGGTATTTACGTTATTTAGTAGTTAGTTAGTTAATTAGTAGCGTAGAATAGTTTAGTGTAACACCGTGGAGGAAGGACGGGTCTTTACCCACTGTATGTCTGATCCACAGGCCGATAGGAGGTCGTGTGTTCTGTAACTATAAATACCCCTTCCATCCATGGAAGGGGTGGAGCTTTCTCATTAATCTAACCTTCCTTTTGTTAACCAAGTCTCTAGCAAGAAACTCCTTCTCTTCTACTTTCTCTCTCTAATGGCAAACATGTATTTTGATCATCCAAGACCACCCGAATCATCAACACAATAAATATTACGATCCTACAATTGGTACCAGAGCCAAGGTTTTTGTGTTTTGATGATTTATTGTGGTTTTGATACATGTTTTTAAACTGTTTGTGTGTACTGTTTTAGTGGTCGGAATATTTTTTTCTCGTTTATTAATTTGGTACAACAGTTTTTAACAAGGTTTACGTATCTTTTGGTTCCAAAAAGTTTTATGTCCTTTCAAAGCAAATATCTGTCTTGTGTCATTGTTTGTGTCCAAGTCAGTCTCATTATTCATTAATATGACTTTTTGTACCAAACTGTGATGTTATGTGGTCATATGGTCTGATTTCTTGTGGTCAAAACGGGTCAAACAAAGCAGTTTTTTTATGCATTTTTCTGGGTCAAAACTGTTTTTCTGGGTTTATCATGAATATGGTCGGAAAGTAGTCGGAAAATTCACCGGAACAATTTTAAAGGTCAAATCTTTCTTGTTAGCGAGTTGTCTAAAACTGTTTCTTCTTAGCGAGTTGATGTAGCGACTTGACATTATTGAATGTCAAGCGACTTGTTAACAGAAAATGACTAGCGACTTGTGACTTATGAATATGCAGCGACTTGTGAGTTGTGAAAAATGGTAGCGACTTGTCATTTTTTAATGACAAGCGAGTTGGTTTAATAAAAGGTAGCGACTTGTGATAAATTAGACCTAGCGACTTGTTGCTACATATGGTATAGCGACTTGCCTTTCAAAGAAGAGATGAAGAATGATAAATTGACCACGACCTCTACAATTTATGACCAATACCAATATACTTGATAACATCAAATTAGCCTGATCTTTTATATATCAAATTTCTGTGTTTATGGCCTCATTTGCATTAATATGGTACATAATTCTTTCATATGCGTTCATATTTGCATTTCAGGATAAATGAGGCGTTGGAGCGAAAAAGAAGGGGAAAAGGCCAAGTATAGGTTCTAAAGATTGATTTACGAGGGCATTTGGATTTTATGTGAAGATTACGCCGTAACTATCTAATAAGGTTACGGCGTAAATATGAGCTTTGAAGGATACGGCGTAACCAACTCTTATGGTTACGTCGTAATTATTTTTGTGAAGGTTACGGCGTAACATGGTAATTAATTACGCCATAGAGATAATTTCGGATCGGATAAGTTTGAGATGACAAAGGATTACGGCGTAACCCGATGATTAGTTACGCCGTAATTAATTACTTGGGCGCAAAGTTTCGAGGTCCAGGGATTAAAAGCGGCAAGTTTATTCGAAGTTTATTGAGTTCAAGGACTTGTTATAAAAGTAACAAGTGCGATGAGGGGCCAAAAGTGTCAACAAGAGCAAATTAGTTTCAACATATATTGATGACCAAGAAAAGTACGAAGTTGCTAATTCTCATATAGTTACGACGTAACTATTATATAGTTACGGCGTAACTTTAGTTACGACGTAATTAGTTTATTTAATTACGCCGTAACCATGTCGGGGCCTATAAATACAGCCCTAAATCTGCATTTTTAAGGATCTCTCTTCACCCCTCTCCCAGGGGTCGATTAGGGCACCACTCCAGGGCATTTTCCAGCAGTCCAAAGCCAGTATTGAAGGAAGAATTCACTCGCAATCATCATCATTATTAGCTCTACATCAAGTAATTTGTATCAAACATTATGTTCAATTCAATTTATGATTTATTCATTTTTGTTGGTATGATTTATTATATGTTTGGCTAAGCACCCTGGTGATGGCCTAGTTATGATTCCTTAATTGTCCTGTTTACATTTATTACTTCCGTATAATTATTTCTAAGTGTATGCATGTATAGTTTATTGGTAGCCACCCTTGGTTCTGTAGTTTTGAATGGTGGTAGAGGCCAATTGCCTAGGAGATATGACCAACTGACCCTAGGTGAGCGGACTGAGACGGGAAGGGTAAGATATGACCAACTGACGACCCTTTCTACTTGTGCGATTTGACCAACTGATCACCTATCGTTTGGATGAACTAAAGAATTAGGGGGTGAGTGTCTAAGTTCCTAACGGCCGGGCACTCACTATTATAAATCTAGCATGTAGCGGTACTTAATGACTCGGCTTAGGGGACCAGGAACAACAGGACTTATGACTGTGCGCCTGATTTCTCCTGCGGTGGCATCTTTGCTGATAGGTTAGGGCGAATTGACCAAATGTTGTCCTCTCGACTTTGACCCCACCTGAAGTAATTGGAAGTAAAGACGTAGACATTACTAGCTAGGATGAATAACTAGGTTAGCACCACTATCCTTCTTTGATCACATCTCTTGCCTTTATCTGCTTTCCTTTATTTCCTTGTTTTATTAGTTAGCTTTATTATTTCAATCTTAAAAGCAATTATAATCGTGACATAGACTTAAGTTAATTTTCGATCCACGTAGCTCTTAGGACGACATCGGTTTTACCGAATACTACACTACACACGACCGGGTACACTGCCCGTTAGTGCATTAGGGTAGACCATAGGTATAGCGAGACACTATAAATATTAAGACCTGGTCAGTGAAACCTGCATCAAGTTTTTGGCGCCGTTGCCGGGGAGCTATTTAGGATTTTAATTTAATTTTTTCTTTTATTTCTGTTTTTAGTTTTCTTTTTCTTTTCTATTCTGCTGTTTTCTTTGTTTCTTGAGTACGTTTCAGGTAATCATGGAAATGGAACCAGATTTTGATAAAATGACATTGGAAGAATACTGGGAGTACGAGCGCGAAATGGAAAGAAAAGTTTTGAGGAATCGTCAATCTTGGAGAGCTTCTACGAGATCGCCTTCCCTAGAGCATTTCTTTCAACCATATGCCTATGATGATTATGTATCTCCTCAAGAGTATGATGAACTGGACATGGATAACATGACCATTCATGAATATGAATTATATACAGCCAACCGATGTTGGAAGATGAACAGCTTTAGTGATTATTCATATAACACTCATGATCCTGAACCTGATGATAGCGAGTTGATGATTGAAAGAGCGTTGGACGATTTGTTCAGAATTGGTGCTGAAAATCTTCAACGCATGGAACAAGAGGAGACTCATGATGAGTCTATTAAGGATGTGAACCTTGGAAGTGAGGACCTTCTTAACTTTCCTATTTCTCCTATTACTAATATTTTTGCTAGTGTTTGTGAACAGGATGCAGATAATGTCAATCTCGACGTTACAAAGGAGGAAGAGGAAGCCGGGGAGGAATGTGATGAATGGAATTTTTATGACATGTGGGATATCACGGTAGAGGATGTTGAAAGGCTTAGGCAAATTCTAACACCTCCCATGCATAATGAACATATCCCAGAGCCGGTAATGCAACACCTGACATCACCTATCACACCTGCCAATGACTGTTCTGTAGCACCAACTACCAACCCAGTGTTGAACGAGCTTATTAAGGAATTCGGAGATGAGATTTTGAATATTTTCGTGGTTGACGAAGAAGCCAAATACGACCCTGCTAAAGATGTGAAGGAGCTCGAGGAACCGCTTTATAAAGATCCTTCATCATTTTCTATGGACGAAAGGCACATCTGGCAGTTGATGAAACAAATATGGTTCTGAAGAAAGTTAGTCAACAAGAACATGGAACAAACCAATCCTCTAATCCGTCAATGAAAATGGGTCCGGTAAGTAGGGAAATGACTTCTCCTCTGAGGTATGACTATAATTCATCATTTCCCCATCCCATAGCAAATTCACACCCTCTTGGTGTTTATTGCTATTTTCACCCACACTTGATTTTAAGTGAGGGGATGAACACCCTTTTACTTAGTAAATAAGGGTAGATTCAAGCTCGTGACTCGAACAAAAACAAGCGCTTCGTGGGAGGCACCCCATGCCTATCTTTTCTTTTTCATTTTATTAGTATAGTTGGGTTTTGTGTTTTCTAACCAATTTTGCAGGATACGAGGAAATAATTGTTGCTGCAGTTTGCTGATCTGACCAGAGTTACGGCATAACTCATCTTTGTGATTACGCCGTAACCAACTTTTTAGCAGCATAATTAATGACGCATTAATAATTACGGCGTAATACCATCTCCGTGGTTACGCTGTAACCATTCGCTTTGCAGCTTATGTCAGGTTTTGCTAGTTACGGCGTAACTCTCTCATAAGAGTTACGACGTAACCTTTCTCTGCTTTTAATTATTTCATTTTAAAACACAATAACCTTGTATTAGTATTTTAAATGAACTTTGTGGGTATGTTCCCTGTAAACCCTTGATTCGCTCCCAGACGGTCAAGTTTTCTCACACAAGCCGGCCACTTGTGAATGGCCAACCGTAAGAAACTTAAAACAGTCTGGAAACAAATGCAATGAAGATCAGGAGAGTATAGTGTTTCCCCGGGTCGTTATGTCCCAGCGAGCTATGCGATGAATCACCAAACGAATAGTGATCGAGAGATTTGAACAGAAAAAGGGATTTGAATTATTATAACTACAGAAATAGCCTATAATTACAAAGGCTTAAATACAAATTAAAGAAAATTAAAAAGATAAAATATATTAAATAAACGCTATCACTATTTGCAAAATGATGTTTTTGATTTTTCTTTTATAAAACTTAATTTAAAACTACGTAACGTACAAAAGAAAATGTGAAACTTAAACAATATAAATCCTAAAAATATGAAAATGACATTTTTACAAACCTAATGATAAAAGAAAATTATTAGAAAAAGAAAATTATTTTTATAACTATTTAATTAATTATTATTAATTAAAAACTAATTTTAACTATTTAATAATAACCTAAAATACAAGAAATTATGAAATAAAGCTAGAAAAATAAAATTATGACTTGGAAAAATATAAAATAACAAAAGAGAATTTTCAAAACTAATTTTGTATTTTTCCGATTATTTTTGTATTTTATATGAATTAAAAAGTATTTAAAACTACTTAAATTGCTTAAAAATACAAATTTAACTAAGAAAAATCTAGAAAAATATTTTTTTGACTTTTTATATTTATCTTAACCTAAGAAAAATGAAAACTTATTTTTTTGAAACTTTTCTGAATTAATTGTATTAAAAGCTAATTAAAAAGGCCTAAAAATTGATTTAAATCAAGAAAAATACCAAACAGTCTTGGAAAAATCTGAAAAATTCAAGATAAGTCTAAAATATTATTAAGAATCTAGGAAAAATATAAAAACAAGGGGGGTGTGTGTAAGAAAATGCAACTGCAATGGAGAGTGCTTATGGATAAGCACTTAGAATAAGCTAATGAACACAAACAAGCACCAAACTGATACAGAAGCTATAATAAGTTAAAAGTAATCCAATGCAACTAATTACAACAAGCTTTAACCTCTGGAGTACCAATTACACAGATTTGATAATAAGAGCTTAAGTGCAAAAACAATTTTGAGGTACTAAGTTTAAGCCAAGGAATAAGCTACCTAACTAGCTGAGACTTGAAACCAAGAGTTGGAACCTAAAATAGACCTGGATAGGTGCTTATAATCCAAAAACCAGACCTAGACAAGCTCTTGGGAGCTTGTGACAAGCCTGCATAAACCCTGTGCAGACTCAGTGAATACTGAGTCAGTGCACAGGGCACATAAGCCCATCTAGACAAGCAGTTTTAGAACTTATAAAAAATTTACAAAATTCTACAAAAATGACAATAAGAAAATAGACCAGTTGAAGTTTAAAAACCCAAAGTTTCACTTGTTTTAACCCAGAAATGAGTCCAAGAAAAATCCTCCTAGTTAGGCTCAAAACTGGATTTTCAATTTTTGACTTTTGAAAACAGATTTGGCATTTGACTTTTTCCAACTTTGAGCTTAATTTATGGACTTATTATGATGTATTAAGATAAAATAAAGCTATATTAAGATACCTCTATGAATTCTAAACATGAATCAAGCTTTGGCTTTTTCAAAATCTAAACAGTTAAGAAATTAAGACAGTTTCCAAGTGATTTTGACTTTTGCAACTCTAGTGTGCAGGTAAATGACCAAATCAAGCCTAATTATCCTAAAGGATACTAATGTGACAAATTTTAACCACAAACTAAACCTCTAACTTACTAAAACCAGCCGATCCAAACACACTTTAAAACACTGATATGCAATTTAAATTGAGCTAAACTCTGCACTAGCTTATATTATTGATCAAACTGAGTTAAACTGACCTAATAACCACTAATTAAACAAATCTAAACTATTGGTACCCACATATACACATACAAGCACAATATGCAAAATATATTGAAATGAAAATGAAAATGCTACTCACAGGTGTCCAGCTTGTTTTGCAGGCTAAAACCAGACCCAATCCTACACTAACCTAGTTTATTTCAACCCAATACCAGCACTGCATCAACCAATATCCATTTCCATGACCAACTGCACCCTGTTTGACTTTCTTTGACCAAGTACCCAAGTTGTTTGAAACTGAATTGTGAGCTTACTCAAAGCTATAATAAGCTTGAATAAACTTGTTTGAGCTTAAAAACAAGCTACTGAAAGCTTGTACATAGGAAATGGAAACTGAAATTTGCAACAGTAACATGAAACATGAAATATGAACACAAACTTGAATTAATATTTGAAAACAGTTGCAATACACTTAGATAACTTAGTTTGATACAAATGAACTTGAAATTACAACTAAGATTCTATTTGAGACTTATGAATTTAAAAACGACATACATTTTAAAACTAAACTAACTACTCCCCTTCTTCTTGCTTTTCTTCTCTCTTTTATACCCAAAAAGCTTCTCTCACATCTTCTGATTAAATCCCACTTGATATCTGGACCATTGGATGGCTTGAGTAATTTTTGGCCATTGGATTGATTTTGGCGCCAAAACACATATATGCCAGTTGGGGAGGTTGAGTGTTAGGTTGAAGAAGCTTTAAATGTTTCTTGGCTTGGGGTGAGGTGGAGGGTAGGAGTAGGGAGATGATGATGGAAAGTGGGTTGAGTTGCAGGTGATGATGAGGGGGGAAGGTAACCCGTGAGTGGTTTTGGGAGTTTAAACGTGGGCGGGGTTGGAGTATTTGACTGGTGTTGACCAGGGGTCCAAAAAGGAGGGGTCATGGTTCATAGATGGGTTTGGCAGGGGGTCACAAGCATTTTGATAGGGTCCAAGGTCCAAGGGCTTAGGCTTTAATATAAGGGCTTGTTTTGTAAATTCTGAAAATACAAGGACCACTTCTGCCATTTTGTCAAAGTTGTTCCAAGGGACCAAAAGTGACAAGCTCCAATAGTACAAGGACCAAACTTGACATTTTCAAATTTCCAAGGACCATTTTTGCCAATTTTTAAACTTGAAGGACCAAATTTGTAATTTCTCAAAACTTTTGATATTTTTCACCAAAGGACTAATTTTGACAACTTATGATTTTAAAAGGACCTTTGGTGATTTTTCTTTTGAAATTAAGTGCTCAGGGACTATTTCTGACAACTTTTGAAACTTGGGGGACTGAAACTGCCAATTATGCAAACTTAGCTCATTTTTCATCTGATTTTAAACATTTTGCATCTGAAACATATAAAATGCAATTTTGGAATATTTTCAGTATTTTGATGCATTTCTGAGCATTTTTAAACGTTTTGCAGTTCATATTTAACCAAAAATGATGAGTATTTACACACTCATCAATCCCCCACACTAAACTATTGCTAGTCCCTAGCAATCTTTTGAGAAAAACTTAATGGATTTGAATCTCTTTACCAAAAGCCATTACTTCTGGAGTAGCCAAATGTTTCAGTTCAAGTAAGAACTATGGTACACTGATAACCATGTGATTTTGAGCAAACCACCAGCTTCCAACGGATTTGATTTGTCTTTACCAGAAGCCGTTTGCTTCTGGACTAGCCAACTCTTAGATAAATTATCAATATTATCTTTGGTGAGCTGATTACCAATTATGGATTTTCCACTGCCTTTACCACAAGCCATAAACTTGCGGGCTAGCCAACTCTTCACTTTTAAGGATATGGTGAGCTGAATACCATACAATTTTGGGCAAATTGCAAGCCGTCAACGGATTTGAGATATCTTTACCAAGACCCGTTTGCTCCTGGATTAGCCAATCCTTTTGTTTATTAGACAAGGCGGACTGATAACCAATAGCTGAGTAAGTGCAAAACACTTACTCCAAAAAAAAAATTTGGCCAAAAATGGGGGAATTGGGCGGTATAATTACATGATAAAATTCGTGAGAATTCCCCCCCACACTAGAAATGAATATTGCCCTCAATATTCAAAGTACCGGCGGTTATGCCGAAACAAAGAACGTAAAAGGGAAATACTACGGCCATTATTTTGAAAGTTTTTTATTTTTTTTTATTTATTATTTTTTTTAAAGAAACTTATATACAACAGCGGGGGGAAACTCCCCCACACTAGGGTGGTACACACGGGTGAAAACCCATGTTTAACTACTGTTTTTGATTACCGAGTCGCTAGCTTGACTCGACCCCGAATTAATTTGTTCATGGGGAAGTAAGTGGAAGAGACAATCTCCATCGGACTTTCATTCAAAATGTTTGGACAAACATTTGAAGCACGTGAAAGTTCCACACCGATGAGATATACATAGAACCGGCTCAAAAATTATAAATGAAAATGCCGGGATCAAAGATAGTGTCTTCATTCCCGAAGGAGTGAAGATGAAGATAAATCACAAGATATATGAGGAAAGGAAGAAAGATTTTGATAATAATCAAGATCCATTCTTCATCCTCAAATGTAGACATATTGGGAGGAAGGGTGAGGGTAGTATCATTAAGAGGCAAACTCGTATGATAGAGTACACCTTCCTCCGAGCCAATATCATCCTCAAGATCAAAATAGAAATGATCATGTTCCGGAGGAGATATGTCATGAGAGAGTTCACCGGAGAACTCTTCATGAAGAGAATCATTCACATGAAGTGAAATTGTGAACTCTTGTTCCATTGTGGGCTCATCACTATCCTCAGTCTGAGTATCAAAGAGTGGATTCTCAGAAATTAAAGTGAATTCAGAGTCGGATTCAAATAGAGGATTAGTGAGATTTGTTTTGAATGCTTCAGGAACAAAGTGATCAATATTCTCTATTGGACTGTTGGGATAAGAAGTGAGTGAACGATCATTACAAGGGAGACTTTCAATGTCTCCTAGGTCGGCTTCGAAATCAAAGGAATCATCGTTACTTTCTGATGAAAGTGGATTGATGTGAGTGAGTTCATCGGTGAACTCCTCAAGAAGAGGATCAGACTGTGGGAGAGATGCCTCAACATACTCGATGTCTCCATATGATGCACAATCTTCGCTACAATTGGAGAAAGTCTCAAAATGATCTTTTGAACACTCAAGAGGGGAAGAAGAATCACACATATGATCAGAAGTTCCCTGTGACTCTCTCGGGATTGGGACAAGGTTCTCAACACTAGACTTTATGAATTCGTCCGATTCCTTTTCAGGAACAGTGTCAAGATGCTCGTCCCCCATGTTTAGAGAGTGAGTGGGAGCTTCGGGTGTGATAGCAGTTGTTTGAGATGGAATCTCAACTGCTGGAATATCAACTGACTGAGGGAGTTGAGAAATAATATTAAAAGGATAAAAACTCTCCTCGTCATCATCATATAGAGCTGCCTTAAGAAATTGGGAACGCCTTAGAGCTGCTTGCTCTAGGACTAATAATTCTTCCCTAGATTGGCGGGCCTCTCGTTCTTCGGCTAGCAATTCTCCCATGGTCTTTTCACCACTCACTTGATTCTTAAAGTTACTAATCATATCATCAAGTGTTTTCATTGCGGTTTCAAAATTTTGGGAGATTTCTTGGGACAACGGCTCAGGTGGAGTTTGAACCGTATGGTGCTGTGGAGGTTGGAAATTGTCAAATCTGTAAGAGTCATGATTGTTACAAGGAAATGGATTCCCTATTTGACAATCAGAGCTGAAATGGGGACCTCCACAGTACTCACAACAGTAAAACTGTTGAGTCTGGACTGGTGAATTATATGGATATTGGTCATAACCAAAGTTCTGAGCATCACCGGAAAACTGTTCATAGACAAATGTGTTTCCGGATTGACACTCAAATCCTTGGTGAGGACCTCCACAAAATTCACAGTAGTTATGTTGATTATATGAAGATAAGTCGGGTTGTGGTGGGTAATTGGAAAAGTTTGAGGGGTCGTTAAATGAGTTCGGATTAGGATCATAATCAAATGAATTCCTCGAACCACAAAACAAACAACTCCCGTTATGAATATCATTACCACACTGTACACACGTACACCAACGACAGGGTGAACCAAAAAGAGGCTCACCACAACCGACACAAGGAATAAACGATTTTATTTGAGAGTTATGAGAAAGAATCGGTTTATTCAAAGAATCAACAAAACCAACATGGTGATCCGAATGACTATCAAGTCTCGAAGAATATTTTGAAAAATCCGGAGGTGGGACAAGTGGTGTGCTCTGAGAGCTCGCAATTTCCACCACTTCCGTTATGGTCTCTGGTTCTGGTTCTTGAGAAACGTGAAGATCAGGCAAGTCATTCTTGCTAGTCACCGGTCTCAATTCTGCATGTTTGCTTTTAACCGTAAATCGTGAAAGTTTAGGATCAATTTTAGACGGCTTAGGAGCAATTGAGGGGTTAGATCTTTGGATAACCGTAGGTTGGACGTTTTTAGCACCTCCATTATCAGATGGAAGTACCTGGTCCTTTGTCACCCCGGTTTCTCGTTCCATTTCCCTATGCAGAATTAATGGATCATCACGAACAACACGAATTCTTGACATTTGTGATAAAGTCTGAAGTTTTTCAACTTCGTCCCAGAATTCGTCGTAGTCGAGAGATTCCATGAGAAGAAGTTAGAATCAAATGGATAGAGGGTAAAGGGATGAAGAATCAAAAAGGGTAAGAGGGTTAAGATGAATATTTTTGGGTTTTTGGATAAACATTTTGTAAAAACAAAGAATGAAAATCTTTTTGGGTTTTTGATTTTTATAAGAAAATATAAATACATACAGATGGTATAAACAAGGAGTGAATATTCAAATTACTAATCTGCTAAACGTAGGATAATCAGCACAGCTCCCCGGCAGCGGCGCCAAAACTTTGATTCGCTCCCAGACGGTCAAGTTTTCTCACACAAGCCGGCCACTTGTGAATGGCCAACCGTAAGAAACTTAAAACAGTCTGGAAACAAATGCAATGAAGATCAGGAGAGTATAGTGTTTCCCCGGGTCGTTATGTCCCAACGAGCTATGCGATGAATCACCAAACGAATAGTGATCGACAGATTTGAACGGAAAAAGGGATTTGAATTATTATAACTACAGAAATAGCCTATAATTACAAAGGCTTAAATACAAATTAAAGAAAATTAAAAAGATAAAATATATTAAATAAACGCTATCACTATTTGCAAAATGATGTTTTTGATTTTTCTTTTATAAAACTTAATTTAAAACTACGTAACGTACAAAAGAAAATGTGAAACTTAAACAATATAAATCCTAAAAGTATGAAAATGACATTTTTACAAACCTAATGATAAAAGAAAATTATTAGAAAAAGAAAATTATTTTTATAACTATTTAATTAATTATTATTAATTAAAAACTAATTTTAACTATTTAATAATAACCTAAAATACAAGAAATTATGAAATAAAGCTAGAAAAATAAAATTATGACTTGGAAAAATCTAAAATAACAAAAGAGAATTTTCAAAACTAATTTTGTATTTTTCCGATTATTTTTGTATTTTCTATGAATTAAAAACTATTTAAAACTACTTAAATTGCTTAAAAATACAAATTTAACTAAGAAAAATATAGAAAAATATTTTTTTGACTTTTTATATTTATCTTAACCTAAGAAAAATGAAAACTTATTTTTTTGAAACTTTTCTGAATTAATTGTATTAAAAGCTAATTAAAAAGGCCTAAAAACTGATTTAAATCAAGAAAAATACCAAACAGTCTTGGAAAAATCTGAAAAATTCAAGATAAGTCTAAAATATTATTAAGAATCTAGGAAAAATATAAAAACACGGGGGTATGTGTAAGAAAATGTAACTGCAATGGAGAGTGCTTATGGATAAGCACTTAGAATAAGCTAATGAACACAAACAAGCACCAAACTGATACAGAAGCTATAATAAGCTAAAAGTACTCCAATGCAACTAATTACAACAAGCTTTAACCTCTGGAGTACCAATTACACAGATTTGATAATAAGAGCTTAAGTGCAAAAACAGTTTTGAGGTACTAAGTTTAAGCCAAGGAATAAGCTACCTAAATAGCTGAGACTTGAAACCAAGAGTTGGAACCTAAAATAGACCTGGCTAGGTGCTTATAATCCAAAAACCAGACCTAGACAAGCTCTTGGGAGCTTGTGACAAGCCTGCATAAACCCTGTGCAGACTCAGTGAATACTGAGTCAGTGCACAGGGCACATAAGCCCATCTAGACAAGCAGTTTTAGAACTTATAAAAAATTTACAAAATTCTACAAAAATGACAATAAGAAAATAGACCAGTTGAAGTTTAAAAACCCAAAGTTTCACTTGTTTTAACCCAGAAATGAGTCCAAGAAAAATCCTCCTAGTTAGGCTCAAAACTGGATTTTCAATTTTTGACTTTTGAAAACAGATTTGGCATTTGACTTTTTCCAACTTTGAGCTTAATTTATGGACTTATTATGATGTATTAAGATAAAATAAAGCTATATTAAGATACCTCTATGAATTCTAAACATGAATCAAGCTTTAGCTTTTTCAAAATCTAAACAGTTAAGAAATTAAGACAGTTTCCAAGTGATTTTGACTTTTGCAACTCTAGTGTGCAGGTAAATGACCAAATCAAGCCTAATTATCCTAAAGGATACTACTGTGACAAATTTTAACCACAAACTAAACCTCTAACTTACTAAAACCAGCCGATCCAAACACACTTTAAAACACTGATATGCAATTTAAATTGAGCTAAACTCTGCACTAGCTTATATTATTGATCAAACTGAGTTAAACTGACCTAATAACCACTAATTAAACAAATCTAAACTATTGGTACCCACATATACACATACAAGCACAATATGCAAAATATATTGAAATGAAAATGAAAATGCTACTCACAGGTGTCCAGCTTGTTTTGCAGGCTAAAACCAGACCCAATCCTACACTAACCTAGTTTATTTCAACCCAATACCAGCACTGCATCAACCATTATCCATTTCCAAGACCAACTGCACCCAGTTTGACTTTCTTTGACCAAGTACCCAAGTTGTTTGAAACTGAATTGTGAGCTTACTCAAAGCTATAATAAGCTTGAATAAACTTGTTTGAGCTTAAAAACAAGCTACTGAAAGCTTGTACATAGGAAATGGAAACTGAAATTTGCAACAGTAACATGAAACATGAAATATGAACACAAACTTGAATTAATATTTGAAAACAGTTGCAATACACTTAGATAACTTAGTTTGATACAAATGAACTTGAAATTACAACTAAGATTCTATTTGAGACTTATGAATTTAAAAACGACATACATTTTAAAACTAAACTAACTACTCCCCTTCTTCTTGCTTTTCTTCTCTCTTTTATACCCAAAAAGCTTCTCTCACATCTTCTGATTAAATCCCACTTGATATCTGGACCATTGGATGGCTTGAGTAATTTTTGGCCATTGGATTGATTTTGGCGCCAAAACACATATATGCTAGTTGGGGAGGTTGAGTGTTAGGTTGAAGAAGCTTTAAATGTTTCTTTGCTTGGGGTGAGGTGGAGGGTAGGAGTAGGGAGATGATGATGGAAAGTGGGTTGAGTTGCATGTGATGATGAGGGGGGAAGGTAACCCGTGAGTGGTTTTGGGAGTTTAAACGTGGGCGGGGTTGGAGTATTTGACTGGTGTTGACTAGGGGTCCAAAAAGGAGGGGTCATGGTTCATAGATGGGTTTGGCAGGGGGTCACAAGCATTTTGATAGGGTCCAAGGTCCAAGGGCTTAGGCTTTAATATAAGGGCTTGTTTTGTAAATTTTGAAAATACAAGGACCACTTCTGCCATTTTGTCAAAGTTGTTCCAAGGGACCAAAAGTGACAAGCTCCAATAGTACAAGGACCAAACTTGACATTTTCAAATTTCCAAGGACCATTTTTGCCAATTTTTAAACTTGAAGGACCAAATTTGTAATTTCTCAAAACTTTTGATATTTTTCACCAAAGGACTAATTTTGACAACTTATGATTTTAAAAGGACCTTTGGTGATTTTTCTTTTGAAATTAAGTGCTTAGGAACTATTTCTGACAACTTTTGAAACTTGGGGGACTGAAACTGCCAATTATGCAAACTTAGCTCATTTTTCATCTGATTTTATACATTTTGCATCTGAAACATATAAAATGCAATTTTGGAATATTTTCAGTATTTTGATGCATTTCTGAGCATTTTTAAACGTTTTGCAGTTCAGATTTAACCAAAAATGATGAGTATTTACACACTCATCAACCCTCACGAGACTTCACTCGTCCACTTGGGACACCAAGTGGTTTAAAAGGCTTGTTGAATATGCTAAATACAACCGTGATTCCTACGAAAGTGAGTTAGGTTTTTCTTTTTCTTTTATTGCTTGTTGTTTTTCTAGTATAATGCGTTTGGTTGTCTTATATGAATTCAGGTTATTAAAGTTTGCTCATAGATCTCAAAGCGGGACACGTTTACTCGTGAGTCTTCGATCATGCCGAGCAAATCCAGGGTAGTTTTCTGTTCCAATTCTAACCCTTCTTATCTTTTATTTATATGCTTAAGTATGACCCAAGTGGGGGGAAGGGATTAGACATAGACACCCGTTTGATTTTACTTGCCCTTATTTTTCTAGTTTTTGATGAAAAGTGTTTCATTAATATAATTTTGACATGTTTTTCATTACTTAACTGGAGTAATCTAGAATTAGCTCACCTACCCTATATTTCCATTGTGTGAGGATAAGCCTTTCCGTTTTCCCCTTATACATAATTCCATAAAAATGAGTGTGCCGGTGGCTGTAGTAGACTTTAGAACTTGGCCTTGTATATCTTTTCGAGACCATTATCATGAGCATTACACTGAGGTAACTCGGTGTGATCGGTGCAGCTAGGATATAAGGCAATCTTAGGATTAAACCCAAATAGCCCATATATGTATTGTGTATATTGACTTTTCACATCGATTAGTCAATCCCCCTGTTAAACCCTTTTTGTTGCACTCACCATTAGTGCAAGATACCCCTAGATACACCCTTCAGAGCCTTTCCTTTAATTTTGTTCACCCAATATAATTGTTTCGTTACACCCATCGCCTAGCCTACCCTGTAGTTTCCTTATGTCCATGGTCCGGGCGCTGTTGGTTAATTTTGGTTCCACTAGTGAAAGTCGCGGGTTTTGAATAAAGGGTTTTGAAAGAAAATCGGGTTTAGATGATAGTTGATCTCAAGTGGGGGGATGCTTTTTATGTTCGTATCGTTTTTATTTTTTTTTATTCATGTACACCTTGTCTTGCATCAAAAAAAAAAGAAAAAGAAAAAAAGAATGGAAGCAAGAGTTTGTTTATAGCTGATAGTATAAACCAGCTTATGTGTCGTATTGTGTTGAGTATTCTCGCCTTGTTCAACTGGCGCAAATTTTTACAAATCCGTTTTGTCTTACGGATAAAATTAGAAACCCGAACATTTCTATCTCGCCTTTCAAATTTTAATCAATATGTGAAAACGTAGAGGGGGTGAATACGTTACCGTTTAAAAACGTTAGATCTTTTGTATCAAATCGTTTATGAAACTTGTTATAATATGAAAGTACCAATTATTGTTTGTGACTAATAAAAAGCATAGTAAACCAAGTTGTCACACAAGCATAAACATCAAACCACATCACAAGCAATTATAAAAGTAAAGAGATAAAGAAAGGAAAGTGCAAACCGAACACGAGGATTTATAGTGGTTCGGTCACGGATCTCCTCTCCGCCCTACTCCACTCCCCGAGTACCCAACTCGAGAGTTACTTCACTAAATCAACAAGCTCCCTTCTCGGCGGAGAAAACCTTACAATCGTCGCTTACACTTTTTCCGGTACAAAGCTAAATACCGGGTTCTAGTTCGAGGTAGAACCAACCTAACGTCGCTTATACAATATTTCCGACACTAAGCTAGATGTCGAGTTCTTTTCAAGGGTACAACCACTCCCACTATGTTTTATGGCCCAACATAACAAACCTTGTGTTTTATGGTACAAACACATAAACCATCTAATCTAGTTTGGTGAAAGTGTTGTGATGATGCAATAATGTTTACAATGATGATCCATGACATAAATGTCTAATGGATATGAATGACTAATCTAAATGATCTTTTTAAATAAGAAGTCTTCAATCAATGAGGATATCAAGAGATCTTGAATCTTCATATGTTGATATGCTTTGGTGAATGAGGATGGCTAGATCTCCAAGCTTTCCTTGGTTGATCAAAATGTAAAGTATGCTTACAACAAAGATGAATGTTAGAAGCATTATGATCATGTGATGATGAGGGTGATTAATGTATGTTACTACATGGTTATCTATAGATCTAAAAGATGAAAGAAAGATAGAAAGAATGTGTGTTGGAAGGGATGATTGAAATGAGAAGACAATGGGCTTTATTTATAGCCAAAAATGTAATCTAAAAAATAATACTTTATTAGATTTGATATCTTATAATATCTTTCAAGATCTTGCAAATCTAACCAAATATTGACCAAATCTTCTAAAGATATGATGATGCATGAAGTGATGTAAAATTGTATTTTCATTTAGATTAAAATGTTCATGAAAATAAACTTGTAAAATGTATTATGTAACTAGTTTATAAAAAGTCTAGTTGCCTTTTATAAAATAAAATATCTAGTTAGGTGCTTGTCAAAATAATATATATTTTGTCAAGTGTAAGTAAACTTTAGTACTTGTATGAATATTATAGTTAGTTTACTTGTACAAATAAAAGTATATATTTGTTAGACATTTTACAAAAGATGTATTTGTATAAAATACTTGTGAATGCAAAATGTAAAAAGAGGTTCGAAATAGAATGGTTAACCTATTAAAATACTTAGTGACTCTAAACGTATTTTAAACATTCTAAATGATTTGTTAATGGGTTTGATCATAATGCCACATAACAAACATGTACGAACCTGTGTTGTAACATATGAGGACTTGAGACATCGAGAGGTGTTGAATGTATGTTGAGACAAAGTGTGATTACAAGTAACTTGTACATTTTACGTTATGTATTACAAGTTACATGTTTGTCATCAATCAAAACAAACGAGACTGTATAGATTAAATATCGTAATATTTGCACTAACAATCTCCCCCTTTTTGATGATGACAAAGATATGTAAACGTAATAGAAAGTAAAATGTAAAAAGTTACTTGTATCCTTACTACCTTTACATTACCTTCTTCGTTTACACTCTTCTCCCCCTTTTGTCGAAACAAAAAGGGCGTGTCCTTGGAGTTTAACTTAATTTCTCCCCAAAAAGGCGAGCTTGCATCATCCCTAGTGAAGTTAAATCGTCCACTTCAATCCGTCCCTTGTTTGGTAGCGAATCCATGGATCAAATAAAGAGGCTTAACCTACATCAAGGTTAGTTTTATGCAACAAAAGTTATGAGAAATATATGAAAAAGAAAAATGCATAACAATGTTAGCCTATTTTCTCCACTTTTTATCGAAGCACAAATGCTTGTTGAAAAGTGAGAATGATGCTAAATGTGTGCATGCTCCCCTTTGACGGTTGCTCCCCCTTGTTTGAGGCGTCAGGGTATGATTAAAAATCTACAAAACAAATATTAGTGCAAAACTATATTCGTCATTGGACGAGTAAGTGATATACAACAAAGTGTGTATAAGATGCATTCAGTAAATTCTTGACGGAAGCTCCCCTTGCTCTAGGGCGTCAAGATGAACCTTCAAAATAAATATTAGTATAATAGAAGCTTTGTCTTTAGACAAATATATACAACCAAGTGTATAGACGATGATATATGAGTGCTTAAAGTATATTCCTCCTTGCTCGAGGGTGTAAAGAAGCACCTAAAATAAGAAAAATAAGTGATGCAAACTTCATCCTTAGATGAGTAAGTTATATACAATCTAGTGTATATAATGATGAACCTACAATGAAGAAAATTAGTGAGATATATTTCATCTTTTTGACAAAGAAAAATAAGATGTATATATGTGATATATATAAATGATATAATCAAATATCTCATGAAGTGTAGTCTCCTAATTACAATCATAAGAAAAGTGAGAATATAATATGATAAAGTCTACAAAATGGTTCCTAGAAAGAAGTTATGAAGTTAAGTTGGAATATAAAGAGTTAAAGCTAGTGGTACTAGTGTTGGTGTCAGTTTACTAGTAGGATTCATGTGGTGATAAATCGGTAGATGACTCATGATTTATAATGACAAGATTTCGCTAATCCATGGTGGTGATGATTAGTGAAAGATGTGATGGAAGGTGGTGGTGATTAGGTAGGAAGCTATTAAGGAGTTAGAAACTCGTATGTATAGCAAATGTAAAAATATGGACTCATGCAATCCTTTCGTAATGTCAAGTGACCAAGACGAAGAGGAAAGAAAATATGAATAGACATGAAGATAACTTCGTTCATTGATTGATATGAAAAAATGATCTATTCTAGGTGACAATGGGAGAGATAGTATTAACATGGTTTTGACCGACATGGATGATTATGACATTGAAAAAAAAAAGTGAAGACAATATGTAAAATAACTAATAATAATGAGTACCTATATGAGGATGAGAATGACATCATATGAGTGAGAGTTGGATAGACCAACGTGTTGAGAAGGTGTTGGGAATGGCGGTTTTGATTAATATATCATTTACACTGACAATGACATGTATGACATGTGTCAAGCGAGAAAAAGGATAAGACCCTATGATGGTGTTCTAGATAGTAAAGTTGTAAGGTGCTAGTTTAAGGAAAATCCTAGATTTGTTGATTGTGGAGATGAAGAAGTTTGTAAAAACACATGATGCGTTTTTCACTTGATGAGGTATTGGTGCAAACTTGTGATAAAGAGTTAAAAAGGTTGAACTAGTTGTGGTTTCGTGAACCGGTTTTTAGCTAAGTGGTGTTTACCTATGTGTTGGTATTTTAGAGTCTAAGAGATATAAATTTTGACAAAAGACAATTATGTGAATGGATTTCTCTCCCTCTTAATTGGTGGACATCCAACATAATGTGTAATGTATCAAATAAGGAATGACAACAAAGTGTTTAGGAGGTTATTCGGGTTAACGAAAGAGATGAGCTTATTGATGTTTTTCTGGATGATGGTTAGCATACAATGAACTTCATCCTTAAAGTCACGTACCTCTTCTAGATTAATACGAGATGATCGTATGATGAGGCATGTGGTTTCCTAATAGGAAGTGAAGAGGATTAGAGTGTTGTTATAACTAAATAATGATGGAGATGATTTTTGGAAAGCGGAAGCAAAAATGAGATTTGGAAAGAGGTCGGTTGAAAGACAAAAATGCAAAGCCAACCCTCTAGAACTTAATTCTATATGCTTTTGAACTATATGCAAGTGTAGGGGTCCCATAAAGCATAGTACTAATCTACGTAGTAATAAAGGGGATTATGCAAAATGAGCATATAAAGGTTAGAACCAAGTGAGATAACAAATAATTTGCCATCAACCTACAAAACAAATTTGTCAGTGACAAAAGATGTTAACATGATAGAAATCAAATGATAACATATTATATAAGCACAAACAACACATTGCACTTAGTAGACAAGAAATCACCACACAAGATAGCATCAAAACAATCATATTATGCAAGA
Organism: Chrysanthemum seticuspe; assembly: GCA_019973895.1. Lineage (NCBI taxonomy): Eukaryota > Viridiplantae > Streptophyta > Magnoliopsida > Asterales > Asteraceae > Chrysanthemum > Chrysanthemum seticuspe. The sequence goes on along the minus strand of BPTQ01000009.1, from coordinate 112,502,714 downwards.
ATACGACTTTATTCAAGACATTTCATTATGAGATTGTTTTGTCGTTAGACTTAGACACTTAAGCATACTTGGATATACAATAATCTATGTGATTAATTTGTAAGATAAAAAGGCTTCTAAAAGTTTGTCATACCAAAAGCACTTTGACAGATTATATGTGCACACGTAGCAAACAAATAGTGTGACAAGAAGCAAAAGAAACAAGATGAAAGATTCATGCAAACCATGTTTAAGACATAAAAATTTGGAGCATGTATCATTTGGATCGTACTACACATAGTTATAATGAATGCCAACTAATAGCTTTCAAATACAAATATATCAAATATCATGTATCAAAATGACATATTATTAGTTCATAAGTAACATGTTAATCATGCTAAAAGTAATTCAAAAATAAGTATCATGCAAATAAAGTTTAGGTTTAAACGTTTAGTAGCATGAAACAAGAATACAAGCATTATAAAGATAAAACCGTACTAAGGTTTACACATTTTACTTGTTATCAAACACTAAGATAATGTCAAATCAACTTATTGTATTAAACAAGAACATGTAATCAACACATGTAAGTACAATGCAAGTGGTTTTACTAAGGTTTACACATTTGACTAGTTATCAAACACTAAGATAATGTCAAATCAACTTATCATATCAAACAAGAACATATAATCAACACATGTAAGTGCAATGCAAGTGGTTTTAAAAGAAAAGTCATATATACTACTTGTTTGATTAGTATTCCTAAGGCGAGGCAAACTATCAATGTTTTAACACTTACTTTAGGCAAGTATAGGAAAACAGATTTTTCAAGTTGGAGAATGAATATGAGACTATTACTAGCGGTGCTCAATTAAGGCTAAACACGACCATTTTTACAGATGATTCCACATACCCAACTTCTCTCCAGGAAGCAATTCAACCGTTAGGTCAAATTGAGTTTCTAGTGCAATAGGTTCTCCAGTAGTCATTCTCATGTTAGAAAGATGGGAATTCCTACTTTTGCCTATTAAAGTGCATAAAAGATGATAGTTTACCAATACTTGGCTTAATGTGACACAACTAATATGCAATATAACTAAGGTGATGAAGATGTCATGTTATACACATGAATTTTATCAATGGTGTGTTGATAAACAATATGTTTTAATCTTGTGTTTAGAATCTAAGGTTGTTCAAATTACATAGCTAATTGTATGATCTAATGGATGACATCTTTTACGTTGAGTTGAAATGTATACTTTAAATGTGATTTGATTATCTAAGACTAGGGAATGGAATATGTTAAATTAAGAACGTTCTCAAGAAAGCTTCTTTTTATTTAACAAGAATCTAAATAAGGTTACTAAATTCAATAGATCATGTGTATGTTCTAGAGATGTGTAGTTTTAACCTTGGATGTGCACAAGGTTTGAGCAAGGTTAGGTTATGATGTATGCTTGAAAGGAAATGGATACAAATAGTATCTTTCAACAACGCATGGGATAAATTTATCATGCTTATGAAAATAAGTATGACAAGATGAATTGGATATGCTTGTTCATAGAACTTGTGGATGTTCGTTTCAAGATCATTTAGCCAATGAGGTGTAATGAAATCTCTTATAAACATTTATGTCGCAAGGAGAGAATGATGCATAGGATATACAATATCCTTTTAACAAGATGAATACTTAACGCATAATTTCTTAGGCATCATGTTTTTCAAAACATCATGTTTTCCTAAATGAAGATATGAAGCCAAAGTGTTTGAATCGGATAGTCCCATCTAAATAAACTTGGTCTCAAGATTATATTCACTAGATGATGACAAGAGGAATTCACTCGAGTTTCTTATGTATACTCCTCAAGAGTCATTGTTGCTTGGGGTGTATGATGTTGGCTTTGAGATTGCATTTTAACATATGTTGTTAAAATGTTGATTTGAGGTTTAACGAAATTTATGCAGAAGTTTAACGACAAAGTATTACTAATACTTTGATAATTTGTGAAGGTAGTACTACTTATACCTAGTGGAAATTGACAACAATTACCAAGAGCACCATGCTTATTTGATAGTTGAGGTTCTAGCCATAATCAATTATTTAAGTCCTTATATGTGGGAAAGGATGGTTGAGTTTGTTCAAACGTGCATTTGATTCAGTACAAGTGTTGGACACAAGGGCTTTTTGAGCAATACACTCAACGAATTCAAATGATGGTAAGGATGGTGAATTGGTTGATCTAGGTGGTAGTTCTTCTAGTATGTCTAAATAAAGATGTGGTGATGTAGGGGTTTGTTGTGCTATGGGAGTACTTAGGTTTATTTTTCCATAGATGTTGAACACAAAAAGTACGGATACTAATTCTTATGGTTCATTGGTTGCTACAACTAATGGGTGAAGTGCTTGAAGTTTTGGTCATGTCTATGAAGCTTATCGACTGAGGTATAGGTTCACCTTGAAAGGCCACGTCTGATTTAAAGGATGCTCTTGGAAGTCCATGAGTAATACGCTTAATGGTGCCAAAAGATAGAAGAGGAATAGTAGGTGTCAAAGAGGGATAAGTGGCACAGTGGGTTGTTTGTTTTGGATAAGTGTTTGATTCATTTTAGGATTAGTGTTTCAACATGTGTTGTTAAAATACTTGGGTGTTGATTTTTCGGATATGACTTTTAATGACTACAATCGTAAGTCGCATATACTTGAATATTTAGGATGAAATACTTAAGTTGTCAATCCTAATTTGTTGAGATTATAAAGCTTAGATTGAACTCATGGATAACAAGACTTGATAATATGTCTTTAACATACGTGTGAGTTATGACTCGATGTAAATACTTATCGTCTTGAAGGATGACACATTATTTTCATGTTAGCCAAGTGAGGCAATACATGTAGATACAAAACAATATCTATAGTCATATGATAGACTTGTGTATGATATCTTTGCAAATAATGAGTCCAGATTTGTTAGTCTCGGTAAGTCATCTACGTCATCCGCAAACGGGTGAGGAGATGTTGGTGGTGTTGCACAAAGTACAAGTTTTGGAGACTTTGGTTGTGAAGGTGTTTTGAATGGTTGTGAAGTAGTCATAATGATGGGTGATTTTGGTGGTAGAATTGGAGTACTTAAGTTTAGAAAGTTCTTATCTCGAGTGGGTGATGAGATGTTGAGAGGTGACGAGTCTGAGGATGAAGAGTTCAAGCTGATGAAGCAACAAGATTGAACGCTAATCCTAGTGGTTTTCTTAAGTGTCTTGTTTGAAGGTGATGAGGCTAAGGATTTAGTCATTTTGACTTTGCTTAAAGAAATGCTAAGCTTAAGGAGAATGAATAGTTCGAAGGTGAAAATGACCATCCTAAATGTGTCGATTTATGGAACTAAGGATTCACGGAGATGTGTTTTATTTGATGTTAATTCATACAAAGTTGATAGTTTCTAATGAGATGAAAGTGTCTAAGATCATGTCAGACATCCTAAGTTAATCCATTGAGGATGTGTTGAGTGAGATATGAAAGATATGCATTAACAATTATCCTAGAAACGAAATTTGGTAAATTAGATTGCGGGGTTTAGTAAAATTCAACAACTTACCTGTAGGATCCACGACACAATTTCTTTACACATGCGGAACCCTTAAATTGGTGCCGCCTGGTCCGCCTGTACAGGTATGGCGGTACCAAAATGCATAACAGACGGTACCAACATTTTGGTGCCGTCTGATCCGTGGACACCAGAAAAGTTCACAGACCCATTTTCTAGGTGTCGGGGAGTTTTCCGAAACCTGAAATTTTGCTTAAAACATGTGACATTAATTACTTCTAGTTAGGAAAAGTCGATAACACATATACAAACATAGTGGAGCATAGACTTTGACCAAGGGCTAACGATTTTCACATAAAAGTGAAAATGGGTAAAATTTGATAACACACTTGTGCTATCCACCTGCATAAACCGGTTAGCATACAACATTGTTTTAAGTCATATTATCATCCTACAAAGTAAAAACAAGTAAATTACATCATACAACATTATTTTTGTTCTTGTACCAAACACTCTCTTAAAACCTCTATTTTTCAAAATACTTGACTAATTTACTTAGTACTCATTGCTAAGCGAGTCATGACATTTCATAAGTTATGCGAGATGTTAGTATAACCTATGCAAAGGAAGTGATCTAAGTCTATAAGTGATGGTAAAACAAATTTCCAACTAAGTGCACAAAATCTAGCAAATGTCCTATTGTGCATAAACAAGAAATCGTCAAGCAAGCGAATAAATAACATGGCAAGATTGACACTTATATTATGCAAACAAACAAGTGTAAACAACAATTTGAAAATAAGCAAGCAACATATATGCAAACAACATAAACAAGTGGTCATTTAGCATAGCATAACAAGAAAAACACTTTTCGTCATTTATCGTTTAAATGTGATGATGTTACCAAGCTTGATTAGTTTTCTTTAAACATATTACATAATTATTTAGTTTCAAAATAAATTATATCAAAGTTCTAAGAATACCATCTTAAATTGCTTGACTCAAAATTTTGAGTTTTTATGTTAAAGCGAAACTTAATATCTTGGACATACTCGTAGTATTTGGTCTATTTCACTTATTTAAAATTAGACTCAGGTCAAGAGAGTAGTTTTAAATGAAAGTAGACTCAATTCCCTTTAAAATGATAGGTGGCTCGACTCCTACGGACTTACGGTTAATAAGTTATGAATTTTTTAAGTTGGCCAAAAAACTGCGTACTGTGCAGACCAAGGAACCAAAATGTAACAAGGAAGGATCCCTTTATTTGGTTCCGCCCAGTCCGTGGCCTTCACAGAATGTTGAAAAATGTACTTACTCATAGCGAAAAAGTGTAGGACTTACTAGATTTGATAGAAAAAATATAACACACATATTTTGTTTATTATTTTTTCTAATATGACTTATCTAAACATTTAACAACAAAATTTATAAGTATAATTAGCAAAACCTTTTTCATATTATATTTTGCTTCAATGGTAATTTCATACATGGATCGTGCTCCATTTTAAAAACCATTTGTTTTGAAAATAAGAGCTACGAGGCTCTGGTACCAATTGTGAAAACGTAGAGGGGGGTGAATACGTTACCGTTTAAAAACGTTAGATCTTTTGTATCAAATCGTTTATGAAACTTGTTATAATATGAAAGTACCAATTATTGTTTGTGACTAATAAAAAGCATAGTAAACCAAGTTGTCACACAAGCATAAACATCAAACTACATCACAAGCAATTATAAAAGTAAAGAGATAAAGAAAGGAAAGTGCAAACCGAATACGAGGATTTATAGTGGTTCGGTCACGGATCTCCTCTCCGCCCTACTCCACTCCCCGAGTACCCAACTCGAGAGTTACTTCACTAAATCAACAAGCTCCCTTCTCGGCGGAGAAAACCTTACAATCGTCGCTTACACTTTTTCCGGTACAAAGCTAAATACCGGGTTCTAGTTCGAGGTAGAACCAACCTAACGTCGCTTATACAATATTTCCGACACTAAGCTAGATGTCGAGTTCTTTTCAAGGGTACAACCACTCCCATTATGTTTTATGGCCCAACATAACAAACCTTGTGTTTTATGGTACAAACACATAAACCATCTAATCTAGTTTGGTGAAAGTGTTGTGATGATGCAATAATGTTTACAATGATGATCCATGACATAAATGTCTAATGGATATGAATGACTAATCTAAATGATCTTCTTAAATAAGAAGTCTTCAATCAATGAGGATATCAAGAGATCTTGAATCTTCATATGTTGATATGCTTTGGTGAATGAGGATGGCTAGATCTCCAAGCTTTCCTTGGTTGATCAAAATGTAAAGTATGCTTACAACAAAGATGAATGTTAGAAGCATTATGATCATGTGATGATGAGGGTGATTAATGTATGTTACTACATGGTTATCTATAGATCTAAAAGATGAAAGAAAGATAGAAAGAATGTGTGTTGGAAGGGATGATTGAAATGAGAAGACAATGGGCTTTATTTATAGCCAAAAATGTAATCTAAAAAATAATACTTTATTAGATTTGATATCTTATAATATCTTTCAAGATCTTGCAAATCTAACCAAATATTGACCAAATCTTCTAAAGATATGATGATGCATGAAGTGATGTAAAATTGTATTTTCATTTAGATTAAAATGTTCATGAAAATAAACTTGTAAAATGTATTATGTAACTAGTTTATAAAAAGTCTAGTTGCCTTTTATAAAATAAAATATCTAGTTAGGTGCTTGTCAAAATAATATATATTTTGTCAAGTGTAAGTAAACTTTAGTACTTGTATGAATATTATAGTTAGTTTACTTGTACAAATAAAAGTATATATTTGTTAGACATTTTACAAAAGATGTATTTGTATAAAATACTTGTGAATGCAAAATGTAAAAAGAGGTTCGAAATAGAATGGTTAACCTATTAAAATACTTAGTGACTCTAAACGTATTTTAAACATTCTAAATGATTTGTTAATGGGTTTGATCATAATACCACATAACAAACATGTACGAACCTGTGTTGTAACATATGAGGACTTGAGACATCGAGAGGTGTTGAATGTATGTTGAGACAAAGTGTGATTACAAGTAACTTGTACATTTTACGTTATGTATTACAAGTTACATGTTTGTCATCAATCAAAACAAACGAGACTGTATAGATTAAATATCGTAATATTTGCACTAACAATCTCCCCCTTTTTGATGATGACAAAGATATGTAAACGTAATAGAAAGTAAAATGTAAAAAGTTACTTGTATCCTTACTACCTTTACATTACCTTCTCCGTTTACACTCTTCTCCCCCTTTTGTCGAAACAAAAAGGGCGTGTCCTTGGAGTTTAACTTAATTTCTCCCCAAAAAGGCGAGCTTGCATCATCCCTAGTGATGTTAAATCGTCCACTTCAATCCGTCCCTTGTTTGGTAGCGAATCCATGGATCAAATAAAGAGGCTTAACCTACATCAAGGTTAGTTTTATGCAACAAAAGTTATGAGAAATATATGAAAAAGAAAAATGCATAACAATGTTAGCCTATTTTCTCCACTTTTTATCGAAGCACAAATGCTTGTTGAAAAGTGAGAATGATGCTAAATGTGTGCATGCTCCCCTTTGACGGTTGCTCCCCCTTGTTTGAGGCGTCAGGGTATGATTAAAAATCTACAAAACAAATATTAGTGCAAAACTATATTCGTCATTGGACGAGTAAGTGATATACAACAAAGTGTGTATAAGATGCATTCAGTAAATTCTTGACGGAAGCTCCCCTTGCTCTAGGGCGTCAAGATGAACCTTCAAAATAAATATTAGTATAATAGAAGTTTTGTCTTTAGACAAATATATACAACCAAGTGTATAGACGATGATATATGAGTGCTTAAAGTATATTCCTCCTTGCTCGAGGGTGTAAAGAAGCACCTAAAATAAGAAAAATAAGTGATGCAAACTTCATCCTTAGATGAGTAAGTTATATACAATCTAGTGTATATAATGATGAACCTACAATGAAGAAAATTAGTGAAATATATTTCATCTTTTTGACAAAGAAAAATAAGATGTATATATGTGATATATATAAATGATATAATCAAATATCTCATGAAGTGTAGTCTCCTAATTACAATCATAAGAAAAGTGAGAATATAATATGATAAAGTCTACAAAATGGTTCCTAGAAAGAAGTTATGAAGTTAAGTTGGAATATAAAGAGTTAAAGCTAGTGGTACTAGTGTTGGTGTCAGTTTACTAGTAGGATTCATGTGGTGATAAATCGGTAGATGACTCATGATTTATAATGACAAGATTTCGCTAATCCATGGTGGTGATGATTAGTGAAAGATGTGATGGAAGGTGGTGGTGATTAGGTAGGAAGCTATTAAGGAGTTAGAAACTCGTATGTATAGCAAATGTAAAAATATGGACTCATGCAATCCTTTCGTAATGTCAAGTGACCAAGACGAAGAGGAAAGAAAATATGAATAGACATGAAGATAACTTCGTTCATTGATTGATATGAAAAAATGATCTATTCTAGGTGACAATGGGAGAGATAGTATTAACATGGTTTTGACCGACATGGATGATTATGACATTGAAAAAAAAAAGTGAAGACAATATGTAAAATAACTAATAATAATGAGTACCTATATGAGGATGAGAATGACATCATATGAGTGAGAGTTGGATAGACCAACGTGTTGAGAAGGTGTTGGGAATGGCGGTTTTGATTAATATATCATTTACACTGACAATGACATGTATGACATGTGTCAAGCGAGAAAAAGGATAAGACCCTATGATGGTGTTCTAGATAGTGAAGTTGTAAGGTGCTAGTTTATGGAAAATCCTAGATTTGTTGATTGTGGAGATGAAGAAGTTTGTAAAAACACATGATGCGTTTTTCACTTGATGAGGTATTGGTGCAAACTTGTGATAAAGAGTTAAAAAGGTTGAACTAGTTGTGGTTTCGTGAACCGGTTTTTAGCTAAGTGGTGTTTACCTATGTGTTGGTATTTTAGAGTCTAAGAGATATAAATTTTGACAAAAGACAATTATGTGAATGGATTTCTCTCCCTCTTAATTGGTGGACATCCAACATAATGTGTAATGTATCAAATAAGGAATGACAACAAAGTGTTTAGGAGGTTATTCGGGTTAACGAAAGAGATGAGCTTATTGATGTTTTTCTGGATGATGGTTAGCATACAATGAACTTCATCCTTAAAGTCACGTACCTCTTCTAGATTAATACGAGATGATCGTATGATGAGGCATGTGGTTTCCTAATAGGAAGTGAAGAGGATTAGAGTGTTGTTATAACTAAATAATGATGGAGATGATTTTTGGAAAGCGGAAGCAAAAATGAGATTTGGAAAGAGGTCGGTTGAAAGACAAAAATGCAAAGCCAACCCTCTAGAACTTAATTCTATATGCTTTTGAACTATATGCAAGTGTAGGGGTCCCATAAAGCATAGTACTAATCTACGTAGTAATAAAGGGGATTATGCAAAATGAGCATATAAAGGTTAGAACCAAGTGAGATAACAAATAATTTGCCATCAACCTACAAAACAAATTTGTCAGTGACAAAAGATGTTAACATGATAGAAATCAAATGATAACATATTATATAAGCACAAACAACACATTGCACTTAGTAGACAAGAAATCACCACACAAGATAGCATCAAAACAATCATATTATGCAAGAATACGACTTTATTCAAGACATTTCATTATGAGATTGTTTTGTCGTTAGACTTAGACACTTAAGCATACTTGGATATACAATAATCTATGTGATTAATTTGTAAGATAAAAAGGCTTCTAAAAGTTTGTCATACCAAAAGCACTTTGACAGATTATATGTGCACACGTAGCAAACAAATAGTGTGACAAGAAGCAAAAGAAACAAGATGAAAGATTCATGCAAACCATGTTTAAGACATAAAAATTTGGAGCATGTATCATTTGGATCGTACTACACATAGTTATAATGAATGCCAACTAATAGCTTTCAAATACAAATATATCAAATATCATGTATCAAAATGACATATTATGAGTTCATAAGTAACATGTTAATCATGCTAAAAATAATTCAAAAATAAGTATCATGCAAATAAAGTTTAGGTTTAAACATTTAGTAGCATGAAACAAGAATACAAGCATTATAAAGATAAAATCGTACTAAGGTTTACACATTTGACTTGTTATCAAACACTAAGATAATGTCAAATCAACTTATTGTATTAAACAAGAACATGTAATCAACACATGTAAGTACAATGCAAGTGGTTTTACTAAGGTTTACACATTTGACTAGTTATCAAACACTAAGATAATGTCAAATCAACTTATCATATCAAACAAGAACATATAATCAACACATGTAAGTGCAATGCAAGTGGTTTTAAAAGAAAAGTCATATATACTACTTGTTTGATTAGTATTCCTAAGGCGAGGCAAACTATCAATGTTTTAACACTTACTTTAGGCAAGTATAGGAAAACAGATTTTTCAAGTTGGAGAATGAATATGAGACTATTACTAGCGGTGCTCAATTAAGGCTAAACACGACCATTTTTACAGATGATTCCACATACCCAACTTCTCTCCAGGAAGCAATTCAACCGTTAGGTCAAATTGAGTTTCTAGTGCAATAGGTTCTCCAGTAGTCATTCTCATGTTAGAAAGATGGGAATTCCTACTTTTGCCTATTAAAGTGCATAAAAGATGATAGTTTACCAATACTTGGCTTAATGTGACACAACTAATATGCAATATAACTAAGGTGATGAAGATGTCATGTTATACACATGAATTTTATCAATGGTGTGTTGATAAACAATATGTTTTAATCTTGTGTTTAGAATCTAAGGTTGTTCAAATTACATAGCTAATTGTATGATCTAATGGATGACATCTTTTACGTTGAGTTGAAATGTATACTTTAAATGTGATTTGATTATCTAAGACTAGGGAATGGAATATGTTAAATTAAGAACGTTCTCAAGAAAGCTTCTTTTTATTTAACAAGAATCTAAATAAGGTTACTAAATTCAATAGATCATGTGTATGTTCTAGAGATGTGTAGTTTTAACCTTGGATGTGCACAAGGTTTGAGCAAGGTTAGGTTATGATGTATGCTTGAAAGGAAATGGATACAAATAGTATCTTTCAACAACGCATGGGATAAATTTATCATGCTTATGAAAATAAGTATGACAAGATGAATTGGATATGCTTGTTCATAGAACTTGTGGATGTTCGTTTCAAGATCATTTAGCCAATGAGGTGTAATGAAATCTCTTATAAACATTTATGTCGCAAGGAGAGAATGATGCATAGGATATACAATATCCTTTTAACAAGATGAATACTTAACGCATAATTTCTTAGGCATCATGTTTTTCAAAACATCATGTTTTCCTAAATGAAGATATGAAGCCAAAGTGTTTGAATCGGATAGTCCCATCTAAATAAACTTGGTCTCAAGATTATATTCACTAGATGATGACAAGAGGAATTCACTCGAGTTTCTTATGTATACTCCTCAAGAGTCATTGTTGCTTGGGGTGTATGATGTTGGCTTTGAGATTGCATTTTAACATATGTTGTTAAAATGTTGATTTGAGGTTTAACGAAATTTATGCAGAAGTTTAACGACAAAGTATTACTAATACTTTGATAATTTGTGAAGGTAGTACTACTTATACCTAGTGGAAATTGACAACAATTACCAAGAGCACCATGCTTATTTGATAGTTGAGGTTCTAGCCATAATCAATTATTTAAGTCCTTATATGTGGGAAAGGATGGTTGAGTTTGTTCAAACGTGCATTTGATTCAGTACAAGTGTTGGACACAAGGGCTTTTTGAGCAATACACTCAACGAATTCAAATGATGGTAAGGATGGTGAATTGGTTGATCTAGGTGGTAGTTCTTCTAGTATGTCTAAATAAAGATGTGGTGATGTAGGGGTTTGTTGTGCTATGGGAGTACTTAGGTTTATTTTTCCATAGATATTGAACACAAAAAGTACGGATACTAATTCTTATGGTTCATTGGTTGCTACAACTAATGGGTGAAGTGCTTGAAGTTTTGGTCATGTCTATGAAGCTTATCGACTGAGGTATAGGTTCACCTTGAAAGGCCACGTCTGATTTAAAGGATGCTCTTGGAAGTCCATGAGTAATACGCTTAATGGTGCCAAAAGATAGAAGAGGAATAGTAGGTGTCAAAGAGGGATAAGTGGCACAGTGGGTTGTTTGTTTTGGATAAGTGTTTGATTCATTTTAGGATTAGTGTTTCAACATGTGTTGTTAAAATACTTGGGTGTTGATTTTTCGGATATGACTTTTAATGACTACAATCGTAAGTCGCATATACTTGAATATTTAGGATGAAATACTTAAGTTGTCAATCCTAATTTGTTGAGATTATAAAGCTTAGATTGAACTCATGGATAACAAGACTTGATAATATGTCTTTAACATACGTGTGAGTTATGACTCGATGTAAATACTTATCGTCTTGAAGGATGACACATTATTTTCATGTTAGCCAAGTGAGGCAATACATGTAGATACAAAACAATATCTATAGTCATATGATAGACTTGTGTATGATATCTTTGCAAATAATGAGTCCAGATTTGTTAGTCTCGGTAAGTCATCTACGTCATCCGCAAACGGGTGAGGAGATGTTGGTGGTGTTGCACAAAGTACAAGTTTTGGAGACTTTGGTTGTGAAGGTGTTTTGAATGGTTGTGAAGTAGTCATAATGATGGGTGATTTTGGTGGTGGAATGGGAGTACTTAAGTTTAGAAAGTTCTTATCTCGAGTGGGTGATGAGATGTTGAGAGGTGACGAGTCTGAGGATGAAGAGTTCAAGCTGATGAAGCAACAAGATTGAACGCTAATCCTAGTGGTTTTCTTAAGTGTCTTGTTTGAAGGTGATGAGGCTAAGGATTTAGTCATTTTGACTTTGCTTAAAGAAATGCTAAGCTTAAGGAGAATGAATAGTTCGAAGGTGAAAATGACCATCCTAAATGTGTCGATTTATGGAACTAAGGATTCACGGAGATGTGTTTTATTTGATGTTAATTCATACAAAGTTGATAGTTTCTAATGAGATGAAAGTGTCTAAGATCATGTCAGACATCCTAAGTTAATCCATTGAGGATGTGTTGAGTGAGATATGAAAGATATGCATTAACAACTATCCTAGAAACGAAATTTGGTAAATTAGATTGCGGGGTTTAGTAAAATTCAACAACTTACCTGTAGGATCCACGGCACAATTTCTTTACACAGGCGGAACCCTTAAATTGGTGCCGCCTGGTCCGCCTGTACAGGTATGGCGGTACCAAAATGCATAACAGACGGTACCAACATTTTGGTGCCGTCTGATCCGTGGACACCAGAAAAGTTCACAGACCCATTTTCTAGGTGTCGGGGAGTTTTCCGAAACCTGAAATTTTGCTTAAAACATGTGACATTAATTACTTCTAGTTAGGAAAAGTCGATAACACATATACAAACATAGTGGAGCATAGACTTTGACCAAGGGCTAACGATTTTCACATAAAAGTGAAAATGGGTAAAATTTGATAACACACTTGTGCTATCCACCTGCATAAACCGGTTAGCATACAATATTGTTTTAAGTCATATTATCATCCTACAAAGTAAAAACAAGTAAATTACATCATACAACATTGTTTTTGTTCTTGTACCAAACACTCTCTTAAAACCTCTATTTTTCAAAATACTTGACTAATTTACTTAGTACTCATTGCTAAGCGAGTCATGACATTTCATAAGTTATGCGAGATGTTAGTATAACCTATGCAAAGGAAGTGATCTAAGTCTATAAGTGATGGTAAAACAAATTTCCAACTAAGTGCACAAAATCTAGCAAATGTCCTATTGTGCATAAACAAGAAATCGTCAAGCAAGCGAATAAATAACATGGCAAGATTGACACTTATATTATGCAAACAAACAAGTGTAAACAACAATTTGAAAATAAGCAAGCAACATATATGCAAACAACATAAACAAGTGGTCATTTAGTATAGCATAACAAGAAAAACACTTTTCGTCATTTATCGTTTAAATGTGATGATGTTACCAAGCTTGATTAGTTTTCTTTAAACATATTACATAATTATTTAGTTTCAAAATAAATTATATCAAAGTTCTAAGAATACCATCTTAAATTGCTTGACTCAAAATTTTGAGTTTTTATGTTAAAGCGAAACTTAATATCTTGGACATACTCGCAGTATTTGGTCTATTTCACTTATTTAAAATTAGACTCAGGTCATGAGAGTAGCTTTAAATGAAAGTAGACTCAATTCCCTTTAAAATGATAGGTGGCTCGACTCCTACGGACTTACGGTTAATAAGTTATGAATTTTTTAAGTTGGCCAAAAAACTGCGTACTGTGCAGACCAAGTAACCAAAATGTAACAAGGAAGGATCCCTTTATTTGGTTCCGCCCAGTCCGTGGCCTTCACAGAATGTTGAAAAATGTACTTACTCATAGCGAAAAAGTGTAGGACTTACTAGATTTGATAGAAAAAATATAACACACATATTTTGTTTATTATTTTTTCTAATATGACTTATCTAAACATTTAACAACAAAATTTATAAGTATAATTAGCAAAACCTTTTTCATATTATATTTCGCTTCAATGGTAATTTGATACATGGATCGTGCTCCATTTTAAAAACCATTTGTTTTGAAAATAAGAGCTACGAGGCTCTGGTACCAATTGTGAAAACGTAGAGGGGGGTGAATACGTTACCGTTTAAAAACGTTAGATCTTTTGTATCAAATCGTTTATGAAACTTGTTATAATATGAAAGTACCAATTATTGTTTGTGACTAATAAAAAGCATAGTAAACCAAGTTGTCACACAAGCATAAACATCAAACCACATCACAAGCAATTATAAAAGTAAAGAGATAAAGAAAGGAAAGTGCAAACCGAACACGAGGATTTATAGTGGTTCGGTCACGGATCTCCTCTCCGCCCTACTCCACTCCCCGAATACCCAACTCGAGAGTTACTTCACTAAATCAACAAGCTCCCTTCTCGGCGGAGAAAACCTTACAATCGTCACTTACACTTTTTCCGGTACAAAGCTAAATACCGGGTTCTAGTTCGAGGTAGAACCAACCTAACGTCGCTTATACAATATTTCCGACACTAAGCTAGATGTCGAGTTCTTTTCAAGGGTACAACCACTCCCACTATGTTTTATGGCCCAACATAACAAACCTTGTGTTTTATGGTACAAACACATAAACCATCTAATCTAGTTTGGTGAAAGTGTTGTGATGATGCAATAATGTTTACAATGATGATCCATGACATAAATGTCTAATGGATATGAATGACTAATCTAAATGATCTTCTTAAATAAGAAGTCTTCAATCAATGAGGATATCAAGAGATCTTGAATCTTCATATGTTGATATGCTTTGGTGAATGAGGATGGCTAGATCTCCAAGCTTTCCTTGGTTGATCAAAATGTAAAGTATGCTTACAACAAAGATGAATGTTAGAAGCATTATGATCATGTGATGATGAGGGTGATTAATGTATGTTACTACATGGTTATCTATAGATCTAAAAGATGAAAGAAAGATAGAAAGAATGTGTGTTGGAAGGGATGATTGAAATGAGAAGACAATGGGCTTTATTTATAGCCAAAAATGTAATCTAAAAAATAATACTTTATTAGATTTGATATCTTATAATATCTTTCAAGATCTTGCAAATCTAACCAAATATTGACCAAATCTTCTAAAGATATGATGATGCATGAAGTGATGTAAAATTGTATTTTCATTTAGATTAAAATGTTCATGAAAATAAACTTGTAAAATGTATTATGTAACTAGTTTATAAAAAGTCTAGTTGCCTTTTATAAAATAAAATATCTAGTTAGGTGCTTGTCAAAATAATATATATTTTGTCAAGTGTAAGTAAACTTTAGTACTTGTATGAATATTATAGTTAGTTTACTTGTACAAATAAAAGTATATATTTGTTAGACATTTTACAAAAGATGTATTTGTATAAAATACTTGTGAATGCAAAATGTAAAAAGAGGTTCGAAATAGAATGGTTAACCTATTAAAATACTTAGTGACTCTAAACGTATTTTAAACATTCTAAATGATTTGTTAATGGGTTTGATCATAATGCCACATAACAAACATGTACGAACCTGTGTTGTAACATATGAGGACTTGAGACATCGAGAGGTGTTGAATGTATGTTGAGACAAAGTGTGATTACAAGTAACTTGTACATTTTACGTTATGTATTACAAGTTACATGTTTGTCATCAATCAAAACAAACGAGACTGTATAGATTAAATATCGTAATATTTGCACTAACACAATATTCGTACAATGGGGACATTGTACATTTCAAGTGGGGCGATGGGAGATAGAAATGGCCGATTTTGATAGAAATATGTGCTAAATTGACCCAAATTTTAAAAATTTTTATATAGCACATTCTTTTTTCATTAATGATGAAGGCCGAGTTAATGCATCTTATTTGCCTAGATCATGGAGTTTATGAGGCACTGATCCGCGCAAAACCGTCAAGTTATCTCACGCAAGCGAGCCACTTGTGAATGGCTAGCTGTAAGAAACTTAAAACAGTTCAGACACAAATGCAATGAAGTCCAGGAGAGTATAATGTTTCCCCAGGTCGTTAAGTCCCAACGAGCCGTGCGAGAATAGTCAAACGTTTAGTGATCGAGAAGATTTGAATGGATACAGAGATTTGATTTATGATTATAACTACAGAAATAGCCAACAAATTACAGCGGCTTAAATGCAAATTAAAGGAAATCTAAAAAGATAAAATCTATTAAATAAACGCTATCACTATTATTAAAATGATGTTTTTGTTCTTTTTGTTTTAATAAAACTTAATTAAAAACTACGTGACGTACAAACAAAAACGTGAAACTTACACAATATTAACCCTAAAAATATGAAAATGATATTTTTATAAACCTAATGATAAAAGAAAATTTATAGAAAAAGAAAATTAATTTTACAACTAATTATCTAATTATTATTAATTAAAAACTATTTTTAACTATTAAATAATTACCTAAAATACAAGAAATTAGGAAATAAAGCTAGAAAAATAAAATTATGAAATGGAAAAATCTAAAATATCAAACTATAATTTTCAAAACTATTTTTGTATTTTTCTGATTATTTTTGGATTTTTTATGAATATTAAACTATTAAAAACTAATTAAATTACTAAAAATTACAAAATAAACTATGAAAAATCTGGAAAATTACTTTTTTTACTTTTTATATTTATCTTAATCTAAGAAAATTGAAAAATTATTTTTTTGAATCTTTTCTGGATTTTTTGTATTAAAAGCTAATTAAATAAGCCTAAAAACTGTTTTTAATTAAGAAAAATAGCAAACTGACCTAGAAAAATGTGAAAAATTCAGGAAAACTCTAAAATTATATTTGGAAGCTAGGAAAATTGGAAAAACAAGTGCTTATGTGTGGAATTATGGAGCTGATATGTAAGTGCTTATTGAAATAAGCACTTTGATAAGCAATATGAGGACCAACAAGCACCAACTGAAAACAGGGACTATAATAAGCTAAAAGAACTAGATTGCAACAAATCTCAACAAGCCTAAACCACAGAATTACAAGCTAGTTCAGATTTGATGTTTGAGCTTATGTATGAAAACAGATTCTGAGCTAGCTACTTTAAGCACAAAAATAAGCAACACAATAAGCTAAGAGTGAAAACTACCAATTGTAAACTAAAGTAAACCTGGGTGAGAGTGTAACAACCCAACCCGACAAGGGTAGAAGTGTCACATTCTGGTGTCATATCAGAACGTACAATTAAAATCTTTACAAACGGAATACTTAAAAATGAAGTATCAAATATTTTAAACAATTTACTGACAAGGAAAACAATATCAAAAAATGAAATGAATCTCAAAACAAAGCTCTACAAGATAAGTCCAAAAATAAGGTAACTAGGGTTGGTCCACTCAGATAATCCAACTCTCAGCCCATCAAAGCCCATCTTCAAACCTAAAACCTGCCGCAGGAAAAGAAATGCGGCTGAGCTTAAAATGCCCAGTGAACAGATATAACAAAACGAAAGCTAAATAAAATCTGAAATGCAAAATGAAACAAAGGAAAAAGATAACAAAGTCGCAGCGGAATGAGAATAATGAGTCAAAGAGGATCCTGCAGAACACAATTATACAGATATCCAAAACACATATAGCAAGGAGAACGAAGCAAGGGAAGCATCAAGACAAGCATACAAGCACATACAAACCAGACATACAAGTATTGAAACATAAGTAAGCATAGCAGACGTCATATCCACACTACATATACAGCATACAATCAATTCAGGAAAATCATAAGCCATAAAAGTCAAAGAGAAACTAAGGCAAGCGGAAGCAATTAATTAGTAAGTGAACATGGCAACCCACATGTCAAAACCCTTATTTGAAACATAAACAACATTATAATCAACAGAAGTACCAACAGTAGTCAACACATGGCAGTCACACGTAACAAGTAGGAATACAGTATGAACACTATAATTAAATGAATTAAATACATAGTAGGGCGATTAAACCAGTTAACAAGCTAGACTTCATAAGTTGAACCATTTACCCAATCAAACCGTAGCATAAACAGAAAATGCAAACATGGCAGGTCAACAACAAGCAGATAAGGACACCACGGATAGTCATAGTCCACAAGATTAACTTAACGAAATACACATAATAAACAGACAAAACTATCGATTACACACTAGCATGGTCACCAGACAATTCAGAGGGTCACATAACAGTGAGATCACATATCATCAGATGGAAACAGGTACTCAGATAATCGCATATCAATCACATCATAGCAGGATAATCAGTAGTCACATAAAACATGAATAGCATAATCAAATCCAATAACATATAATAACCCGGTACGTGAATGGAACGATAGTCTGAAGTAACGGAATGAGAGTGTGACAGATCAAAGCAATGGAACATATATATCTTGGTAGTAGAGTGAGTCATATAAGGGTATTGGGTAAAGGACAGTCCATTCAGAATATGGTGCAGTGGGGAATCCATAAGGTACAATATAGGTATATCAAAAGTGTAAGGGTTGTCAGAAATCTATCCCGAGCCAACAAAACAAACCATATCAATAGTGGCAATAACAGCCAAGTAACCAATAGTAGCCATTGTATTCGGAGGGGTGACCTCGAAATACCAAACCAATAGGAGGGGAGACCTCAGTAACCAATGGAGTAGCTAGCTCCCAAAATGTGAGGGGGTGTATTGCACACACCAACCACATCACCAAACCAATATGTCGATATCAATACAATACAATACAAATCTAGGATGCATCCATACGCCCCTGCAAAACAATAATTGGCCATACAATATCTCTAAAGCGCGCATAATCAATACAAAATAGGGACGGTGTGCAACATCACTCGTGCACACTGGAGTCATGCCATTGGTGCATCAATGACACGGACATGGAACCCCCATGCCTAGTTAATGGCTCGGGTATCAATCTGAAGGGGTCAATCAAAGGTTCAAAGTGTAGCAATATATAAGTCTTCACAATTAAAGGTTCATATTCAATGGTTCACAATTCAGAGGTTCATAGCAATAGTTCAATATCAAAGATTCAGTAGCAACAGTCCAATATCAAAGTTCAGTAGCAATAGTTCAATATCAAAGGTTCAATAGCACA
This sequence comes from Chrysanthemum seticuspe, assembly GCA_019973895.1. Lineage (NCBI taxonomy): Eukaryota > Viridiplantae > Streptophyta > Magnoliopsida > Asterales > Asteraceae > Chrysanthemum > Chrysanthemum seticuspe. The sequence continues at coordinate 112,483,362 of BPTQ01000009.1, read as the reverse complement.
GATTCAATAGCAACAGTTCAATAGCAAAGGTTCAGTAGCAAAGGGTTCAATAACGGAAGTTCAGTAACAGTGGTTCAAAACAGAGGGGTCAAAGCAAAGATGCAATAGCAATGGTTCAATAAAAATGGTCAAATAGCAAAGAAATATCATAAGCGAACAAAGTCGAAGGATCAGAAAGTTATGAGAAACCCCTACTGAAAAGGGATAGAATATCTGTACCTTATTTGAAGCAAGCAAAATAGAAACGTAAGGTCACATGATGAATCAATCCCGCTGTCCGAAACCTATGAATTAGATAACGCTTATTAAGATCAGATTACACATTTTAGACGGCTTTCCATTTTTAGCAGGTTCCCACTTTTAGTAACCTTCCGTTTTAGGCAGGTTAATAAATTAGGATTACAGTTGATAAAAATAGACTTAAAGGCTTAATATGATTACTTTAATATTTTAAGGTTAAACATTACAACTTATAAAGGTTTAGGGTGAAAAGTGTCTAATATCAAAGTTTAGGGTTAATTATGTAAATTGTATCATTATATGCCATATTTCTTAATCTTGCCAAGATTCATGAAATTTAAATAACATACGCATGCAACATTCATCCTCGTCTATTTTAGACCAAACTCGACATCGACACGACCCGATACGTACCCATTTTGAGAGTTATTTAGACCATGACATGCCTTAATTTAAAACCATACGACATGATCAACACCACTCGAGACCCTTTTCCATAATTATTTTCGACACCAATTTATCCATGCATATTCATATGTGTTTCATCCCATTTAAGCTTGACAACCTCAAGGAAATGTGCATGTCGAGGGTTTAGAACAGATTCAATACAAGTTATTTATGTAATTTCATCCATGATTTATGCGACAATGTTATTATTCATGCAAGGTTTTAGCAAATTTTGTTTTAACTAATACTAAATGTTAAGATTAAACATTGAAATGGATAAATAGAAATGCCCCCACATGAATAAACATCTCACGTTTTTAGAATCATTGATAAGCATGTGGAGAGACAGAGCCACATGTGCATTCTGATTGTGAGCTTGTGGCCTCACGACAACATAACAGAATCCCATAAGCCTTTCTCCCATATTATTTTTATGTGCTAAATTTGCATGCATGCGTAAGGTCATTGCTACGACAGAATTTTAAGCAACCAAGAAGGAGGAAAATAAGATATGAGGCACTCTACCCTGGTGTGTGCGAGACGAGACAAGAGCGAAGGAACCAAACCCACGAACCATCAACCAAGCCCCACGACCAGCCTTCCATGGCTTAGGATCCCACGACATCAACCAAGACTCCACGACAAGCAACACAACTTTTCGGCAGCCACAATAATCCACGACAGCAGCAGTTTTGAACAAACCCCACGACAACCTCCTGCTCACCTTGTAGTCGAAATAAAAGGAGGAGAAACATGGACTGACGGAAGCATAAACTACGACCAAACTAATGCAAAACGGCGTCCTTCGACTAACAAATACTTACGACCATCATTACCACCATCAAGACCCCTTGAATTACGTTTACAAGCCACCTTGTTGCTTTGTTTGAATCGAACGAAATGAGAGGCTCCTTCTCTCTCTCTCTCTCTCTTTTTTTTTTTTTTTTTTTTGCCGTCACCTTCTTGATGGAGGATTAGGGTTTAATGTGTTTTAAGATGTGCACATGGTAAGTTAATTAAACGTGATATTAGAGTTAAATGGGGAGATATGGGGGAAAGTAAATGAGCGTGTGATTTGGACGAAATTTAGGGAGGGTATTAAGGACTTAATTCAATTTCCTTAAATGCTATTATTCTAGTTTTAATTTACTTATATTGTTTTGTAAGTTATATATATTATGTAGTATATATAACTTGTCTAATGTGTTATATTCATATAATAGACATAAGTGAAAATCAGTTTTATTATCTTGTACCATTTGGTCAATTTTGAGTTACGTGTGTTAAATGTATTTAACGAGCTTGACATATATTACGAATTTCAAAAATATTAACTTGAGGGTAAAATAGTCTTTTCATACGTTTTAGATTTTTAGGGTTTTACAGAGAGTGTCTAAACCAAAATTCAGACCATGAGAAGCTCTTATGAGCCCTGTGCATAAGCTGCACAATCTGAGTAAAAGCTCAGTGTACTGAGCTTTGTGGAGCAGGGCACATGGTGCTGACTTTGAGCTTATGCCGAAGCTTATCAAAGAAGCTTTAGCCAAAAACAGATATTGATTCTTAAAGATCACCTAGTAGACTACAAGTAGACCAAAAATGAGACTCTAATTGTTTGACATGAACTCTGTGCATCAGCTACAAGTTCTGTAGAAAACCAGTTTTTTGACACCTATTGACTTTTAAAGAAACATGACAGTTGACTATTATGAAGTTTGAACTTGATTTGAGGACTGATATTGGTGTAATATATTAAATTAAAGCTACTGCAAGCAATGTATAATGATTCTTAATACAAAACAAGGATTTGCTCATCAAAAATCTCAACAGTGAGCAGTTAAAATGATTTTAGTGCAAGTTTGACTTGGGTGTGTTGCAGATACAAATTAAGACCTGAATTGAGTTAGTATGGACTTAACTAGTATGAACCAACAGATATTGAACATTAAAAAGACCTTTGAGACAGATTTAGCCCTAGATCCAAACACACCTTTATAAGCAGATAAGCACTTTTTATGAGGCTAACTGTTGCACCAACTGGTTTCAATGATCAAACTATTTCTGATTAACCTAAGTACTACTATTTGAATATGTTTTAACAGATTATGACTACAAAAACAGGTTAAGCATTAAGACTTGAAAAATTACTTACAAAGGGTCCAAAGCCACTATGGCTAGAAACTGAACTAATGAACCTCTAACCTAATTTGATCAACCCATTAACTAAGAACCAACCCATTTCCATCTCTGCATCATCCTGTAACCATGTCCATGCCTGTTTAACCCAATTCTTCTTCCCAGTTGACTTTCTTTGACCATACACCAAATTGAGTGAAACTTAAACTCAAGCTTATACAAAGCTATAAGAAGCTCATATAGGCTTATTGGATCAGAAAATAAAGCTAGTTGAAGCTTTTGTTTAGAGTTTGAAATGGAAAAATTCAACAGTAAAGCACAAATGTGAAATTAAACAAAACCTTGGATTCACTGATTGAAACTTGCTTACACTACAATTATAACTTGAGTTTATCACTTGAGAACACAAAATTACAGATTTGAAATCAAACTAATATATTAAAGATAAAAACGACATAAGAAAATTTAAAAACTAAAACTACTACTTCTCTTCTGTCTTTCTCCTTCTTTTATGCTTGAAAAATGCTCCACGTGTCCTTCAGATCACATCCCACCTCTTCTTTCAACCAATGGGAGGGTTTTAAGCAATTTGGCCTTTTTTAGATTTTTGGCGGGAAAGGTGGTTTTGACCACAGGGTACTGTTTTTAGCCACTAGGGGGGGGTGGACTGTAGGGGTGTGATGATTATTGAGGAGGGGGGGGGGGGAAGAGATAAGGCATGGGTGAGATGGGACTGGTGTTGGAGGGCAGGCACAAGTTGAAGAAGGTAAACAGTGGGGCGGGCAACTTGGTTGTTTGACTTTCATTTGACCAAGGGTTCAAAATTGGTTTTGACAGGGGGGGTCACAAGGGTTATTGGCAGGGGTCCATGTGAGTATTGACAAGTCCAAAGGTTTTTTAAAAGGTTTAATATCATAAGGACTAGTTTTGTAATTTCTGAAATACCAAGGACCAAACCTGTAAATTCTGAAAAGTTGCTCCAAGGACTAAATGTGACAAGTATCAATAGTTCAAGGACCAATTTTGCCATTTTCACATTTTCCAGGGACTAATTCTGCCAATTTTCAAACTTGGAGGACCATTTTTGTAATTTTCTCAAACTTTTGATATTTTTCACCAAAGGACTAAATTTGACAACTTATGATTTAAAAAGGACCTTTGGTGACTTTTCTTTTGAAATTTTGACTCAGGGACTATTTTTGACAATTTTAGAAACTTTGGGGGACTAAAACTGCAATCTTTGCAAATTTGATATGTTTTTCATCTGATTTTGATATTTTTGCATTTAAAACACATAAAACACTGATTTGTGATATTTTGATCATTTTGATGTGTTTCCGAGTGTTTTCAGATGATATTGCAGTTTATATTGTACAAAAATGATGAGTATTTACACACTCATCAATCCCCCACACTGAGATATTGCTAGTCCCTAGCAATGATTTGAGAAAACATAATGGATTTTAATCTCTTTACCAAAAGCCATTACTTCTGGAGTAGCCAAATGTTTCAGTTCAAGTAAGAACCATGGTACACAGATAACCATGTGATTTTGAACAAACCACCAGCTTTCAACGGATTTGATTTTGTCTTTACCAGAAGCCGTTGCTCTGGACTAGCCAACTCTTAGATAAATTATCAATATTATCTTTGGTGAGTCGATTACCAATTATGGTTTTTCCACTGCCTTTACCACAAGCCATAACCTTGCGGGCTAGCCAACTCTTCACTTTTTAGGATATGGTGAGCTGAATACCATACAATTTTGGGCAAATTGTAAGCCATATAAACGGATTTGAGAAATCTTTACCAAGAGCCGTTTGCTCCTGGATTAGCCAATCCTTTTGTCTTACAGACATGGCGGACTGATAACCAAATGAGAAAGTGTAAAACACTTACTCCAAAAAAAATTTTTGGCCAAAAACGGGGGAATTGGTATAATTATATGATAAAATTCGTGAGAATTCCCCCCCACACTTAGAAATGAATATTGCCCTCAATATTCAAAGTACCGGCGGTTATGCCGAAACAAAGAACGTGAAAGGGAAATACTACGGCCATTATTTAGCAAGAGTTTTTTTTTTTTTTTTTTTTTTTTTTTTTTTTTTTTTTAGTTATATACACAACATGTGGGGCAACTCCCCCACACTAGGGTGGTACACACGGGTGAAAACCCATGTTTAGCTACTGTTTTTGATTACCGAGTCGCTAGCTTGACTCGACCCCGAATTCATTTGTTCTTGGGGAAAGTAACGTGGAAAACCAATCTCAGTCGGACTTTCGTTCACAGTGTTAACAAACATATGAACATCAGAAAGTTCCACACCGACGAGACATAACCGCGGTATTGTTAATAGTAAAAACTATTAAGAATGATACCGGGGTCAAAGATGGTGTCCTCATTCCCGAAAGAGAAAAGGGAAAGAGCAACCACACCATCTGTGAAGAATGGAACAAAGATATGCATGACAATGCAAGTCCATTCCTCATCAGAAAGAAACAAATCACCATTTTTGACATTTTTAAGCTTAAACTTGAAGCTTAGATGGTGATTGTCAAGAAGATATCCGGGAGGGAGGGTGGGAAATGGTTCTTCAATCAACAGACTTTCCAGAAAAAGGATGTCTCCCTCCGGATCCAAGTAAGTGTTATCAATTCCTGTAGGAATTGACTCATCACTAAGAAATGCATCGACTTCATTCCAAAAGTTGTCATCTTCCTCATCAGGAGTGAGGGAAGGGATGGAAGAGTCGGGAATAAGACTGGAAGATGATGGATCATTTTTGAGCAAATCATCAATGGGAAGAATGTCTCCCATTGGATCACAAACATCATCATCCAACTCAGATGAAACTGAAGAGAGTTTGGTTTCATCCACAGAGTTAACAAACTCGATGCGACAAACTGATTCCGGAGGTGGGACAAGTGGTGTGCTCTTAGAGCTAGCAGTTTCCACCACTTCCGATGAAGTCTCCGAATCTAGATCATCATCATCATCAAGAACACTCTTGACTTCCCTGGTACAGCTTTCAAACCATTTGTTTGAACCAGGGGTGATTTTCAAAGCTTTGAGCTCAGCACGTTTTTGAAAACTCCTCTTAACCGTGAAATTTGAGAGTGTTGCATTGAATCTTTCAGATTTTTGATCAATTGTGGCAACACTCTGTTTGTACAGAGGTTTGGAGTTCTGGTTGATATTCAACGTGAGCTCTTCATTGTCAACCCGTATGGTCAACTCTTCAGCAAAAACATCAATCAGAGCACGACTCGTTCTCAAGAAAGCTCTCCCTAAGATGAGGGGAACTCTAGAATCTGCATCGAAGTCTACTACAACAAAGTCAGTAGGAAAGTGAAACTTTCCCACTTTCATCACAACATCCTCGGCTATCCCAAGTGGACGAGTTATGGTACGGTCCGCTAGCTCGAGTGTCATACAAGTGGATGAAAGTTTAGGAAGAGACAGTTTCTTCCATACTGAGAGTGGCATGAGGTTAATGCTAGCGCCAAGATCGGCCAAGGCGGAGCATTGAAACATCCCCAAGAAATCACACGGGATTAAAAACCGGCCAGGATCTTCAAGCTTTTCGGGAAGCTTATTAAGAATGGCCGCTGAGCATTGCTCATTTAGAGGGGTTTTCGTCATCTCAGACAACTTATCTTTGTTGCTCAGTAAGCCTTTAAGCGTGGATGCAAATTTAGGCATTAGAACGAGAGCATCAACGAAGCTTATATCAAAGTGAAGCTCATTGAAGATTTGGAAAAATTTTTCCATCTGCTATTTGTTTTTGTCTTTTTGCTTCTCATCATTCATTCTTGATGGGTAAGGAAGCTGACTAGACTTTTGAGCCGGGATGGAAGTGTTTTCTGGCTCAGAATGTGTCTTCGGAACTTCGGGTTCCGGACTTAAAGCTTGGACTACCGAAGGTTGGACGTGTGCGGTACTTCGTGGGCTTGAATAATGCACCTTGTCCGTTGTCTCCTTGGTAACTTGACTCATTGCCACAGGAGGAGGGGGCATAGGAGTCGAAGGTCCATTGTGCGTCTTACCACTACGAGTGGTGACGGCTTTCAACTCGGCATTTGGATTGGTAATTGTATTGCTTGGGAGTCCTCCAGAAGATGATGAAGCTTGGTTCGTATTCATGTTCATGAAACTGCTCATCATATTCTTCAACTCATTTGTCTGCCGAGACATTGTGGTATCAATTTCCTTCTTCAGCTCAACCCTCATGTTATTGATCTGAGTCTGCATTGAACGTATGCTTGACTCAGTAATTTTCATGAAGTCATTTGGTGGGGGAGCATGAGAAGGTTGTTGATAATTATGCTGATTTGGAGCTTGGTAGGGTGGGTTGTGATTATTCCGGTTTTGATTGAAATTTTGTCCTTGATTCGGAACAAAGCGATTTTGATTGCCATGGTTTTGCACAGGAGGAAAACCAGGTGGTGTCATACCGCTAGGTGCACGGTAATGAGGATCAGCATGTGGTCGGTATTGATTGTGGTTTACCGAAGCTACGGGAGCTTGGTAAAAGGAAGCATCGGTTGCTTGACAATCATAATACGCGTGTGGACCACCACAAGTTTCACACACCTTGTTTACGACTTTGATTGGTTCTGGTTTATGAATCTCGCTTTTGATTTCCTTAACATCCTTAATCATACAACGGATGGCATCCGTTAGAGCTGCTATCGGAGCAGCTAACTCAGAAGAGTTATTAGATGTAGAAGCAGGAGTGTTCGGAGTATTGACTTTGTTGCGAGAAATAGGAACTTTCGATTTTTGCTCGCAAATCTCAATCACATCTTTAGGCTTACGATTCAAGATATTGCCACCTGCGGCTGCATTCAAGGAATCTTGATCGTTACCATTCAACCCATTGTAAAAGATATTGATTTGTTGAAGCTCCGTGAATCCATGGTGAGGGCATTTCCTGAGGAGATCTTTGAATCTCTCCCACGCCTCTCCAAAGTTTTCATCGAAATTTTGACGAAATCCAGAAATTTCATTTTTTAGATTAGTCGTCTTTGATGGAGGAAAGAAATGATTGACAAACTTTTGAACAAGTTCCTCCCAAGTTTCGATGGATCGAGGGGGTTCTTTTTCCAGCCAAATCCGGGCTGCCCCCTCAAGTGAGAATGGAAATAGCATCAACTTGATGACTTTCTGTGGCACATCCTTGTAATTGATAGTTGAAGTCAACTTGTTAAACCAACGGATGTGTGCATACGGGTCTTCACGATCAAACCCGTGGAATTGATTTGTAGACACAAGTGTGATCAAATGTGTCTTCAATTCAAAGTGATCAGAGTTGATTACTGGTAGAATGATGGCATCTCCATAACCCTCGGTGGGTGCTTGGAGCATTTCCGCCATAGTACGTTCGTCTGCCATTTTGTTGTTTGAAATAGTGCGAATCTCGGGTTCGACTATTCGGGCAGCACGTCTACGAGAACGTCGTCTAGGAATGTCTGCTAGATCACGAAAAGGACTCAATGATCTAGAAGAGCGAGTGCGCATGCACTAGAGTTAACTCTAAGGGATCTCAGAGTTAAGGAAAGGAATTATGAAATTGGTGAAAATGGGGTAAGGAGAATCTTTTTAGGTTTTCTGGTTCTGAAACGTCGATATCACAACAAAATCAATTAACACAAAATCGAGGCAAAACAACAGTGAACTTAACCAATAATCACAAGATGAGTGGCTTCTTTGAAAAAGGTACACCACTATCAAGGACACAAAGGCAAGTTTTAAATCTTTGGTTCGGGAACTTATTATGGTCGCACCCCCAGTTAGGTAGTGCACTGCCTTGGTTTGCGGTGGTAATCTTTTAAGTTGTTTATTATTTTAGAAAACGACGAATCTTTTTGTATTTTTATATTTGATACATATATAGAAACAAAAGAAAAATATTTTTGTGTTTTATACGTTTTTAGCTGTTTTTGGGCTTTTGGATTTTTTTATAGAAATATATATAGATATAGATAGATGGTATGAACAGAGAGTGAATATTCAATCTACTAATCTGCTAGAAGTAAGACTATTAGCACTGCTCCCCGGCAGCGGCGCCAAAATTTGATCCGCGCAAAACCGTCAAGTTATCTCACGCAAGCGAGCCACTTGTGAATGGCTAGCTGTAAGAAACTTAAAACAGTTCAGACACAAATGCAATGAAGTCCAGGAGAGTATAATGTTTCCCCAGGTCGTTAAGTCCCAACGAGCCGTGCGAGAATAGTCAAACGTTTAGTGATCGAGAAGATTTGAATGGATATAGAGATTTGATTTATGATTATAACTACAGAAATAGCCAACAAATTACAGCGGCTTAAATGCAAATTAAAGGAAATCTAAAAAGATAAAATCTATTAAATAAACGCTATCACTATTATTAAAATGATGTTTTTGTTCTTTTTGTTTTAATAAAACTTAATTAAAAACTACGTGACGTACAAACAAAAACGTGAAACTTACACAATATTAACCCTAAAAATATGAAAATGATATTTTTATAAACCTAATGATAAAAGAAAATTTATAGAAAAAGAAAATTAATTTTACAACTAATTATCTAATTATTATTAATTAAAAACTATTTTTAACTATTAAATAATTACCTAAAATACAAGAAATTAGGAAATAAAGCTAGAAAAATAAAATTATGAAATGGAAAAATCTAAAATATCAAACTATAATTTTCAAAACTATTTTTGTATTTTTCTGATTATTTTTGGATTTTTTATGAATATTAAACTATTAAAAACTAATTAAATTACTAAAAATTACAAAATAAACTATGAAAAATCTGGAAAATTACTTTTTTTACTTTTTATATTTATCTTAATCTAAGAAAATTGAAAAATTATTTTTTTGAATCTTTTCTGGATTTTTTGTATTAAAAGCTAATTAAATAAGCCTAAAAACTGTTTTTAATTAAGAAAAATAGCAAACTGACCTAGAAAAATGTGAAAAATTCAGGAAAACTCTAAAATTATATTTGGAAGCTAGGAAAATTGGAAAAACAAGTGCTTATGTGTGGAATTATGGAGCTGATATGTAAGTGCTTATTGAAATAAGCACTTTGATAAGCAATATGAGGACCAACAAGCACCAACTGAAAACAGGGACTATAATAAGCTAAAAGAACTAGATTGCAACAAATCTCAACAAGCCTAAACCACAGAATTACAAGCTAGTTCAGATTTGATGTTTGAGCTTATGTATGAAAACAGATTCTGAGCTAGCTACTTTAAGCACAAAAATAAGCAACACAATAAGCTAAGAGTGAAAACTACCAATTGTAAACTAAAGTAAACCTGGGTGAGAGTGTCTAAACCAAAATTCAGACCATGAGAAGCTCTTATGAGCCCTGTGCATAAGCTGCACAATCTGAGTAAAAGCTCAGTGTACTGAGCTTTGTGGAGCAGGGCACATGGTGCTGACTTTGAGCTTATGCAGAAGCTTATCAAAGAAGCTTTAGCCAAAAACAGATATTGATTCTTAAAGATCACCTAGTAGACTACAAGTAGACCAAAAATGAGACTCTAATTGTTTGACATGAACTCTGTGCATCAGCTACAAGTTCTGTAGAAAACCAGTTTTTTGACACCTATTGACTTTTAAAGAAACATGACAGTTGACTATTATGAAGTTTGAACTTGATTTGAGGACTGATATTGGTGTAATATATTAAATTAAAGCTACTGCAAGCAATGTATAATGATTCTTAATACAAAACAAGGATTTGCTCATCAAAAATCTCAACAGTGAGCAGTTAAAATGATTTTAGTGCAAGTTTGACTTGGGTGTGTTGCAGATACAAATTAAGACCTGAATTGAGTTAGTATGGACTTAACTAGTATGAACCAACAGATATTGAACATTAAAAAGACCTTTGAGACAGATTTAGCCCTAGATCCAAACACACCTTTATAAGCAGATAAGCACTTTTTATGAGGCTAACTGTTGCACCAACTGGTTTCAATGATCAAAATATTTCTGATTAACCTAAGTACTACTATTTGAATATGTTTTAACAGATTATGACTACAAAAACAGGTTAAGCATTAAGACTTGAAAAATTACTTACAAAGGGTCCAAAGCCACTATGGCTAGAAACTGAACTAATGAACCTCTAACCTAATTTGATCAACCCATTAACTAAGAACCAACCCATTTCCATCTCTGCATCATCCTGTAACCATGTCCATGCCTGTTTAACCCAATTCTTCTTCCCAGTTGACTTTCTTTGACCATACACCAAATTGAGTGAAACTTAAACTCAAGCTTATACAAAGCTATAAGAAGCTCATATAGGCTTATTGGATCAGAAAATAAAGCTAGTTGAAGCTTTTGTTTAGAGTTTGAAATGGAAAAATTCAACAGTAAAGCACAAATGTGAAATTAAACAAAACCTTGGATTCACTGATTGAAACTTGCTTACACTACAATTATAACTTGAGTTTATCACTTGAGAACACAAAATTACAGATTTGAAATCAAACTAATATATTAAAGATAAAAACGACATAAGAAAATTTAAAAACTAAAACTACTACTTCTCTTCTGTCTTTCTCCTTCTTTTATGCTTGAAAAATGCTCCACGTGTCCTTCAGATCACATCCCACCTCTTCTTTCAACCAATGGGAGGGTTTTAAGCAATTTGGCCTTTTTTAGATTTTTGGCGGGAAAGGTGGTTTTGACCACAGGGTACTGTTTTTAGCCACTAGGGGGGGGTGGACTGTAGGGGTGTGATGATTATTGAGGAGGGGGGGGAAGAGATAAGGCATGGGTGAGATGGGACTGGTGTTGGAGGGCAGGCACAAGTTGAAGAAGGTAAACAGTGGGGCGGGCAACTTGGTTGTTTGACTTTCATTTGACCAAGGGTTCAAAATTGGTTTTGACAGGGGGGGGGTCACAAGGGTTATTGGCAGGGGTCCATGTGAGTATTGACAAGTCCAAAGGTTTTTTAAAAGGTTTAATATCATAAGGACTAGTTTTGTAATTTCTGAAATACCAAGGACCAAACCTGTAAATTCTGAAAAGTTGCTCCAAGGACTAAATGTGACAAGTATCAATAGTTCAAGGACCAATTTTGCCATTTTCACATTTTCCAGGGACTAATTCTGCCAATTTTCAAACTTGGAGGACCATTTTTGTAATTTTCTCAAACTTTTGATATTTTTCACCAAAGGACTAAATTTGACAACTTATGATTTAAAAAGGACCTTTGGTGACTTTTCTTTTGAAATTTTGACTCAGGGACTATTTTTGACAATTTTAAAAACTTTGGGGGACTAAAACTGCAATCTTTGCAAATTTGATATGTTTTTCATCTGATTTTGATATTTTTGCATTTAAAACACATAAAACACTGATTTGTGATATTTTGATCATTTTGATGTGTTTCTGAGTGTTTTCAGATGATTTTGCAGTTTATATTGTACAAAAATGATGAGTATTTACACACTCATCAGGCACCACATTACATGTCTTATGCATTAACTCGTGTATTGGATTATTGAAGACCCCTTGACTCTTGACCATCGATTTTTGCTACGGGATTGAATGCGACTAGTAGTGGGGCGACTGTGGACTTAGGAATCTATTTGTTTCGTGTCTTTTTGTTTACACCCATTAATATTTCCCATTTCATATCCTACCCTTAGTCATGAATCGAGTTTAGGTGAGGAAGCGAGCAATCATTGGTGTCTTGGCCATGAATTTGGTCATGTATCATTGGTTTTGTCCCCTTCGCCGTAACTCGTTAGTAATGACAAAATAACCCCATAAGCCTTTATGTTGTGTCAACCCATTGCCTTTTTAGAATAGCCGCATCTATAGACTCTAGTGGTGGAGATTAGTATCTTTGCCAAGCCTATGATAGAATACTCGCCATGACTGAGCAGTTGAGTGATCACCTAAAAGTAAACACGTGATTTATGAGAGAGAGTGTGATTTCAATTCCCTTTTCGTGAGGTGCTCGGTTTGGAATTTTCTAGCTAGGTGATTTTTAGACTCATATCTTCCAATTAATCATGGGAGATATCTTTTTAAGAATGATTTAAAGGGTCTACTTTAGGACAAGTAGGATTCAAGTGGGGGGATATTTGATAACATCTAATTAGCCTGATCTTTTATATATCAAATTCCCGTGTTTATGGCCTCATTTGCATTAATATGGTACTTAATTCTTTCATATGCGTTTATATTTGCATTTCAGGATAAATGAGGCGTTGGAGCGGAAAAGAAGTGAAAAAAGGCCAAGTATAGGTTCTGAAGATTGATTTACGAGGGCCTTTGGATTTTATGTGAAGATTACGCCGTAACTATCTAATAAGGTTACGGCGTAAATATGAGCTTTGAAGGATACGACGTAACCAACTCTTATGGTTACGTCGTAACTATTTTTGTGAAGGTTATGGCGTAACATGGTAATTAATTACGCCGTAGAGATAATTTCGGATCGGATAAGTTTGAGATAACAAAGGATTACGGCGTAACCCGATGATTAGTTAGGCCGTAATTATTTACTTGGGCGCAAAGTTTCGAGGTCCAGGGATTAAAAGCAGCAAGTTTATTCGAAGTTTATTGAGTTCAAGGACTTGTTATAAAAGTAACAAGTGCGATGAGGGGCCAAAAGTGTCAACAAGAGCAAATTAGTTTCAACATATATTGATGACCAAGAAAAGTACGAAGTTGCTAATTCTCATATAGTTACGACGTAACTATTATATAGTTACGGCGTAACTTTAGTTACGACGTTAATTAGTTGATTTAATTACGCCGTAACCATGTCGGGGCCTATAAATACAGCCCTAAATCTGCATTTTTAAGGATCTCTCTTCACCCCTCTCCCAGGGGTCGATTAGGGCACCACTCCAGGGCATTTTCCAGCAGTCCGAAGCCAGTATTGAAGGAAGAGTTCACTCGCAATCATCATCATTATTAGCTCTACATCAAGTAATTTGTATCAAACATTATGTTCAATTCAATTTATGATTTATTCATTTTTGTTGGTATGATTTATTATATGTTTAGCTAAGCACCCTGGTGCTGGGCTAGTTATGATTCCTTAATTGTTCTGTTTACATTTATTACTTCTGTATAATTATTTCTAAGTGTATGCATGCATAGTTTATTGGTAGCCACCCTTGGTTCGGTAGTTTTGAATGGCGGTAGAGGCCAATTGCCTAGGAGATATGACCAACTGACCCTAGGTGAGCGGACTGAGACGGGAAGGGTAAGATATGACCAACTGATGACCCTTTCTACTTGTGCGATTTGACCAACTGATCACCTATCGTTTGGATGAACTTAAGAATTAGAGGGTGAGTGTCTAATTTCCTAACGGCCGGGCACTCACTATTATAAATCTAGCATGTAGCGGTACTTAATGACTCGGCTTAGGGGACCAGGAACAACAAGACTTATGACGGTGCGCCTGATTTCTCCTGTGGTGGCATCTTTGCTGATAGGTTAGGGCGAATTGACCAAATGTTGTCCTCTCGACTTTGACCCCACCTGAAGTAATTGGAAGTAATTAGACGTAGACATTACTAGCTAGGATGAATAACTAGGTTAGCACCACTATCCTTCTTTGATCACATCTCTTGCCTTTATATGCTTTCCTTTATTTCCTTATTTTATTAGTTAGCTTTATTATTTCAATCTTAAAAGCAATTATAATTGTGACATAGACTTAAGTTAATTTCCGATCCACGTAGGTCTTGGGACGACCTCGGTTTTACCGAATACTACACTACACACGACCGGGTACACTGCCCGTTAGTGCATTAGGGTAGACCATAGGTATAGCGAAACACTATAAATATTAAGACCTGGTCAGTAAAACCTGCATCAATACTCGGCCACAAACCATTCACTACATTTGACTGCATTCAACAAACCACAGAAACAAGAATCAACCATATCATACAACCATTCAATCAAGACACGGAAAGCAGTCATCCACAACAACAATGAAAACACTCAGTGACCTCAGTCTTTTTCATCTCAATGAACTTACATCCACATGGATTTATTCGTGATGCTATCCGAAAATAAAGAAGTGTATTTAACAATATTGTTAAATCAAATCTTTTATTCGTCATAAGGAATAAAACTAGAATCGAACTTGCTAAGAAATGTTAGATCTCAGATTTTTCCCTCTAAATTTACAAGAGTTCGTTTTTGTACAAAACCCACGAGAGATTTTCCATCACCGATCTATATTTTGAAGATTAACTTCAGTTTATGTTCGAACATCAAAAGGAAAACAAACTCGTCGAGTTCATCTTTCCTCTCATTTGGTTTAACAAAATCAAAAACAAAACAAGATGGAATTAATTAAAACCTACCCGTGATTGTTCCAATGATCTCGTACCACAACCACTGCTCATGCCATCTCTGTGGCGAGCACATCATAAGATGATCCGTTTCTAGGATATTTGGGTGTGGTTACACTTCTTGAAATATTGATAGATTGTTTTGAATATTGTGAGCTGATTTGTGTTGATTGTAAATTTGGGTCTCGAAATATTTTGAAGGAGATGGGGGCGGAGTATTCTGAAGTGTGTTTTAGGGTTAAGGATACTAAGAGAAATATTAGGGTTAACCCTCTCTTTAATACCCGAATATGATTTGTGGATTTGGACCGGATTTATGATTAAGTGAGTTGGATCGGGCCTTTTGATTGTTTAACGGGCCGAAGGGACTTTGATTTTCTTTGAATTGGGATACCGTGACTGATGTTTTGGACGTCATTTATTGGGGCTGCAAGTATTAGTAATCAAATGTGTCATCCGGATATTTTTGAAATATAAGATTTTGGATACAAATTTTGTGTAGAATGTTAAAGAGTGGTATTTTTGGCATGATAATATTTCACGGAGGATAAAATTTCACGGCTTGTGCTTAATTTTTGAGAAAAGCAATTTATCATTACGGGTATATAAGTGATTGGATTTGAATGACGGTCAGATGGGCTTCTTAATATGAGATCGGATTTATGTGATTTAATGATGAGATTGGTTGATGAGATTTATTGATATGATTTGGAGTGATGATGAGATTTGATGTGCTATGTGGCCTGATAGTTTGGTTTATGCATTTTCACGAAGTATATTTTGTCACGGCTTGAATTAATTGAACAAATTCGACTACGGGGTTGTTTGGACGGTATTTCTTATTTGAATTTGAAGTGAGGTTTTTCCGGGCGCGTTTACTTATTTCGTCTTCTTTCTTTCTACCCTTTCGCGAAGATGACTTGTTTGGGCTGTTATAGTGTGTGATAAAGACTTGACTATTTAGTTACGGTTGTGATTCTTTCTCGACTAACCCACAACGTAGCTATCACTTCGGTGTCTTACGCAGTTTAGGATATGTCAAGAGGTTTTGTACATTGGGTACACCGTTTCTTCTTCACAAGGATTAGTGCAAGCTTAAGTAACAAATCCGGGGAATGTTACGTCTTGTTCAAGTTTGGCATATCGGGTCTATTTCTCCATGTGGTCACTACAATAGCCGACAGAATACGTGATTGATGTATTTACTAAAGTGTTTATTGAATGGTTGATGTTGTTGGATAATGAACCACTGATGAACAGCCGCACATTCACCTAAAACAGAAATTCACTGAAACCAAAGTTGTCATAATACATTCAAGCTGACATTGTTTACGGTTTTGTCTTGATTTTGTAAAATCCCGCGAAAGAAACTATTTCTCGGTTTAAATCATAGACTTGTAAAATCCCGTAACAATGGAAACATCCTGGTAAAAGTAAAGTGCATTTCCGGATCTATCTTATGGTTTATTCTTGGTTTTGTAAAATCCCGCGAAAGAACCTATTTCTCGGTTTAAACCATAAAATTGTAAAATCCCGTATTGATGGAACCATCTTGGAGAAAGGAAAGTGTATTTCGGGATCTTATTTGATGTTGGTGCTACGTTTTATGTTTCGAAGAAGGGATAAACGGGTGTACTTAATGAATTGGATGTGTGTTTGGATATTTGTCATGGCAGTTTGGTTATTACAAGGTTTTACAGGGTTATGTGCATTTAACCATGGTCGGGATGAAACCATTATCAAAGTTCGTTTAAATGTCAAAGAAGGCTAGATTTAAGCATTTAACAAGAAGATGTGACAACGGCGTTAATTCAGTATTATTTATTTGAGGTTGAAGTGAAATATCACGGGCGAGTGTACTTAGTATCTGAAGGTATCGGGGATGGTTGGATGAAGATTCTTCATGATCCTTGTTCGAGCTTATTATCAAAAACGAAGACTTGGAAATCTAGTTATTTCCTTGATGAACATCTTTCTGTTCTTGTTTGATTGGGAGGGATTTGATTTAAGGATATTTGCTATATACAAGTTAACGGGAATGCATGTGGTGAGAAGAAGATGTTAACTTTCTATTCCCCATTCGGACAATCTTGAAGAAGGTCGAGTCTACAGTCGGTTCTACATTTTCTGCTACATGTTAGAAGACTAAAGACGAGTTGCATTTGATTATCCAAAGACTTCTTCTTAATCTGGGCATTTATCAAACAGATTGTCGGTTTAGGGGAGAGTGAAATGCCACATTTAATCCCTAATTAGACTTGCTCACATTCTAATTCAGCAAGTTGATTCCCACAAGATTACGAGTGTTCTTCTCAAAAGATTTCATGTATACGAGCTTACAAAGAGTTGCTGATTCTGAAGTATCAAAACCAGCAAAGGGGGAAGGAGACACGTATCTAAACGCGAGTAAACTTGATGAACTTAATACTTATAAGCAATTGAAGATATCCCGGGAAGACAAATGTTATTACCGCAGAGAAACTCAAGGTTTTACTCATGGCGAGTAAACTTGATGAACTTAATTCTTCTAAGTGATTGAAGATATCCCGGGAAAACAAATGTCATGACCGCAGAGAAACTCAAGGTTTTACTCATCAAGGCGTTTAGTGTTCTTATTCCAACTATGTGGGGGAAGAGATGGAAGAGTTAGTTTCTGAAGATGAAAGAGGTACACAAGTGTGTGATGATTTTGATGTTATCACAATCATCAGGGGAGAGAGATTGTGTACATTGGGGATGCTCAGCTGTTTTTACTTGAGGGCTTAATCAGTGATTCAGAGACATAATCACTTATTCCGGTGTTGACATCCGCAGAGATTGTCACCCGCAGAGATAATCAGTGATTCGGCCTGCTTCTTCAATGATATCGATTATTCTCTCTTTGGGCATTCGGGTACTTCGGGTTCTTGAGCTTCATACATTTTCTTCAGGGGGAGAGAAAAGTATACATCGGGGTTATTCTTTGGCTATTGGACTTAATCTGCTACTTCGATGGTATAAGTTTCTTTGTCCTCGGGTATGTGTATTCGGGTTCGTGAGCTCTAGTCTAAGAGACTGACTGCATCAATTCAACTACATGGGGGAAGTGGTATCTTGACACCTTTTTGGGGATGCATCGCTTCAGACTTCAGTGGTTATGAAATATGGGAAGAAATTTAAAGAATGGGATGATACGTTGCTATTATTGTTGATGATATAACCCCGAACGAAGAATCTAGATTATCATTCTTAAAAGGAGCAGCGAGATTTATTATAATGGTGTGCTTCTTTGTACACCTGGCTAAGGCATGCTTGAAATAGAGCTTCGAATCTGCTCATCTAATGGATTTTCAGTTTGGGGGGAAGCTGCTAAAGTCTCACTTTCAGATGGTTCAATTTCTTTCTTCAATGCAAGAGCCCTTGGAAGCTTTGGTGGTGAATGTTTAAGAGATGATGACTTCTATCTTCTACAACGGGGCTGTTCGATATCCTTATCTCGGTACTCGTATCATCATCCTTCTTAAACTATATCATCTATTTTATCTTTGTATATATTTATCAGAAAATCAAAATACAAAAATATAAAACCAACAAAACGAAAATAGAAAATTATAAAATCTACAAAAACCCATAAAAATCAGAAAATTTGAAAAATACCAAAAATATGTTTTCTCAAGACATGTCTTCTGGTATCGATAACATCTGCGGTCTTAGAAATGTCAATCAATAATGGCACGGGACCATAGATGAAGTTCGAGCAGGAGGTGTAAATATTCTTTTTCCAAAACATGTCTAAAAAATATGGCTTGCAGTTATTTCAGACTGTAACCCGCTATAAAACCATGGCTTGCTATTATTTCCGATAGCAACCCGTTCTTCAAGAAAGGAAAGTGCTGCGCTAAACCAATTTTCAAATATTTCGTGCACTTATCCTAAAACAATATGAGGAAAGTATGTCGAAGGACTGCTGTTCCTACACAAATGTTTTTCCGTCTAAAATTCTTCAGAAAAATATTTGTTGTATTCAAAAATGGTGGAAAATGAGTTGCTTGAAAAACAATCAGTATCAGAGTTTTTATAAAAATTGAAAACTCAATCAATGACTTCAGCGCTTTTAATCTTTTCAGAAAATAAGTCATTGATTGAGGGGGAGAATGTTTTCAAATCTATATCATCTAACGGGCTTTCTTAATTATCCTAAATGCTTAACTGAAAAATGATGTTAACCTACGTTGAAGGACTAGGTGCCTAGGATATAATTGTTAGGATTAGATGATTAGAGTTTGATGAACACATAAATCCCATACCTTAAATGAACTGATTGTTATGTTGGATTGACTTTTATTAGTCGATTGCTGTTTGGGTGATGTCGACCACCATATATCTGTATGTGTGTTCACTAACGTATGCAGGTATCTTGGTATATAAGAATGTTCCCGATCCGGATCCCACAAATGATGATGATTGGATGCCGAAAGGAAAGGGTAACTATATCTTGGGTTGACAAATGAAGAAACGGATCTTAATTGGACTTCTATGGAAAGTTGGCATAAATGCAACGTAAGAGGTCTCACTGCATCAGCAGAAGGTTTTCTTCATCAACAAATGAAGAAACGGAGCTTAATTTGACCTAAGTTGGCATGAAAAATTGCAACGTAAGAAGTCTCACTGCTTCAGCAGATGGTTTTCTTCCAGCCCTACAACAACAACAGAAGCTTCTCAACCACCTAACGTATCTTTGTGCAGGATACCATTTTTAAACAACTTTGAATAATTTGATTAAATTGTTTTGAAAATGGAAAATATTGTTTTGAAAATTAATTGGACTTAATTTTGAAAATCACCGGACTTCATTTTATCAAAACTTAAGTCACTCAATCATCGACTACGGTCATCGATTGAGGGGGAGAGTGATTTAAAATAAAATATTTTCAAAACAATATCTCTTCATAAAAGTCCGTTTGTACAATAATAAGTGGTGATCTAAAGATTTAATGTTATGTCATGGTATGATTTTCTTTAAAACTCAAAGATCTGTCAAAATGAATTTTTTTCTGTTCTTGTTTGATTGTGAAATTGTTTTATTTTACTTAAAGATCTCTTAAAACAATCATACCTGACACTAACAATCTTTAATGTTTAAATCTGTTCCTATCTATCATTTTTTAAAATTAAATCTTGCCACGTCTTTCCTCTAAAATTTTCCAAATGATTTAAATCAATCGGGATCCAAAATCTCAATAGGTTTGAAATTTTTGATCGGGGGAGAGATCGTGATTTAAATCTCAAATCTGTTTTAATGGAATCAGTTTTAGTCCTTTAAAGGCACTCCTGCCTCCATGTGCCAAACGATTTCAAATATACAATGCACATGTTGAGGAGGAGGATTTATCCATAAACAAGATGAGTATTTAAACCTGGCCACATATTCTCCCATGTTTTCTAAACCTTATTAAATCACTTGGGATCCAAAATCTCAAAGGGTTTGACATTTTTGATCGGGGGAGAATTTGTGATTTAATAATGAAATTCGATAAATGATGATCGATTTGATTCAAAAGTGCAGGCTTTTCTCTCATATGTGCTAAACTCTTTCGAATCTCGAAGCATATATTGAGGGGAGCATTTCAAAAGAAAATAAACTTTCAAGGTACAAAGGTTTCTATGTTTCAACATACAAACCTTGATTGATTTTCTAAATGGTTTCTTAATGGCTGTGTAATCGTGGAAGTGCTTCAAAAGAACTCTTTCCTCTATAAAATGATTTAAAATATCCTATGCACATATTGAGGGGGAGAATTTACCAAAGAAATTCAAATGGCTTTTCTAAGGAAATTGTGATCAAGAAATTATTTCAAAGAACTCTTGCCTCCATGTGCCAAACAATTTCAATATCATATGCACATGTTGAGGGGGAGCATTTCTAAATGATCAAAACAATTAAGGTACAAAATGCTTTGATCTCGTATCACAAGTACCTTGATTGATTTTTCCAAATGATTTTTCAATTGGTTTCAAGGAAGAATGAATTGTACCAAAAGATCGACCATTTTACTTTATGTATGGAGTTATAAGGATGGTGAGGTTAGGTATTAGTTTCCACGATCCGCCAGAACCGGAGGGATCTACCCAGGGACAATCCACTAGATAGTGTAGAAGTCCTTAGGTATGATGAAAAAAGGAGAAAAATGAGAATTGGGAAGAGTGCGGACTGAGACAGAGCTAGAACTGGAATAAACCCAACAAGTTTCTAGTTATGAAGTCTCGGTAAGCACTGAAGGGGTTGAAGAATGAAAAAGAAATGAATATGAAAAGGGTGAAAAGAAATAGCCATCCAATAATTCAACCTTAGGGCAGTAACCGGGTTCAATACATATGCTACTGGTGTTTACTAAGGTAACATCGGTATTGAAGACAAGACGTCATAGACCCAGTGACGCACTGCACTACAACTTCCCAAACCACTCAAGTTCCTCTTAAAAGGGCTTGTTTCATTCTCACGGGGAACCGACATTATCTATCGACTTTCTCTTAGAGATTGTTGATATTGAAGAAGGAGACCCTCTCCCTAGTCTCCGGCATAGGAACCAAAATTGTGCACTATTGAGTCTAGAGCCAAGAGATCATCCACAATATCTCATTAGGACACATAATTAATGAAGACTTGCTGTTTCACACAATGTGGAAAGTAAGTATATATTAAGAGTCCTACGCATTATCCTTGTGGTATTGCCAGAACAACTGAGTGATATGTAAAGTATTCACGATGAAGATGGAAATCCTTCTAGAGCCAACATCAAACAAGTCTTGGTGGGTGACATGTGAGATCTTGCAAAAGATCAAGCTTGTGACAACTGGATAGAAACAATGGGGCGATTCATTATTGAATCAACCTTGGTCCAGGAAATGAATTGACGAATACTTTTGGAAAAACCGTTCGATGTGCAAATATTTTTTCCTCTAGCGCATCGAATGTGTACTTATGTTTTCGAACACAAAAAGTATCTCTGATTGAAAAAATACTTTTGGAAAAACCGTTCGATGTGCAAATTCCTTCTTTCCTCTAGCACATCGAATGTGTACTCTTTTCAAATACAAAAGGTATTTTTGATTGAGAATTGATCTTTCTCATAAAACCTTCGTCGTATTGCAAAACTCTTTCTTCTAAGCAATACGCGATTGTTTTTCAAATCAATTTTTCATCAATCAGTGAATCTTAATTCGCTGGTTCACTCACTCCGTGTTGTCTTCTTTGAGACGTTCCGGTTTGAGAACAGCTAGAGCAGCTGCGAAACCCTGTCAAGGAGATTCTTAGGAATCCTACCTGATCACAGGCAGTACTTGTACTGATCAACGGGGAACCGTGGGCCGTGTACCTCAATTCAACGAAAGTGATCAAAGACACTTTCGTGTGTTTTATTGCTAACTGTTGTTTGCAGGTACATTTGGACGGTTGCAGCTGATCAGAATTGAGGAGTCAATCCAAAGCCGCATGCTCACAGCATCCACACTTAATTAAAGAAATCATGACTGGTGCATATTTACAGAACCTGGCTCAGATATTTCTTATACTATGTTCCTGCTACACTGCTGCAAATATCTTGAACCAGTAAAAGCTTCCGCTACTCTGATGAAAAGATGTCATGATTCAAAAGTGTGAGCACGTCGGTCCGAAAGTCACAACTTCACATGATGGCAACACAACAAAGGGTGATCCAGAGATTTACTGTGGCTGATGATCTCAATGAAAGCTCGAAGATCATCAAAGATGTGGATCAGTTCAAAGACCTCCACTGAAAGTACAAAACTATGCGGACTTTGAAGTATCACTGCTAAAGCACAAGATTGCGGATTTGAAGAATTGAAGTCTACGAGCTCAAGAACGAAGTCATGAATAAAATGCTAGGATTCAAAATGTAAATCATGGGGTGACCTCCCTTAGGGGGAGATTGTTAGGAATTGGAAATTCCATGTTAAAGTGTCGGTCACCCCACTTAAGGTCTAGCATATGTTAGCTCGTAGACGTGTCGGTATTTACGTTATTTAGTAGTTAGTTAGTTAATTAGTAGCGTAGAATAGTTTAGTGTAACACCGTGGAGGAAGGACGGGTCTTTACCCACTGTATGCCTGATCCACAGGCCGATAGGAGGTCGTGTATTCTGTAACTATAAATACCCCTTCCATCCATGGAAGGGGTGGAGCTTTCTCATTAATCTAACCTTCCTTTTGTTAACCAAGTCTCTAGCAAGAAACTCCCTCTCTTCTACTTTCTCTCTCTAATGGCAAACATGTATTTTGATCATCCAAAACCACTCGAATCATCAACACAATAAATATTACGATCCTACAAGAATATTATTCGGGTATCCGTATCTTATAATTTTTATATTTCTGGAGACGTTTTGACGAGCGAATTATTATGGTATTATTATTATCTTGACATTAGAAAATAAATTTCGTGCCAATTTAATTATGGTGTCGGTACGCGTGTGGTGCCAGGACTTCGGAAAACACGAGACGACTTCTTGTTTTTGAGTTATACTGATCAGAAAATAAATAACTCGCATATTCTGATATAAATAATAGCCGGGAAATTGACGGATTGTCACAGCCTGCCTTAACTGCACCTCAAGGATCTCAACCTCAATCATCACATGGAAAACGAAAGAGGATTGAGCGCGAGCCTTAGTTCAAAGTGCATGGCCTATAATGCAATAGGGAGCTGCCTGAAGGTGTGAAGTTTGTTAATTGTCTCTGCATAGAAAAGCCTGGAAGAGGACTTTTCTACATTGATGTCTATAGAAACCCAGCATTCCAAATGTGGAGTGACATTGATAAGGCAGGTGTGGCTACAATGCTGAGCTACATACCAGTGGCCTCTCAGATCCAAACCCAAGCAAACAACAGGTTCTGCCATGACCTGAATGCTAAGATAAGAGAGCACCCTGACAAAGAAACACTCCTTAAAAAGAAACCTAAGCTTGAAGCACTAGGGATTCATCTTGACTGACATCATTATCATCTATCTTTTGTACTAGTGATAGGAACCTTGTAATTGATCAATAAACGATGTATGTTTTTGTTAAAATATTGAGTGTTCCTTATTATGTCCAGTCGTACATTCAGTGTAAGAAGAAGCCATTTGCTCACTTACACTAATCAAACACTTAGGCTATTTGTATATCCAAATAGGGGGAGACTGTTGGGTTCAGTAAATACCCAAACCCCTTAAGTCAAGGATTTGAATAGAAAATACCCTAAGTGTTTATATCGTTAAACACTAACAGGTCACTGAGTGCATAGTCTCTCAATGAGACATCTTCAGGATACTCAGTAAGAGACGAAGAAGAAGTCTCTCCACTCAGTAAGGCGGAACTTAAAGGGTGAAAACTGAGTCAAGAAGAAGATGGTGGATTCAGTGAGTGATGACAATAACTCACTGAATCCCTAAACTCCTCACCAACTACTTACACTGAAGACAAACTGAAGTAGAAGACTGAAGGATATGAAGACTGAAGAATGAGCGGGATAAGGCGGGATAAGTTTGAATCAGATAAGACGAAGTCCGTATCAACTAAAGTCAACTTTCCCAGAATGGCAAACTCATCACTGACTTATGGAAAGCTGCCCTGTCTCTTACTTGATATAGTCTTTGTAAACAGAGACAAAATACATTAGTATTTTGTCATCTGCAAAATGTCAGTTTGTCGCTTAGGAAAGAGTTAACACTCATACTTGTATAAATAGCATAAGATATGGAGTGAAAGATTTAATCTTGTGAATTGTAAAACACACACACACACAAGCCATCTTTCACTCCTCCAAATACAACTCAGTCCCTGATATAGCTCAGTGGTTCCATAGTAGTTGTGTTCAGACTTAGCCTGAACTTAGTGAGGAGTACCAACCTTTGTCATTTCAATCCCAAGTACTATTCCGCAAGTACTTGAGTAATGTATTCTTTTTGATAGATTTCTAATAAAGAATATTATGTTGAAAATTTATCAGTGTGTTTTGCTTACATCTTACTTCAGTCATTGATTCACTATTATATGTTTTTAATACTTTAACTGTTTTTACGATAGTGAATAGGGAACAACATGTTTATTTTAATTTAGTATTGTATGTTTTTTTTTAATTTTAATGAATTTAAATTTAATGTTTAAAATGTTTGCATTAAAAAAATTAAAAAAAAAAATAAAAATAAAAAAATGGACGGTCATCAACTGTGGCATCCTGGTCATGTCTGGTCGCCGGAGAGAGAAAGCTGATGTGACACCTGGTGACCCGGGTCATGTCTGGTCACGATTGTGCCCAGCCTAAGCTACTAAGTTGTCTAAAAGTTAGAAAGTACATAAGACGAAACAATAAGCTAAAATAACACCTCTTTGAAAAAAGACCCGACAAAGCGTTTAGTTGTAGAATCACTTTTCAAAATTTAACTAGAAAAATAAAAACCCTAATCTACCATTCTTTACTTTATTCTCTCTAACAAAGACAAATACGAGATTTTACAATATACCATTCAAGTATCTTATTCTAACCCTAATTACCATCGTTAACATCTCCGCTTTCCACCCCGCCGTCGCTGCCCATCGTTGCAACAGAGGTATCTTTTAATTTATATATATATATATATATATATATATATATATATATATATATATATATATATATATATATATATATATATATATATATATATATATATATATATATATATAACTCAATATAAATGAGTTTTCAAAATTATCAACTCTTCTATAAAGAAGAAAAATCGCTTCTTTCTTCAGAAATCTAAAAACGAAAAAACAAGAATTTTTTTCTACAACTAAACACTACGTTAGATGTAGTTTACGCTTATCATATGTCCATTTTTGTTGTGTAGATTACCAAATGTGAGATTCAATGGTTTAATGATATGCAGTTGCTTGTGTGAAAGTTGACTTAACGAAACATTGTTCTTAGATAAATGCACTTTTATGTGTTTATTTTCGGTCACATTATTATTGTTTAGTCTAAAATTTACTTTTTCTTCACGTGACTTTTTGGAAAAGATTTTAGCAACAAAATGAAATTAGAACCATGGACTGACATAAAAATTTTGAGAGGTGATTTGCACACTTTCATTTCTTATTTGCATACTCTATTTTGCACTACCTACAAACTTATATTGTTTTTTTTTGTAAGTATGAGGACTCGTTATGCTAAGTTTACAAAGTAAATCGCTTTGTATTTCACTTTGGTGTATTTGATATTTCAACGACTAACGGGAAACTTGTGGCTATATCAGCATCGCATCTCAGTATCTAGGGTTCACAATTCATTCTCTTACACACGCACAACTATTATTCTCCCTGTCTCATTCAGTTTCATGTTCGTGATATTGTTTCTGATTTACATTTTGTAATTGTTTGATTATTAAATGTATGGTGTGAGTTCTTGTATTCTTTTAGTCTGCATCAGTGTTGGGGACAACCTATTTTCTTTTGCATGTTTGGATCGAACTCGTTGGAGCACGATTCTTCTTCATTTTGTAATAATACGTAAATGGGCGGTTGGTTGAATTATATCACTTGTGTTAATTTTTACATGTTATCAGAGCTCTAGGTTTAGAGCTCTTTATTAGAGTTTGAATTTTTTTTGGGCTTTTACGTTTTTTCATAGATATGTGATTATTGTTGTTGTCTTATCAATTAATCATTTGAAATTTGTTTTTTGGTTAAGTATCATGAGTTAACCACTGGTTAGGTGAAGTGTCGATATCAAGAATTGTTTGTGGCTGAGTTAGATACTTTGGAGATGAAAGAACTCACACAAGATTAATATAGTTGATGTTTATATTTCTTTTAAAGAAGATAAAGAATCGAGATTTGAGACTGATTGAAGTGAAGTATGTATTATTGAAAATGGTTAAGACAAAGATAAATGAGATAAAGAAATGAAATATGGTTTATGTTTTTGTGGTTCAAGAAGAGAGTAACAAGAAATAAAAATGAATGGTGTATGTAGTGTGTGTTCGAGAGAGAAAATTAAAAAGAACAACGAAAAACATAAACACATTTGTGTTTAAGAGTGAGTTATGTATAATATTAGTGGGCCTGAGAAAGAAATTAACATTTGGGCTGGAAAGGTGTGCGCATAAGGGTTGTGTGTCTCAAGCCACATGTTACTATGTTAGCTTATAACTGAACCTGAAAGTCAAAAATGGACACTTGTTGAATAACGATATGGTGCGTGCAGACGTGTGCATGGGTTTGCGTGCACACTGTGTGTTTTAGTCTCATACATATTTTCTTTTTACTTGTGTGTTCTATTAATTTTGTAATATATTTGAAAGTGTCGTCTTTTGTATCACACTTTTCAACGTATATTCCTAAAATTTTCTCCGATGTTAAATTGCATTTGCACCAAAAAACAGTCGATAAAATGGATATCCTATGCATTCACTAAAGGCGTCTTTGGTATATGCCTATGAGAATCATGAAATGAGTTTCATTCCAAATAATGATGTTTGTTTGATAAATATGTCAATTAAATAGGGTTATTAGCACGAAAATGTATCATACTTGCCGTCTTTTGTCAGCAACAAAATAAAGGCATCTACTAATATAAACCGTCATTGAATAGTTTAGTTTAGAAAATGTGATCAATGGACAGCAAAAAAATTTCAATAAGAATTAAGAAATGCTAAAATTATTATACCGCTGAATTGTCAGTGAGATACGCGGACTACATATTTTAACTTTTTTTATTTTAACTACTAGACAAATATTACCAGTGAGATACCCGAATTACATATTTTAACTCCTTTTACACTACTAAACAAATGTTAACTATCGACGTACATGGTACATCCAACTTCTTTCTCGAGGCTATCAAATAGGGGGTGATACTCACACTACATATTTTGATGCATGCACCACAATTTGTGCATTACAGTATTGTACGGTACAAACTATAATGCACAAATTATGGTGCATAAATCAAAAGATGTGATGTAGGTATCAATTCCCCAATCAAAAAACCAAGCCTAACGTCGTCTGCTACTCAATCAGTATTCTAATGTTAAAATGTTTAAAATAAATAAATAAATAAATAAAAATTCAGTATTCTAGATAAAAAAGAAAAGAAAAGAAAAAAGAGTAACTCTATATCTACACACATTTAAGAGAGAAAAAAAAATCACGTGTATATGTGTCAAATAAGTGAATAAAATAAAATAAAATAAAATATAACACAACGCTATTTACATGTGCTCGGGTGAAACTCGCATAACACATTTTATTTACATGTGAATGTTTATTTTTTAAAATGTTTGTGAATATAACTTTGCTTATAAAAGATCAGTATGAATTGTAACCACACTAAAAACGCAAAACGCTTTAGCCATCTGATTTTTCAGTAGAAAATTTTCTAAATAGTACTGCATTTAACTATTTCTAGGTTATGTTCCAACTTATAATCATATAAAAAACTTGTTCCGAAGTGCATCACTGCACTTCTAATAATCATATTATTTCCCATACATATATATAACCACAACATAAAAGTGAAAACAACAAAGTATAACCGTTACATGTATATATGTTATAACATTATTTAACACATGAGACCAACACAAACAAACGAAATGGAAAGAGAGACCACTATGCACATAGCATATGTATTATCATTCAACGTGACTTCACATAGCTGCCCATCCTCACAACGATACCATCGATATCGCGAACATACCCGACCTTCTGCCCCCACTCTTTCTCCTCTGGTTTGCTCACAGCCTCAGCACCGTTCTCAACCGCCCTCTTAAAATTACATAAAAATCGAACAATCACGTCAAATATCTAAGAATCTCGTAAAATGCTGGGAACAATTGATAATTTGATGTATACCTTGTATGCAGCATCAACATCCTCGTAGGCAAAGCAAACCTCGAGTTGATTCCTTCGGCTTTTGGATTTTTGTTCCTGAACCTCGCCAGTTATGTCATCGGTCTCACGTTGATGCACAGGTGTGAATCCTATTGTTGTTTGTCCACTTTCTAGTTCTCCCCATCTAAGATACAAGTTATGGATATGAATCTCGTCAATCTCATAATATGTCTTATAGTTCTACGTACTAATCAATTACTACTTCCGTTCCAAATTTTATGTCCATTTTGACTTTTTTTCAATCAAATTTTGACCTTGAATATATTTTGTATTATATAATGCTTGATGAAAATTATATCAATAAAAATACATTTAAAACCTAATTTCATTTTATATATTTTACATTAAGTATTACTCTGTCCCAAATTATAAGTCCATTTTTTACTTTTCAAAGTTTTTTTTTTCTGACTTTGACTTTAATTATTTTTTTTCGTGTTATATAACACTTGATCAAAAACATACAAATGAAAATGTATTTAAATCACATATCCATTTATATATTTTACAACAAGTATTATATAACGCTAAAAGAAATAATTAAAGTCAAAGTTGGTATAAAATGACTTTGAAAAAGTAAAAATGAACTTATAATTTGGGACGGAGGGAGTATATAACACAAAAAGGTATATTTAAGGTCAAAGTTTGATTGAAAAAATTAAAATAGACATAAAATTTAGGACGGAGGAAGTACATAATTTCAACTTTTAAACACCGACATATCAATGTTTTGTTGTCTCTTTTGCTGAGATCCACATGGACCACATCAATGGTTATACTCCCTCCGTCTCAAAATTATTGTCAAGAGACAACAAGCACAAAGATTAATAAAAGTGGGACCACTATAACTCTCAACCACTCAACTCCCCAATTATATTCTTTTTTTCTTACTTTTTTCTTACTGAAATGGGAAAATGGACAATTAATTTGAGACATCCATACAAGGAAATATGAACAATAAATATGAGACGGAGGGAGTATATACTATCTGTAGATAAACAAAATCATTACACCAGATGTATAGTGCCTATCTTGAGCAATTACTTTAGTTAGGGCTTGTTCAAATTAGAGATGCTTGAGCTCAAGTGTTATTTATATTTTGGAAAAGCTAAATTTATAAGCACTCCTTATGAAGATAATGCCATCGACTCATTTCATATAACACAACATTTATGGAGTGACGGATCCAGAAAGAAAACTCCTAAAGAACGAAAAGAAATTATTTTAAGAGTATTAGCAACAAGTTAAGGAATACAAAATCCATTAGATAAATTTACAATTACGTTCCTCACGTAAATTTCTTCTGATAAATATAACGTCGGGTCATACATGTTTTTTTTTTTTTTTCCTAAAAGAATTAAGTTTCATGTTATGCAGTATGCACAATTCGATCGAAAGGTCATACAATTAATATTATACCTGTGGGAATCATCTAATCGACGAACCGACACACCAAACGCCTTACCATAAAACTCGACAGATTTCGCAACATCTTTTACGTAAACAACCGTATATGCGAACGATGGGTTCATTTTTGAGGCCATTTTTTTAATCAAGTTTCGAGATTAACTCCTTATGTTTATTTGTTTGAGAAAAAAAGATGAAGAAAAAAGAGAGGTTGGAAATAATGGAAAAGGATCGGTGGTGAAGAGGTGATGGATGTACACGTGGAGGAGTTGCATGCATTTTGTTTGTGCATGTGGCAGTTCGTTTACGTGGGATTGTAATGAGGTGTCATTGATCAAATGATATTGGGCCGATTGGTACTCGAACTTAAGATTCTTGCTTTGAAATGGGCTAGCATCCATGCTGGGCTATTCCGTAGAAGGTGAATAAACCGATGAACACCCGTACGTGATCATTTTGTTTTCCAAGATAATGTTAGAAAGAAAAGATTAAGTTATAGAATATCAAAGAACTTTTTTTCATTGTCTCGTTTTGATACTAACTAACTAAAAGATGTGTAATAGCAACTTTTATAAGTGTTTTAATTTATATATTTTGATGACGTGTCATATCTAAGAGTTTGGCACGTGTCACCATTTATAACGTGACACGCTATCAAAATGTGTAGATTGGAACACTTTTAAAAGTTCGTTATTATTGCACATCTTTTAGTTAGTTCACGTATTAAAACGAGAAAATGAAGAAAGCTCGTTACTATTCTATGACTTAATCCGTTAAAAGAATTCATAATTAAAACATTTTCATGACTCATGAGGGTTTGTTTTATTAAGCTACTTAGGACACGTTCGGTAAAGAAAAATTAAAAAAATAAAAACTATGTAGATAATAGAATTCATAGAATGTAATTGAATAAGAAATTCATTGAATTTCAATGTTTAATAGCGTTAAAGAATTGAAATGAAAAATAATTATGAATTATTTATTTTTATTTTAAAAATATATAAATAATAAAGATTATACTATGATAATTTCACTAACATTTATTCTGAAATTTTTTTGAGCACCTGAGATTGCACACGTAACTTGTTTACATAAATGCAAGAGGAGCTCGCTCGATTCGCAGATTGATAATTTATTGACAAAGTACATTCTTAAATAAAATTATAGTTTGAAGCGATTACGAAAAAAAGTATAATATTTACAAAAAAGAAACAAGCAACAAAAATATCATTTCTTCAAATTTTTCACCAAAAAAATAGAAATGAGACTAACCAAACTACACTACATATTTCTCTCAAATTATACCCCAATTCTCTAATTTTTATTATTTGTTCTGCCATGAATTTAATCCAATTTCATTTCTCCTATTTCTTTTCTCTATGCCAAACACACCTAAGATTGAGGGATATGAGAGATGTGTGTGAAATTTACACCTTAAAGTGTGTGTATTATGATGGAAGTCTTATGGATTGTTACCTGATGTGAAGGATGGGAGGAATTACGATTTTATACAATAGTGAAGCAAACGACGCCGTTTAAGGCTTCGTTTGCACCGTTTATGTTTGGAGTTACGCCAAATGACGTTGCTAAGGATGAAACAAGGTCGTTTAGGAACCAATTTTGTTGTTTAACATGTTACCTAAACTAAACAATGTCGTTTTGCTGGAATAAAAAGGGAAATATATAGAAAAAACCGAAACGCTAGTGGGGAAAAACACATACACACACAAACAAAAAACGAGAGACACGCAAAAAATATTAGATCTGAAGCAAGAACGTTAAAACGAAAATCGTTTGATGCATGTAAGTGATAGCTTTTTATTTATTTACTTGATTGGTCGCTGATGTCTTTGTAAATCGGGTTTTTTTAATTTAGTTGTTTTAAGTTGTAATTATTTTAGTGATTTTGGTCAGATAAGTAAAACATCCGATTATGTATGCTAAACCATGGTTTGTGTTTAATGTTGATTCGTAAGCCAAAGTTGTTGCGTGTTGTAATTGTTGGTTTTGTAATTTAGTTATTTTAAGTTGGAATACATTTAGGGGTTTTGGTCGAAATAATGAATAAAACACCTGATTATGCCTGACGTATCATAATAGTTGGCCAACTGTGTAATTATTTGTGTAAGGGTTTCTGTTCATTGTTGATTCTTAAGCTAAGGTGGTTGCATGTTGTAATTGTTCAGGCTTTGTAGATCTAAGTTGGACAATTGTTGCATGATATAGTTCTGCATTTTTTGGTTGATTTAATTATGCTTTTATATAATAGGAGGCTAAGCGAAAAGTGTTTAATCCTTGATTGACTATAATGATTTGGTCAGCTGGTAATTTATAATTTTTTTGTGACAAAAAAGGGTTCATATAAAAGTCGGCCTTCTTTTGTAGCAAACTGTGTAATTATTTGTGTAAGGGTTTATGTTCATTGTTGATTCTTAAGCTAAGGTGGTTGCATGTTGTAATTTTTCAGGCTTTGTAGATCTAAGTTGGACAGTTGTTGCATGTTGTAGTTCTGCATTTTTTGGTTGATTTAATTATGCTTTTATATAATAGGAGGCTAAGCGAAAAGTGTTTAATCCTTGATTGACTATAATGATTTGGTCAGCTGGTAATTTATAATTTTTTTGTGACAAAAAAGGGTTCATATAAAAGTCGGCCTTCTTTTGTAGCCAATACAGTATCACAGATAAAACACAAATAGAGTCTAAAACGTTGTGTATTTTGTCTTGCCGAAACTGTGTCGTTTTATGTTTACGTTGGACCTTTTAAGCCTTAATTTGTAAGTAAAGGTAAAATTACACTATTTAAAGATGGGCCACTATGTTTGAGACTATGTGTTGGGTTCAGTAAATACCCAAACCCCTTGATCTAGGATTTGAATAGAAAATAGCCCGTGTTTAGTCCATTAACACTAACAGGTCACTGAGTGCATAGTCTCTCAGTGAGTCATCTTTAGGATACTCAGTATGAGGCGAAGAAGAAGTCTCTCCACTCAGTAAGGCGGAACTTAAAGGGTGAAGACTGAGTCAAGAAGAAGATGATGGATTCAGTGAGTGATGACAATAACTCACTGAATCCCTAAGACTCCTCTCCAACTACTTACACTGAAGACAAACTGAAGTAGAAGACTGAAGGATGTAAAGACTAAAGAAAGAGCGGGACATGACGGGATAAGTTTGAATTAGATAAGACGAAGTACTTATCAACCAAAGTCAACTTTCCTTGAATAGCAAAAGATCAGGCTTAGTGTCATCACTGATCTTAGGAAAGACGTCTTGTCTCTTACCTAGAATAGTCTTTGTAAACAGAGACAAAAGACATCAGTATTTTGTCTTATGTATGATGTCAGTTTGTCACTTAGGAAAGAGTCAAATATCATACATGTATAAATAGCATAAGAGATGGAGTGAAAAGATTAAGCTTGTGAATTGTAAAAACACACACACACGCAAGCCTTCTTTTCACTCCTCCAAATACAACTTTATCCCTGAGATAGCTCAGTGGGTTCTAAGAGTTGTGCTCAGACTTAGCCTGAGCTTAGATAGGAGTCACCAACCTTTGTCATTTCAATCCCAAGTGCTATTCCGCAAGTACTTGGGTAACATATTCTTTACGATTCATTTCTAATAAGAATATGATGTTGAAAATTATCTAGTGTGTTTTACTTACGTTAATTTCAGTCATTGTTCACTATTAACTTGTTTTATATTTCTAAACTGTTTTAAACGATAGTGAACGGGGAACAACAAGTGGTATCAGAGCAAGGCTAATTATAAAAACTCATTTTTTTAGGCCGCTCTAAAAGTTTTTAAATTAGGATCCTAAATGGCTGATTTTGATGTACCCCAACTAGTCGACAAAAAGGGTGGAGCTTATACAGCTAATGCCCCTCGACTTGAAGTTGGCAAATTCAACAAATGGAAAAAGCGAATGCTTTGCTATTTGATTGGAATGGAACCTTACTACATAAAATGTATTAATGAAGGTCCATTTGTCCCAAAACAGCTGAAGGTTTGCCTAAACCTGAAGCTCAGTGGACTCAGGATGAAAGAAGAGTGGTCAACCAGGACCAAAGACTCAAGAGCATCATCATATCTTGTCTCCCTGATGATACCATGGAGTCGGTTATTAACTGTAGTACAGCTAAGCAAACCTGGGAAGACCTGGTCTATAGTCATGAAGGTCCATCTGATACCAAGGAAAACAGGATAATGGACCTGAAATTTAAGTATAATACCTTCATGGCTAAGGACTCAGAAACTATGTCTCAAACTTACACCCGGTACAAAACTTTGTTAAATGAACTTTCAAATGATGGTGTAAAATTGTCCAAACATGAAATCAATGTTGGTTTTGTAAATAGTATTCCTAAGAAATGGTTGAATTTCTCTCAGGGACTAAGGAATGCTAACCACATTCAGAATCTTGAGCTTCCTGAAATTTATGGGAAATTTGTATTTGAGGAAAACCTCATCAACAGACGATACCCTGACTTGAAAAAGTCCCAAGAAGTCAAGAAGTCCCTGACAACCATTTCCAATCCAATGTCAACTGCTTTTTATTCTAACAATGTGATTCAAGATTTTCAGGAAAACTCTGATGATGAGGCAGATGAGAGGACAAGCGAGGAGTACCTGAACGATTTAAATATTGAGTTTCAGGAAAGAGCACTCCTCGCTAACTCCAAAAGGTTTATTCGAAGAAACAAAAGTTTTTCAAACGCTAAAGCTAATGAAGACACTGAATGTTTTAAGTATCACAAAAGGGTCATTTTGCAAAAGACTGCTTTTCAAAAACAATTTCTGAACCCTCTTACAAACCATCAGGGTCAAACCAGTCTTCAGGCTTTAGCAAATTTCAACCAAAAATCTTTCAGTCTCATCAAAATTTTCAAATCAAATCTGATCAAAACAAAGCTGTTGATTATGAAACCAAGTATAAGAAAGCAAAAGCTAAGCTTGCATTGCTTGAGGCCAGTCCCTTAGAAACAACCAGTGTTAAATCTGTGCAGGGTAAAAACAAATGCCTCGTTGCTGAAACCTTCGACTGGGATGAAGAGCCAGTATCATCTGATGATGAAATGGTGCATGTCAGTGCACTGATGGCCCTCTCAGAAGAGGACAAGCTAGCTGTTGGGAAGAATAATGCCAGAAACGGGGAATGGGTCAACATCACAATGAAGAAGGTAAACATCTTACTTTCTATGGATGATGACTCTGATTGGCAGTCTTATATGAATTATCTAAATGTTGACCTTAAGTTCGTAGAAGAGCAAAGATTAAATCTTTTTTTAAAAATACAACAAGCTAAGTTTTGAATTAAACAAGTGTAGAGATGAACTGCTTATTTTAAAACAAGCCAAGCTTGAGGCTGTCACTTTGCAAATTCAAAACACTGAACTAGCTAAAAGAAATCAAGCTCTTCAAGATGAACTTAAAAAGGTACAAGATATTCTTGATAGTTGGACTGCTAAGAATCCCAGGGTCTT
The DNA here is from genome assembly GCA_019973895.1 of Chrysanthemum seticuspe. Taxonomy (NCBI): domain Eukaryota; kingdom Viridiplantae; phylum Streptophyta; class Magnoliopsida; order Asterales; family Asteraceae; genus Chrysanthemum; species Chrysanthemum seticuspe. Next base: position 112,447,395 of record BPTQ01000009.1, on the reverse strand, counting down.
TGATGTTGTGGTGCTCCCAGTAGCAAAAAGAGAGTCATAGGTGAAGATCAGCTCCCTGACTCTTACAACAAAGACCAAAGTTCTAAACCTTTTGTGTCTGGTGGCATGATTACCAATATGCTAGCAACTCCAAATTCCAGTGATTGGATTGAACGGGTTAATCCTGAGAGTAAGCTTCTAAATTTCGATTCTGGAAGGATTCTTGAGCCTGAAAGCCAAGCTCTTAAGAGCATGCTAGGACTCCCTGATGTGCCCAGTAGTACTGAACACATCTCTGAGTCTGAAGCAGAATCTCAAATACCGCTTCCACCCCTGAAACCTCTTCAGGGTGCTGATCCAAGCTCTGAGCTTACTCCTCTAAAATTCAATCCTCACTCACCAAAAGAAAGGTCTGGACTTGGTAGAACCATCCTGCAAAGACAAACAAAACAAATCCAACAAGAGTCTACTCCAACTGAGACTTCAACATCCTCCGTCCCCACTAAAGCTGACCAAATTCAGCAACTTACTGAGCTTGTGAGGAAGCTGACAGAAAAGATGGAATCCATAGAAAAAGCCCCTGATTCAATCAAGGAAACTAAGTCAGCCTCATCTAGCTCATCAAAATCAAAATCCACCAACAAACCCAAGCAGAAGTGTGAGCTGTGTCATTACACTAGTCATACAACTGACAACTGTTATAGAATCCTTTATTGTATGATCTGCAATAAGGATGATCACAGAACTGCAGACCACTTACAGTATGTAAGCTCCGTCAGTAAAGCAAACTATACCAAAGTTGGTCATCAGTATGCTTCATCCTCCAAAACAGCTCTCAAGATTAGAGCAAAACCCTTTCCTCTTTGCCCTCACTGTGGGTTTAATGATCATCATCAGGATGACTGTATCATGAACACATGCTGTGATATATGTGGAAATCCAGCTCATGAGACATCCCAACATGACAGTGTCATTCATGCAAGGAGAAGTGCAAAACAACCCAAAATCACTGAGTCTTTCTCAGTCTCTAAATGCAAAACCCGTGGTAGCACAATGCACTCAACCACTGACCATGAGTCGATCGCAAAATTCAAAGAGACCTTGAGACCCAAGCCCACTAGCAAGTGGGTCACTAAGAGAAACTAATTCAGTTTACCACTTGTGTAGAGACACGCCAGGGAGCCTATCTGGCATCTAGACAGTGGATGCTCAAGAAGCATGACTGGTGTGAAGGAGTATATGCATAAGTATGTAAAAGAACCAGGACCCAAGGTAGTATTTGGTGATAACTCATCATGTCCCACTGAAGGTTATGGTTCAGTAAACTGCAGTGGAATAGTTTTCTCTAGAATTGCTTACGTCAATGGTCTCAAATACAATCTCATCAGTGTCAGTCAACTATGTGATGCTAAGTACATTGTGCAATTCAATGACAAACAAGGTACCATTTTCAATGCCAATAAAGAAGTTGTTTTGATAGCCCCTAGAAGAGATGATGTTTATGTCTTAGACATGTCTACTCTTTCTCAAGATGGAACCTGTCTCTTTGCCAAAGCCACTGAATCTATCAACTGGCTGTGGCACAAGAGACTCTCTCACTTAAACTTCAAAAATATAAACAACCTGGCAAAACAAAACAAGGTCCTTGGCTTACCATCACTGGTTTTTGCAAAAGACAAACCATGCTCTGCCTATGAAAAAGGTAAACACCACATAGCATCTTTCAAAACCAAACAAAATTTCTCCATCAAAAGCTGCCTTCACCTCCTGCATATGGATCTCTTTGGACCTGTCAGTCCCAGATCAATCCAGCATGAGAAGTATACACTTGTCATTGTTGATGAGTTTTCAAGATACACTTGGGTATACTTTCTTTCCAAAAAGAGTCAGGCAGCTGATACAATAATGTCATTCATCAGAAAAATTGAAAACCAGAATGACATTACTGTTAAACAAATCAGAACTGATAATGGTACTGAGTTCATAAATCAAGAGCTTGAAAGCTTCTGTGATGAAAAAGGAATTTTTCAAAATTTCTCATCTCCTTATACCCCTGAACAAAATGGGGTTGCTGAAAGGAAAAACAGAACTCTCATTGAGGCAGCAAGAACCATGTTAAATGGCTCAGCCCTCTCAAAGCATTTCTGGACTGAAGCAGTTAAAACTGCATGTTACACTCAAAACAGGTCAATCATTGTCAAAAGACATAACAAAACCCCATATGAGACTTTCAAAGGTAGACTTCCTGACATCAGCTACCTTCATGTGTTTGGGTGTCCTGTGTTTATTCATAACCACAAGGATCACCTAGGCAAATTTGATGCAAAAGCTGATGATGGATATTTCTTAGGCTACTCACTGATCTCCAAAGCCTTTAGGGTGTTTAACAACAGAAGACAACAAGTTGAGGAAACCTTTCATGTCACCTTTGATGAAAGTTCATAAAGCATCAGGTTCACCAATACCTCAGTTGAGGAAATAGGAATTGAAGACTCATCAAGATATCCTCCTGATGAGTTCAACACTGAAATCAATTCCTCATATCAAGCTGATGCTGACATCTCATATTATGTCTTACCTCACAACCTACCCCAACCAACTATCAGTGAATTCATTGATTATCAATCAGTCCCAGCTGGGATAGGCAACACTGATCCAAATGATCAGGTACCTGTGATTCATGAAACCCAACCTGAACAAGACATCTCAACAGATGTTCTTAATGATTCTGTGGCTGATGTACCAGAACTCACTCCTGAGTCTCTAGTGACCTCCCTAAGTTCAGATCCTAGACAACAAAGTAAGTGGACAAAATCTTAGGACATTGAGCTTGTAAACATCATTGGTGAACCCACTGAGGGCATGCTCACTAGAAGCATGGCTGCTAATTTAACTGCAGCTTCAGCCAATGAATGTCTATATGCTGATTACCTATCAAATATAGAACCCAAAAGTGTCATTGAGGCTCTAAAACACCCAAGCTGGGTTCAGGCTATGCAAGAAGAACTGCAACAGTTTGATAAAAACAAGGTCATGACCTTGATCAAATGTCCTCAGGATGTAGTAGTCATAGGAATGAAGTGGGTTTCAGAAACAAAACTGATGAAAACGACACTGTCATTAAAAACAAAGCCAGACTTGTAGCCAAAGGTTACAGTCAACAAGAAGGCATTGACTATGATGAGACATTTGCTCCTATTGCAAGAATGGAAGCCATCAGGATCTTCCTTGCATATGCAACATACATGAACTTCAGGGTCTACCAAATGGATGTTAAAAGTGCATTCTTAAATGGTGATCTCAAGGAAGATGTGTATGTTCAGCAACCTCCAGGCTTTGAGAGTAGTGAATTCCCTGACTATGTCAGCAAGCTTGACAAAGCCCTCTATGGACTTAAACAAGCTCCCAGGGCATGGTATGAAACTCTCTCAGCTTTCCTGATCCAAAACAAGTTTGTAAGAGGAAAGATAGACAACACACTATTCATCTATAGAACACAACAGGATATGATACTGGTCCAAGTGTATGTTGATGACATCATCTTTGGCTCAACAAACTACAAACTTTGTAAACAGTTTGAAAAACTGATGACAAAAAGTTTGAAATGAACATGATGGGTGAACTCACATACTTCCTTGGACTACAAATCAGGCAAACTGATAAAGGAATATCCATTAGTCAAGAGAGATACACCGGAAATCTCTTGAAGAAATATGAGATATCTGACTATGCCTCAGTGAAGACTCCAATGGTCCCACCTAACAACCTTGGACCTGATCTCATTGGCAAATTAGTCAATCAAACTCATTTCAGAGGGATTGTAGGCTCACTGATGTATCTAACTGCTTCTAGACCAGACATCCAATTCTCAGTCTGTCTAATAGCAAGATATCAGTCTAATCCCAAAGAATCCCATCTCACTACAACTAAGAGAATTCTCAGATACCTGAAGGGAACTTCAAGCCTTGGACTTTACTATCCAAAGTGCTCAGGGTTTGATCTCAAAGGTTACTCTGATTCTGATTATGCAGGCTGAAACACGGACAGAAAAAGTACCTCAGGGTCCTGTCAATTTCTTGGAGGAAAACTGATTTGCTGGAGTGCTAAAAAGCAACAATCAGTGGCTATGTCTTCAGCAGAAGCGGAGTATGTAGCTGCAGCAGGATGTTGTGCCAATGTATTATGGATGAAAAGTCAACTCAGTGACTATGACATCCATTACAAAATGGTACCCATCTTCTGTGATAACACCAGTGCTATTGCAATCTCCAACAACCCTGTCCTCCACCAAAAAACCAAACACATTGGTATCAGATATCACTTCATCAGGGATCACATAATGAAAGGAGACATAGAACTTCATTTCATCCCTACTGAATATCAACTTGCTGATATCTTCACCAAACCCTTGGATGAACCTACCTTCAGAAGACTGAAAGCTGAATTCGGAATGCTTGACATTAAAAGTCAGGCATCTGAAAACCAATCTCAGTAAGTTCTCTGAAATGGTTCCTCCTCCCTGAACGAAACCCAAAAAACATCCTCTCACTGAATGAGTAAGACTCATTCAGGGACCCTGATAGTTGATATTGAACATTGAATGAGTAACTAAATGATCCAAGTATCAGTTACTTAAATGTCCTAGGTTGGTAACTATGCCAATTTAATATAGGAATATATGTATTACTGTCAGGGGTCTCCTCACTTACCGCATCCCACTTGGCATTAAATGCCTTCTCTCACATAAAATATCCTATGGATATTTTATTACTGCAAAAGTGCACTTTTACTGTGCACTGCAACTGTTCCCTTAAAATACGGGATTTTACTGCGGGCAGTGGTGGGTGGCATTAAATGTGGAATTTCAAACGTTTTCAAAAACCATCTTTACATATCCACGTTTATGCAAAAACCACCCCTCTCACCACTCTATAAATACCCCTCTCATAAATATTAAAACACACACAATTGATTTCTGCAAACAAAACTCTGTCAAAATCTCTTTCAAACCCAGAAATCATTGTGTTCTTTAAACCTCTTTCTGAAAAACCTTCATTGTAAACATTTACAAAAGTTTTTCATCACAACTTAAGAGATACAAAAACTTTTGATTGTTCTTGTCAAGATATTTTTTCCAAAACCCTAAAACCTTTTTAATGGAAATGGCAAGAACACAATCTCTTCAGTTTGCTTCACAGTGGGTAGGCGATCTTAGCAATGTTGAATTTAAAACAAATAATGTCATAGGCAATTTTGAATATCCTCCAACTGTCCCAGCCTATAAAGACATTATGAAATTTTTGTATAACTGCCCACTGAAAACGACCTTTATTCAATGTCCCTCTGTACTATACCAAAACCTCCTCAGGGAGTTTTGGGCAACAGCTAAGGCCTTTGACCCGACACCCTCTACTGATGAGAACAACCTCAGACCTCTTAGGGAATATCTCATCAGGTTCAGTCTTAACGGGGGGCAACAATTCACCCTGGATTATAAAACATTTTGCACCTCAACAGGGTTAGATTACAACAAAGGTGTTTATGTCTCCCATGCTGAACCCTCCACAGTGAAGGATGGGTTAAAACAAATTGTTTTAGATCCAACGTTTTTGGATAGGACCCCAGTCACCAAGAGTTCATTTCCCGTGGCTTGGAGGATCCTATTCACATTTGTGATTCAGGTCCTCGGCGGGAATCACTCATCAACTGAACAAGTTAAATCTATTCAGTTGATGATGGCATACTGCCTGATGAATGGGGTCATTGTCGACATAGAGGAGATCATTTATAGTGATCTCGTAACCAAGCTACAGAGCAAAACTAGAACGAAATACGTTTCGTATCCTAGGTTTGTCTCTTGTGCTTTGCAAGTGTTACTAGGTACAAATTATCCTCAAGAAGAAAATTTTGGTGCTTTACCTGGCATCCTGAGCCAATCAAATTTTCAAAAGGACCCATCCCTTGTCACAAACATTGAATTGAAGGCCCATATGGTTGCTGTAAACAACCAGAAGGAATCAATGTCTCCTAACCCTGCTCCTACAAAGAGAAAGGGGAAGTCTCAGACTGGGACTAAAACCAAACCCAAGTCTCAGGGCCCTGAGGCTTCAGGAGCATAGCCTAAAAGGCAAAGAAAGCCCAAGACTGATTTGCCACCCGTTGGAGACCAAGCAACATCCACCCAGGTGACAACGAAGGACACTCATAAATCACAATCAGTGCCCTTGGTCCCAACTATTACTCCCCAAGATCCAGAGGGAAACAAACAACCCGCTGGTAGGGGAGCGCCTTCCACATCGCCCAGTGATGACATTAGCAAATCCAAGCCTTTGTCTGAGGGCACACTGATCAATCCCAAAGACTTAGAGGGAATCATACAACCCGCTGATGGGGATATCACTGTCACTGACTCTGCTAAAGGCACTGGAAAACACCCATCAGTGTGTCAGGGGTCTAAGGGGGACAAAGACTCGGAGGGAAAGAAACAACCCGCCGATATGGAACCCAAAACCAATCCTGACTCCATAGAAGGCACTGGGAAACTCCCACCAGTGTCTGAGGGGTCAAAGGGGGACAAAGACTCAGAGGGATTAATACCACCCGCTGATATGGAACCCATCACCAACCCCCTGTTAACCGTTGCTGATGTTACTGGAATACTGTTCTCTGAAGATGAGCTTGCTGATACTGATGATGAAATTCTATCAGCTGGGGAAGAAGTGGACGCTGAGGTTCAATCTGAACAAGAGCCTCAGCCTGATCCAAAGTAGAAAACTGAATCACCATTCCAGCATGAAAATGATGACTCCTCTTCCTCCACTGATGAATTTGCAAGATTTGATAATGTTCTCCTACTTACTGAAAGGCAGCTCGTTCAGTGGATCACCAAAGCTTCAAGGAAATTATACTCTGGGGTCACTGAAACACTGTGGGAACAACATACTGAAGCTGGTGCAAGTTATGCTGATCTGAAGGCTGAGGTCCAAGCCTTTGATGAAAACGTTCATGAGCACAGGGATTTGATGTATGACAACATTCACAGACTGGATGAAAATTTGGCTAAATTCCTCAGACACCTTCAGGGTGTAGGCACAAAGGTAGATGAAATCAGGGAATCTGTCAAAGACGACTCAGCACTCAACTCTAAATTGCTGAAGGCTACAGAGGCGTACTTGAAACAATCCTCCAGCCTCGCTGAACTGATCGAAACGCTCAAATTCGAAAATGTTCAGGGTCTTCATTCTTCAGTCCAGTCCCTTCAAACTACATTGAGCTCTGTGAACACTCAAATGGCTACGTTGGCTCAGGCATCTACTTCCTTGGCTTGGAATCTTGGGCCACGCATAACTGCCTTGGAAGTATCTCTGGCTAATTTGGAAGCTAAGGTCACTGGCATTCAAACAGATACTTCAGATATCAAGGCCATGATCACTGAAATTTATCAGGCCTTCAAGGGTCAAGCAACTCCATCCCCCTCAGCACCAACACCAACTCTTGCCCTCACTGACGCTCCGGAAACAGTTGAGGGGGAGAATATTGTTGAAGAAACTTGTCTTCACACTAAGGGGGAGCCAACACCACTAGTCTCAGCAATACCCATCTCATCACTTCCACCACAAACATCATCAACAACAACAACACTGACAGTCACAACACCTATAATGATAACAACACCACCCTTGGTTGCATCATCTTCCTCAGGCCAGGACAAAGGAAAAGGCAAAATGACAATTACTGAGCCTGAGAAGATTCCCTACAAAATCGGTGACACTGAATACCTTCTCACACCTCAACAACTAACCAAATATCTTGCTAAAGAATAAAGGAGATTGAAACAAGCTGAGGACGATAAGAAGACTAAGGAAGCACTGATTCAAGTGATTGCCGAAGAAGCTGAGAATGTGGGAATTGATTCAAAGAAGCTTGAAAAGGGTCAGGCAGGACAGAGGTTCAAGGATGCTCAGGCAGCAAAAATGGCTGAAATGAAAAAGCAGTTGGATGAAATGAACAAAATAACTGCAGCCATCAGGAAAGCAAGAATTGACCATTATAATTGGACAATGACAAGCAGAAGACTGCCTGAGAAGATCACTGATGTCAAAATCATCCCCAGGTCTAAACCACTGGCAATGAACGTCTATAGGGGGATGATAAAAGGCATTTCGAGGTTCATGATCCCCTAAAATTCACTGACTTTGGGATTACTGAACTCGATGAACTCGGTTCAATTATTGAAAAGAAGCAAAATGCAACAGTTAAGGAGCTGATGAAGATGCTCAGTAAGAGGTATGAAAGACTGAGAGATACACCAACACAACTGGGAATACAACCTGCCTTAACTGCACCTCAAGGATCTCAACCACAATCATCCACTGGCAAAAGGAAAAGGGTTGAGTTCCAGCCTGAGATAAAAGTGCCTGGATGCGAATGCAACAGGGAACTGCCAGAAGGTGTCAAGTTCGTGAACTGTTTAGTGATTGAAAAGCCTGAAAGAGGGCTATTCCACATTGATGTCTATGGAAACCCAGCATTTCAAAGATGGAGTGATATTAATCAGGCTGGTGTAGCTGCAATGCTGAGCTACATACCAGTGGCCTCTCAGATCCAAACCCAAGCAAACATTAGGTTCTGTCAAGACCTGAATGCCAAGATAAGAGACCATCCTGACAGGGAAACACTCATCACCAAGAAAGTCAAGCTTGAAGCATTGGGAATCCATCTGGACTGACATCATTTTGATTTATCTTTTGTACTAGTGATAGGAACTTTGTAATTTGATCAATAAACGATGTATGTTTTGTTAAAATATTCAGTGTTCCTTATTATATTCATTAGTACATTTCAGTGTAAGAAGAAGCCATTTGCTCACTTACACTGATCAAACACTTAGGCTATTTGTATATCCAAATAGGGGGAGACTGTTGGGTTCAGTAAATACCCAAACCCCTTGATCTAGGATTTGAATAGAAAATAGCCCGTGTTTAGTCCGTTAACACTAACAGGTCACTGAGTGCATAGTCTCTCAGTGAGTCATCTTCAGGATACTCAGTATGAGGCGAAGAAGAAGTCTCTCCACTCAGTAAGGCGGAACTTAAAGGGTGAATACTGAGTCAAGAAGAAGATGATGGATTCAGTGAGTGATGACAATAACTCACTGAATCCCTAAGACTCCTCTCCAACTACTTACACTGAAGACAAACTGAAGTAGAAGACTGAAGGATGTAAAGACTGAAGAAAGAGCGGGACATGGCAGGATAAGTTTGAATCAGATAAGACGAAGTACTTATCAACCAAAGACAACTTTCCCTGAATAGCAAAAGATCAGGCTCAGTGTCATCAATGATCTTAGGAAAGACGTCTTGTCTCTTACCTAGAATAGTCTTTGTAAACAGAGACAAAATACATCAGTATTTTGTCTTCTGTATGATGTCAGTTTGTCACTTAGGAAAGAGTCAAATATCATACATGTATAAACAGCATAAGAGATGGAGTGAAAAGATTAAGCTTGTGAATTGTAAAAACACACACACACGCAAGCCTTCTTTTCACTCCTCCAAATACAACTTTATCCCTGAGATAGCTCAGTGGGTTCTAAGAGTTGTGCTCAGACTTAGCCTGAGCTTAGAGAGGAGTCACCAGCCTTTGTCATTTCAATCCTAAGTGCTATTCCGCAAGTACTTGGGTAACGTATTCTTTACGATTCATTTCTAATAAGAATATGATGTTGAAAATTATCTAGTGTGTTTTACTTACGTTAATTTCAGTCATTGTTCACTATTAACTTGTTTTATATTTCTAAACTGTTTTAAACGATAGTGAACGGGGAACAACACTATGCTTAAACTAGGGGATGTTGTTAGTTGCGTATAAGTGCTACCATTTTATTTTATACAAAAGAAAAAAAATACGCTTGCTTCATGGCCGACATGTTTTAATTTATGGGTACTGGTAGTGGGCTGTGGATTTAATTTGCATAATATTTGCTTTGAAATTATGATTTGGTAACCTGGTCAATTGTTAGGCATAAAATGATGTTGTTTTTTAAGCCATTATAAAATTTGAGCCAAGCCCTCAATAATTTTATAATTTGGAACAACCGTTACCAAATTAAAACTTTAGTGATTTGAGATTTTTAGCTGTTTTCAGTTGATATCTTTACTAAATTAAAACTCGGAGAGTGGAGTATGGTGAAAAGAAGTTTCGTGATCAAACTACTATAAATCCTCTTATTTGGTTTTGATATTTTTTTCTTCTTTTGCATTTATTCATTCTTATTATTATTACTAACTTAATGCATGTCATTATTCTCTAACATCCTTTTTCACATTTTATATTTGAATACCTCACTAAGTTTAATAATATACTTTAAAGTCTATATACTCATTTGGATAATATATTTTTATTTTAAATATTTTTTATCGTAAAAATACATTATTTCTTCTACTTTATTTCGTACCTACAAAATAAATTTTTTTGCTTGTGCTCCAACACACGAGTAATATACCTTGTTACACAACATATATATACATGTTTATATTGTTAGACACTAGTTTGTATTATGGGCTTTAGTTTCGGTTTGTATGCTTACCCCATGTTTACTTTTCTAGAATAATCCTTATATGATTATATAATGTAATTATTGATTAATGAAATGACAAACAAATCATTCTTCCTAACTTAATGCATATCATTTTTCGCACCTTAATGGCCAATCAACCCACTACTACAGTTGATCATACCACTAATACTCCCACTACTATGGAACAACAAGCACCCGAGGCTCCTTTACATTCCATAACCCAAGCCACGACCTAACAGGTCCAAAAGACTCCACCAGTTACACCGCCTGGACCCCAACAGGCCCATAACATTCTACCAATTACACCACTTTGACCTTTATCTCAAACAACAGCCCAACAAGCCCCGTTTATGTCACCTGTTACACCGCCTGGACCCACACTACCAACCGAACATATGCATAACCCAAACTTGGTTTTGGTTCACCCCATGGTTACTTGTTTTTGTGTCGGTCAAATTGCCCTCTCGATCGTCTTAATTTAAATGTTACCACTATTTCTCTTTTACCTAAGTCGTATAATGAAGCGTTTCATGATACTAATTGGCAACTTGCTATACATGATGAATATAATGCACTTATTAAAAATAATACTTGGACACTTTTGACGCGACCCACAAATGCCAACTTTGTTCGTTCGATTTGGTAGTTTTGGAAAAAGTATTTCTCAGATGGTACTCTTAGTCGCTACAAGGCTCGTCATGCGGCGAATGGCAACACACATGTTTCTGGTATTTATGAGACCTTTAGTCCGGTTGTCAAACCGGACACCATTCAGATTGTTCTTCGTCTTGCACTTTCTCGACACTGGCTTGTTCATTAGCTCTATGTTAAGAACACATTTTTATATGGACACTTATTACAGGCGGTTTATATGCATCAGCATCCAGGATTTCAGGACCCACAACATCCTAATAATGTTTGTTTACTGCAACGATCTCTTTATGATCTTAAGCAGACTTATCGGGCTTGGTTTAAATGTTTTGCTGCGTATATTACACGTGTTAGATTTTATCATAGTTACTATGACTCATCTTTATTTATATACAGATAGGAGACTGACACTGCTTATTTGATTATATATGTTGATGACCTTGTCTTGACTGCTTCTTCTATAGTTTTATTAAAGCAAATTATTACTTTTCTAAATCAGGGGTTTTCTCTGACTGACCTTGGGTCTCTTAATTATTTCATGTGCATTTCTGTGACGCGTAGCACGTCTGGGATGTTTTTGGCTCATCGTAAGTATGCAACTAAGATTCTTGAGTTGGCTCATATAGTTTTTTGCAATCCGTGTCGGACACCTGTCAACACTGAATCTAAGTTAGGGGCAGATAGGGATCCGATTTCTGATCCGACTTTATATCGTAGCCTTGCGTGGGCTCTTTAGTACCTTACTTTTACTCATCATGATATATCTTATGTTGTGCAGCCAGTTTGTTTATATATGCATGATCCGAGAGAGCCTCATTTTCTGCTCTTAAGAGGATTTTGCGGTATGTTCAGGGTACTTGAGATTATGGATTACACTTATACTCTTCGTCAACCACATCTTTAGTTGCATACTTAGATGTGGACCGGGCGGGTTTCCCTATGACTCATCATTCAGATTCAAGATAGTGTGTGTTTCTTGGCAACAATTTACTTTCACAGTCTTCCAAGCGTTACTTTCTCCCGCTCTAGTGCCGAGGCTAAGTATAGGGGTGTTGCTAATGCTGTTGTTGAGACTTCCTGATTATCGAATTTGTTACGGGAGCTTCATACACATTTGTTCTCGGCTACATTAGTATACTGTGATAGTGTTAGTGTGGTTTACATGTCCTCCAGCCTAGTTCAACATCAACGTACAAAGCATATTGATATTGATATTAACTTTGTTTGTGATTTGGTTGCCACTAGTCAGGTTCGGGTTCTTCATGTGCCTTCACGCTATCAGTTTGCAGATATCTTCACTAAAGGCTTACCAACTGCGTTGTTTGATGACTTTCGTGCCAGTTTGAGTGTTCGGTTACCTCCCGCTCAAACTGCATGGGAGTGTTAGACATTATTTTCTATTATGGCTTTATTATTAGTTTGTAGGCTTAGCCCTTGTTTACTTGGTTTTAGAATGATCCTTAAATTATTATATAATGTAATTATTGATTAATGGAATAATGTAAAAATTCATATTTTAAGGCCTTTCAACTGCATAAAAAAATTTAATTACAAGCAAATCATTATTCCAACATTTTTAACATTTTTCAAATATTTATATACGAAAAGAATCATGCAAAAACACTTACAAATTTTGCCAAGAACCATTAGTATAAGCTAGCGTCGTGCTATGCGCAAGTTTAAATTCTGATATGTAGTAACGACAATATTTGATTGCATTATTATAGGATTAAAAAAAGGATTTGAAGGTTAGTTCTTTTGAACCACAAACACGCATTTAAGTTACACATAGTGAGTACTCAAACTCAAAATTTCTTGATCAATGAAACATGTTTGATACATTTTGAATAGGGTAAAAGCTATAAATTCTTAATGCACTTACAAAAATAACTCTTTATGTTTTGTCTGGTTCATTTATTCTCATATACATAACTAAAATGGCTTGTTAAAGGTATTTTAGACATTTATCACATCTTCATCTTCTACCCCCATTACAACCCATTTCTGGTAAGTCTTCGACGAAGCCACGACGAATGAACAAAACCAACTTTCTAAGATTTATTAAGTGAATTGTTTTGAGATTGTCGAAGTGTACTTGTATGAGAATAGTTTTTCTTTTTCGATCACACCAGAATTTGAAAAGCTCAATTAACTTGAAAAATTGTTGCTTTGGCTGAATAGTTTTCTTGGAGGTATTCCTGAAGAAATAGGAAAATGTACTAAATTGAAAATGTTTGATGCTTCTTTGAACTCGTTATCGGGTATAATCCCATGGTCTGTTTGTTATCTAGTTTAGTTGGAAGAGTTTATGATCAGTAACTACAATATATCTGGTTCGATACCTATGGTTATATCAAATGATGTTAGTCTTAAGCATTTGTAGCTTGATACTAATCAAATATCGTGTTTAGTTCCTGCTGATATTGGAAGGGTGCAAAATCTTAAAGTTTTTTTCGCTTTGGATAAGCATCTAAAAGGAAGCCTATCTTTAAGTTTGGGTAATTGTAGAAATTTACAAGCACTAGATTTGTTCCATAATTCACTCACCGGCAATACTCCTTTAGGTTTGTTTCAACTCTCAACTACAAAGCCTCGCCAAATTGCTTCTGATTCAAATGATATTTCGGACTCAATACCTAAAGAGATTGGGAATTGTGTATCGTTAGTAAGGTTGAGGTTGGGATATAATCGCATAACTGAATAATAAGTTGCAAAAATGAATAAAACCATATTTACGTGATTTATTAAGTGAAGTTGGATAAGAAGGGCATTTAAGTTATTTCAAATGAGAGAGAAAGATTTAATTGTGGATAATGACAACCGACGTGAAATATTGTTAATTAGAATGACAAGTACATTAAACATTTATAGCTTTCACCTTTTTGAATACCGCTAAACCAAATCTCTATGGGTAAAATGTAACTCCACCTTGCGAATAACTATAAGAAGGGTTTTCGAACTCTTTGTTTTTGTTGGTTTTTTACTTCTATATCTCCAGGGCCGGATTTGAGCATGTGCAGGATGTTCAACCGTACAGTGCCTCCAAATTTTTAGGGGCCTCAAGATTTTATACGACAGTGATGTTATAATATGGGGTTTCCACGTACAAGTGATGAAAATGTATTCTAAAACTTAAGATCCACTTAATTTTTTACCAAACCTAAGTTATCATCGAGTGACTTTAAGCGACATTAAAGAAAATGATAAAAAAGAATAGGGTTATGGATGTTACAGTGTTATACAACTGAGGAAGATGATGACTTAGGACATTTTTCACTTTGCACCCTTAAAGTTTTTTAGGTTTTACATTTTTGCCTAATATTTCATTTTTATTTCTAAGTTAGTGCAAAGGAGTTTATGAAATTAACAATCCCATCCCTCATTTGAGTCAAATTTTAAAAACGGTCCATTTGCTTATGTGCATAATACAAGAATATTTTTATATATGATTTGAAAAAAGTTTTTAAGGTGTTCTAAACTTCTAATACTATAAGTATGATACATATAAACTTGTTAAACACTGTTATTTTTATGTTTTTTCGCGTATTTCATTTATTTGGAATTTCTATATTTTGTATATATACATAGATTTTTTATGTTGCTCGAGAGGGCTAAATTTTGTTATGGGACATGGCTTTCAAATTTCACGAGACGACCTTCTTATCTCGTCTTTTTCTCTCTGTATACTTTTTGAGGGCTTTGCATCTTTGAATAATTAAGTAATTTTAGAGTTTGCATATAATATCTTATAAGACTATCTTTATCCATTGGGTTGGCAACCGGTTGGGTAGGAAAAAAAAAAATATGTATATATATATATATATATATATATATATATATATATATATATATATATATATATATATATATATATATATATATATATAGGGAAGGGTTATTGTCAGAACAAAAAAAAAATGCGAGAACTGCGAGAACCAGCATCAACCAATCGGATTTTTTCTTATATTAATTTTTATTATTTA
Source organism: Chrysanthemum seticuspe (assembly GCA_019973895.1). Classification (NCBI taxonomy): domain Eukaryota; kingdom Viridiplantae; phylum Streptophyta; class Magnoliopsida; order Asterales; family Asteraceae; genus Chrysanthemum; species Chrysanthemum seticuspe. Next base: position 112,432,203 of record BPTQ01000009.1, on the reverse strand, counting down.
ATTCAAAAGGGCATAATGGTAAAATTACTTTTCTTTATATATATATATATATATATATATATATATATATATATATATATATATATATATATATATATATATATTTTACAAAAAACGTTTTTTAGTTCCCGTTATTCTAGGATTTTTTTTTTTTACATTGTGTGCACATGTGTTTTGCATTATGTGATAATTGTATTTTCCATTTATGCATAGGTGTTTTGTATTTGCACATGTATCTATAAAAAATATTACATAAGTATGTATACAAACAACAAAACTTTATTAATACATTTATGCAATTTTATGCAAACAACAAAACTTTATTAAAAAATATTACATAAATATGTTTTATTACAAATATATGAAGCGTGTACATGTGCATAATATAATGTTTTTAATAGTTGGTTCATCTTTTAATCCTTGTGCACATGTGTTTTTCCTCATTGGACACTCTCGATCTCTTTGTATGCATATGTGCAGTTGAGTTCGTCCATATGCCCTTATATATAAGTACGTGCATTCTTCATATTGCTCATTATACACGAACATGTAATCACAAACAAATAATAGAAGAATTATTTAGTCATAACAACTAACAAAACATATATGCATAATCCTTTCATAACAACTGAAATAAAACAAAAGAAACAAGTTCATGAAACGGTAAAAACACATATGCATATAAGGTTTCAAATTCACAACTGTAAAAAACACATGTGCACACTCAAAAACACATGTGCACATTGAGACGGTATGAGAAATAAAAAGTAAGATTTGAACCGTTGCCTATTCCACCATTCGAAAACCAAAAAAACTCGCGATACAAACCAAAAACTTTCACTATAAGACCTGCAAAAAAAATTAAAAAATAAAACTAAATAAAAAATAAAACAAAACAGAACACAATCATAACCGAACATAGATCATATTTTCATTTAAGCAATGGATATGTGGCATCTTCATATTCTATTTTTTGTGATGTATCGATACCAAACAAATATTTTCAACTGATCCAAATTCAACCAAAAAAGTCCTAAGTCATTCCCATCAAAACTAACAGAATAGCCAAAATTTACCTATAAAAAACACATGTGCACACTCAAAAAGACATGTGCACACTGAGACGATAAGAGAAGCACATACTTAGCAACCAACCACGTTTGAGTTTGGCACCAATCGAGTAATAACAACCTGTTATCAAAAACTACTTATGAATGAATCATAATATTATGAATTTGAAACATCGTATCATATAAAAATTTCCAAAGCTATTTTATGTCTAAAAAAATAGAAGCCAACAAAATTACAAGCAAAATCATGACCAAATATCCAACATCAGGTATCGACCCACCAACAAAAAAGGTAATTCCCAGATTTGTATCCAAGTAAAAAAAAAAATAGAATGAGAAAGCAAAAAATTAATTATTCAAATAGAATGCAATTTACTTGTGATTATTGAGCAACACTCACAAATAGGATACGTTTGTCCATGTTAATGATGGTGGCGATGGCTAGTACTATGTATATCGGATGTAGAAACACGATCTTTTAGGCTTTTAACCATCGGTAAAATACGAGATTCATAGTACTTTTATGATTACCATCGAACGTGAACGTAAGTATTACCAGTGGTGGCGCCTGACGGCTGAGCAGGCGGAGGAAAATCGATCATCGGCGGCGGAGGTGGGTAGTTGTGGACACCTTGAAATGTTCCATACTCTTGATCTTGACTGGTGCTGATCGAATTCATTATTCTACTTTACCAGATTCACTATTTTTTTTTAATAGAATTTGAAGATTTTTGTAGGTGAAAGAGAGGAGCGTCAAATTGAATTTGAGAATGAGATGAACCTGCCTTTTATTTTACCTAATTATCATTAGTATTTTGCTAATTAATAGGGGAAGTTACTAGAAAAAAAAAATTCCCATAATGCCCTTCCATCCATTACTAAATAATTCTCCATCTTTTATTTTATTACCAAAATGCCACCATTGATCAGTTATCCTCATATCAACCATTGATCAAAAAATAAATGGATGAGATTGGTTCTCGCAGTTCTCGCATTTTATTTGGTTCTGAAAATAACTCTACACTATATATATATATATATATATATATATATATATATATATATATATATATATATATATATATATATATATATATATATTATATTAGAAGTGTGCAAAGAATGAAAGTAAGGTTGGCAATCTAGGTTGTTGAGTGATTTGCAAATATGATGCCCAACCTTGTCACATGTCACATTTTTATTGGTAGGTTGGATTGGGTTGTTGATAAATGATAAAAAATGTAGATTGGTTGTATGTATTGGTTGTGTAGGTGGAGGAAAGAGAAAATAATATTTTATTAAGAGATTGTGTTGTAGCAGGTTGTTGATAAAGATAGTCTAATGTATCTAGCTAGCTAGTGTCATAGTACCATGTTTATCATGTTTTCTTATTCGATGAAGAAACAATTATAAATGAAATAGATCAGGACGAATGCTAAAAGTGATATGAGGATAACTGAGAATGAAAAGGGAAGTCATGCTTAGTAAAATATAGGTGATTATTAAGCCTACAGGGAAAGCCATCGACTCATCAATTTGTTAAATAAATCTCATGAAAAATCATATTTAAATGTTGCAGTGAACCTTTTAGGTCCGTAATTGGCAAATCAAAGGTTTAGTGGCGTAGTCGAAATTGTTAGCTATAACTTATAAGTTCATGAACCTATCTATGCGTTAATTAGTTTCATCTAGCTTAAAATAATAACATCAAGGCTTTCAAACAACAATAAAATTAGTATCGTCTAAACGTAAAAAGTAAATATACAGATAGATGAATATAAATTAAAAAAAACAGTATTTCCTAGAAAATTATATTTTCTCTTTTGAAAACGACTTTAAAAAGTCTACATTAAAAATATACACAGACAAGAATATTGAAGCTTTGTAGAAGGGAGTCTTTTTTTGCTATATATAAAACGTAAAATATCATAAAACATTAAAACGATGAGTGGATATTTGGTGAATAAAAAACTAAGTCAGTTTTATTCTGCTTTACCGGACTTGAGCATACAAATTGACTTGTCATGCGACATCATCCACTAACAAATGACACTTCCATAGTCGATAAAAAACATTACCCACTAAAACCTTGCAGAAAACCGTTTACCATAGACGTGGAAAATTGTGGGTGACCTTTCAGATTCTCAATCGATATATGTACAACCAGGTACAACTTTTTCATTTTTACTGTTGAAGCAACTTTTCATTTCCTAGATAAGTCCCATTTGCTTGGTTGCTAAAGACACGTAATTTCTTACATTTTTTTTAATTAACTTTTAAAACTCCAAATTTTCATATTTATACTACCTATCTCACAATATATTTCACAAATACTTTTAACGAGGCTTAAACCTACAATTTTTGAGTTGATAATTAAATAGATAAGTTTACAGATGCATGTACCAAAGTTATTTTAGTTCTTTTCCTTTTCTGAACAGTATCTAAGTTATTCTGTTAATTTTAAAAATGTACCTTGGTACACCAATAGAATTTGTCGTTTTGAGACGAATTTAAAGATAGTTTAGGATGTTAGTGGTTAAATTGTTTTGTTATGCAATAACACAATACACTCAGTCACTCACCATGTTTATCATTTATAGACTTTATCATTAAAACATAAGTTTTGCTAACAACAACCTTATAGGTTTTGTTTAGTGTGATTTGGATAAATGATCATACTTATTAAGGTATTTTTCATAAAAGGATGTATTCTGACCGTATAAGCATTTTTGGCCATTTCTGGTGCCCACACATCATTCCTTGCGAGAACATTTAATAACGACATAATCTTCATTTTATAGCACCAGAATTAATTTATTGACCAATGAAAATGTGTCACCTACACTTTGATTCCCAAAACCCATTCTTTGCGCACCAAAATATTTAATAAAGATCAATCTTCATTTTAAAGCACCGAAATTAATTGATTAACCAATAAAAATGTCACCCAGTTTTTGGTGCCCAAAAACCATTCTTTGCGCACCGCAAATCACTTTGGTTGTGTGCGAAAGTCATAGGTCATATGCACTTACAATTTGGTGCCCAAAAGTCACTTCTTGCGCACCAAAAAACACTACATGCGCACCACATTGGATATTTTAGTGAAAGGGAAAATTTTGAGTATGTTTTATTAAAATGATAGTGTATTTGAAATGTATTGATAATTGATTTTTTTGTTTAAATATCCCTTAATTAATAATATTTTCAGAATAAAACTCATCATTATCATAAATACATGATTTTAACACATATAATTAATATACTACATAAAATGGAAAAACAGTCAAAGTGGAAAAGTGGAAAAGTGAAAAAGTTTAATGGTCAAATGAGAGAGAAATATATTTGTGTAATTAATACTCTTATTAAAACACCCCATTACTTAAAAGTACAATAATTTATTCACATTGTACAACAAATTAAAAGCATATCTACAAAATTAAAAACAACCAATTAAAACACCCATTATTAAAAAGTACAATGAAAATTTCACAATGTACAATTTAAACAAGCTACAACATAATTCTAAATATAAAATAATTAAACAAACTAATTAATGTTATTTTTAAAACACACTAAAATGAAAAGTACATGTTATTATACACATTATACAAATTAATAAAACACACAAAGCTTCATACAAGCTAACAAGTTTATGGTACATATAGTTTTAAAAATCGGACCGGACCAACGGGTTCAACCGGAAACCGGTGTCGCCATCGGTTCGGCTAACCAATAATCCGGAAACGAACTAGAGAGGCCCCGTTTTTAACGATACAAACTGGTGAATCAGGTCTCATCGAGATCTATTTCTCTGGTTAATAGTCACAGGGTACTCGCCGCCGCAACGCGCGGGTACCCTGCTATATTATATATGAGAAATAATAGGCATGCCTAAAAACATGACTAATGATATGCCTAAAACTATGTGGCAAAAGTTTATTGGTTTGTGAAGAAGTGGGTCCCGCCGCTACAACCAATAAACTCTTGCCACACACTTTTAGGCATATCATTAGGCATGTTTTTAGGCATGCATATCATTTCTCATTATATATAAAGGAAAAACCAAAAAGTAAAAAGTAAAAATTTGAAACAATTAAAACATATTGAAAACCGGGTTGACACAGTACGCTTCAAATCCAGTGGGTTGACCCTGTTTAATTTGACCCGTTTTGACCCAACATGTCATATTGACTCGGTTTAAATCGACCCGTTTTTCGACGGGAACGGTTCAACCGGTTGAACCACCCGGGTCGAACCGGGCTTCAAAACGTTATGTTTAATCCCCAAATCTTCAAACTTTTTTTATTTTTCGTTTAGAACCCATAAACTTTTTTTTTAACACAAAATGATCTGTCGCTATATAAATATATTATCTATAAGTTTTTCTTCAAAAACAATTATAATGTTTTACAATTATGAGAAAATATGTGCCCGTTATTGCACATTTAACTTTTCAATATGCTAAATACGCTCATTTAAAAAAAAGATGGGGCTAAATGTGCCCAAATCTTTTACAAAATAGCCAAAATTAGCCAATTTTTATTTTATTTTGGGCTAATAATATTCACGCTAATTTTATTCACCATTAATCTCATCCTTGTTAGTTTTTACGCAACAAGTAACGTGTGTTGTTAGTTTTTATCCTATAACTGATGTAATGTTTACTTTCATTTTCATTAAATGATTTTATATGTTGTTTGATAGATGTTAAGAATTTTGTCTAGACTTTAATTATCGTATAGTACAACCATTTGCAATTGCATTTTCATCGGTTCACGTTCTATTTTAAACGCTACACAAAACACTCACCACAATATCACAAATAATTAATTATCTGACTCTATAAACAGCTGCCGCTAGGCGCGGGTACTCGTCTAGTTAAAGTAAACGAGTCTTAAAATGACATGTATTAATATCAAGTTAATACAAATCTTATTGCTAAATTATCTGCCACCTTCACCAATATCTCGTCAATATAGTCTTAGTCTTAATGCGTATTGAATAACTTTGTCTTTCATTTTATTATTCTTGTGATGACGTATTAAACTTTACAGTAACTATCAACTACTACTATTAATTTATCTGACCTAACAAAAATGAAGGTTGTGGGAGAAATAGGAGGTGAGTAATGCGTGCGTGCGTTCCACTTGAATACATCACATCCATGTCAAGCTTCAAATTGATATGATACTTTTTAATTTTTGATATCTAGAAAGTTTTTTTAATTGTTCAAAAGTAGGTACTTGTTTTGGTATCAATCACTGTGTTCCTATTGGCCCTAAAACCTTTCTACATAAATGAAATACATATTGTCCAAGTCTATTGGTCGATATTGTTGAGAATTATGATCTGAATGCTTGAATTTAATCTGATTTGTGATATCTGAGTTTATATTTGTTTGTGTTTGTCCAGTTATAATTGATGGAGAGTATTCAGGGACTGATAGTGGTGTTTTGATTCTAGAGGGACTGGAAGTGCTAAAGATATTGGCTTGGATAACTTTGGTTGGTATAAGACAATTATAGAAGATGAAGGGCTAATATGTAATATTTGAGGCTATATAAGCTTGAGAGATAGGCAGTCTTCAAGATATCTGCTATCATTCTCTCTCTATATTTTACGATACAAAAACTCTCTCTCTAAAACAAAAACCCTAGTTTGTATTTTGATTTCCTTGATCAAAATACTTTGTTACTTGTTGATACTGATTCATTGTTATTTGAGAATAGAAGATTTGGTTTGTAATATTGTTTCTGAAGTAATAAAAGTGTTTTGTTAGTCATTGAAATCTGTTTTTCTTCATGGTATCAGAGACAGGTTCTTTGAAAAACGTGTTTTAAAAAAATTAGGGTTCTTGATAAAATTGGGTTTTTTAAAATTAATTGGTTCTTGATCAATTAACCTGTGTTAATTGATAGATCTGGTTGTAATTTTAGTCAATCTTGAAGGATTCTGGAAAACCCCTAATTTCTGAAAAATTAGGGTTTGGTTATTTTTGGGGCTTTTGTGATTGAAGGCTTCTGGTGTCGATTAAGTGTGATTAATCGATAAGATCTGGTATTTGGTAAAGATTGGAAGTGGTTCTGGCTATTTTCCCTAATTTTGAAAAATTAGGGCTTGTTGGTTCTTGGTTCTTGGATCTTGGTTCTGGGTTCTTGCTTATATCTGCTATATCTCTAGACTAAGTGAATCTACAGTATAGTAGGTTTGTTATTCCGCTGCTGATTATTATTGCGTGCTCTGTAAAACCTCTCACACTCTCTCTTTAATTTCTGTACTTATTTTTCTGTCTAGATTGCCGGAGGATAGGTTTTGGGATTGATTGAAGTTATGATTGGTTGAGGTTGTGATTGTTTGTGGTTTTTTAGTTTTTTTTTGGTTTCTGGTTTTTTGTTCGTGTATGCTTGTGTGCGCCCTTGACCTACCACTCTAGTGGCAAGGAAAGCCTGGGAACTACCTTCTTTATTTTTCTTGTGTGTCTGATTATCTGTTCTTGAATCATGTATGTTCATAATTCTGTTCATGGTTATACTGATGATGAATATGAAGCTGAAAACCCTGTCACTTTAATAAGTAAATTGGATTTGAGTCATCCTTTACATTTACACCATAATGATTCAGCTTCTTTGACTGTGGTTTCAATAAAACTAAAAGGAACTGAGAATTATAATGTCTGGTCTTGTGCTATGATGTTAGCTTTAGAAGGAAAAAATAAAACTGGTTTTATTGATGGCACTTGTAGAAGGTCTAATGTTGATGAAGTTTTGGGAAGACAATGGGATAGGGTTAATGCTGTTGTGTTGGGATGGATTCTAAACTCCATCTCTGAAGAGTTGTTTCTTGGTCAAATTTTTTCCAAAAGAGCTTCTAGTGTCTGGAATGAGTTAAAAGATACATTTGACAGGGTTGATGGTTCTGTTACTTTTAATCTGCATTATAAAATTCACTCTTTAACTCAGAATGACACTACTATTTCTGAATATTTTAATAAGCTAAGTACTTTGTGGAAACAATTTGATGCTATGGTTCAATTACCTAGATGCACCTGTCATGCTGCTGATGAATTTAAAAAGCATAACCAACTTATGAAACTTATGCAATTCTTAATGGGTCTGGATGATACTTACATGCAAATAAGAAGTAATATTCTTTCTAGAGATCCTTTGCCTGATGTTAAAGGTGCTTATGCTATTATCAGTAGTGAAGAAAACCATAGGAATATTGTGTCTGGTAGTTCTAGTAGAAATCATAATTCTGCTTTTGCTACTAGAGTTTTGAATACTCAGGCTAATAATCCTACTTGTCAGAATGTTAGACCTATTAATCAGAATACTCAGGCTAATCCACCTAATGCAAATTTTAATAAAGTATCTGATAATAGAAGAAACACTGGTTCTGCTCTTGTATGTGATCACTGTGGTTTTAATGGACATACTCAGGACATATGTTTTAAATTGATTGGGTATCCTACAAATTTTGGAAAAAAGGGTAACAATAACAGACCTCAGACTTCTCAAAAAAGATTTTCTAATAATAATTCTGTGGGGTCTAGTTCTTCTTCTAGCTTTACAGATGAACAACTTACTACTCTCATCTCTCTCATCAAAGACAACTCTGTTAAGGGCAATAGTGTGTAGGCCAATATGGCAGGTACTTATTTTAATACTAGTAAGGTTTTCAATCAAAATTTTCACAAGTTCTTTTCCACAAATACAAATTTGAAATCCAAACTTAGTTCTGTTGGAAAAATTGTGGATTCTGGTGCTAACCAGCATATGACCCACTCTGACAAGAACTTGGTCAATGTTTTTGATATTTCTCATCTTCAAATAAAAGTTGGTCATCCAAATGGAACTGAAGCTTTGATTACTAAAATTGGAAATCTTAAACTAGTTGATTCTTTAATATTATATGATGTTCTGGTTATTCCAGAATATTGTGTTACCTTAATTTCTGTTCATAAATTGGCCAAAGATAATAAAATTGTGGTTGCCTTTGATGAGAACAAATGTTATTTCTTGAATCAGGATTTGAATCTGGGAAATGTTCTGGGGACTGGTAATCAGTGTGGTGGTTTATATTATTTCAATTCTGGAGGTACTTCTTTTAAAAGTAATAATTCACTTTCTTACTATGACTGGCACTGCGGGCTTGGTCACCCTGCAGACCCTGTTCTAAGTGTTTTAAAAACAGATTTGAAGCTTACTTCAAAGAAACAAAACTTATTTTGTGAAATTTGTCAAAGAGCTAAGCAAACTAGGGAACCTTTTCCTTTAAGTGATCATACTTCTACTGTTTTGGGTGAACTTGTTCATTTAGATTTATGGGGACCTTATAAGGTTGCCAGTAAGGAAGGTTACAAGTATTTTTTGACTGTTGTGGATGATTACACTAGGGCTGTATGGGTGTACTTACTTAAAACTAAGGATGAAACTATCCATTATATCTCTATCTTTTATAATATGGTTGAAACTCAGTTTGATAGAAAAATTAAGAGTTTTAGAAGTGATAATGGTACTGAATTTGTTAATCATTCTTTCTCAAAGTTATGTGATGAAAAAGGTATTACCCATCAGACTTCTTGTGCATACACTACACAGCAAAATGGTATTGCTGAAAGGAAACATAGGCATCTTTTGAATGTTGCTAGATCCCTTGTGTTTCAGGGGGGAATTCCACTTAAGTTTTGGACTGAGTGTATTCTTACTGCTACTTTTCTTATTAACAGATTACCTTCTTCTGTGCTTAATGGAAAATCTCCTTTTGAGATGATATATAACCAAAAGCCTACTCTCTGCAATTTAAGAATGTTTGGTTGTTTGTGTTTTGCTACTATTGTTAATAACAATGATAAACTTTGTAGTAGATCTGAGAAATGTGTTATGATGGGGTATTCTAATTCTAAAAAGGGATATAGATTATATAGTCTTGATAAGCATCAGTCCATTTTTTCTAGAGATGTTAATTTTTTTGAGTCTATCTTTCCTTTTAAAGACTCAACTGCTGATAAGAATAGTTCTAATTCTGAAAATGTTTTTCAAGACTTAAATCAGTTGAACTTTTTTGATAATGAAACTCCTGAACTACCCAATGATGAAGAGAGAGTAGACCCTAATCTGAATAGTGACATTGAGTCACAAAGTGAAGGTGGCTGCTCTCCTCCATCTGGTAGAGACCATGTTACTAATAATAGTGACAATAGTGTTTTTGCTGATGAGGATGAGGTGGTAACTACACTTGATGATAATAATATTTCTGAGGGTAATTTGAATCTTGATCCAAATTCTCCAGTTCAAGCTGAAGTACCTTTGAGAAGGTCTTCTAGACCCTCTATTTTTCCTAAAAATTATAATGATTTTGTGGTTGAATCTAAAGTTAAATATGGAATTGAAAAGTTTGTTAACTATTCTAAACTTAATACCAGGAATTATTGTTTTACTGTTCAATTGAACAAAAGTCATGAACCAAGAAATTATTTTGAGGCTGTTAAATCTATCTATTGGACTGATGCTATGAATAATGAGATTGAGGCTTTATATAGAAATGATACTTTTGAAGTTACTGTTTTACCTCCTGGTAGAAAAGCTATAGGAAGTAAATGGGTATTCAAAATTAAGTATAAGTCTGATGGTGAAATAGATAGATATAAAGCTAGAGTTGTTGCTAAAGGATATAATAAAAAAGAAGGTATTGATTATGAAGAAACTTTCTCACCTGTTGTTAAAATGGTTACAGTTAGATGCTTGCTTAACATTGCTGTACAATATAACTGGCCTATTTTTCAACTTGATGTGAATAATGTTTTTTTATATGGTGATCTTGAGGAAACTGTTTATATGAAGTTACCTGAGGGATTCTTTCCTGAAGGAGACAATAGAGTTTGTAGACTTAAAAAGTCTTTAGATGGTTTAAAACAAGCTCCTATACAATGGAATGCTAAACTAACATCTGCTCTTATTGAAAATGGTTTTGTGCAAAGTAAAAGTGATTATTCTTTATATACTAAATCTAAAGAAGATGTTTTTATTGCATTGCTTGTCTATGTTGATGATATTATTGTTACTGGTAATAATATTGATGAAATTAACAGTTTCAAAACTTTCCTTAAAACTAAGTTTATGATTAAGGATCTTGGAAAGTTGCAATATTTTCTTGGTATTGAAGTTGCTGATACTGATAAAGGAATTTGTTTAAATCAAAGGAAGTACTGTTTAGATTTGTTAAGTGAGTATGGTATGCTTGGTTGTAAACCTTCTAAAACTCCTTTACAGTCTAAATTGGTTATATCTAATGAAGCTACTGATAATGATCCTTTACTTGATAATATTACTGATTATCAGAAGCTTATGGGAAAACTTATTTACTTGACTAATACTAGACCTGATATTTCATATGCTGTTCATTGTCTAAGTCAGTTCATGCATTCTCCTCTTAAGTATCATCTCAGAATAGCTTTAAAGATACTTAAGTATCTTAAGGGAGCTCCAGGTTTGGGTATTCATATTACTAAAAATTCTGGTATGTCTCTTCTTGCTTATTCTGATGCTGATTGGGCTAAATGTATTGTAACAAGGAGATCTGTTACTGGATATTGTGTTTTTCTAAATGGGTCTCTAGTATCTTGGAAAAGTAAAAAACAACCTACTCTCTCTAAAAGTTCTACTGAAGCAGAGTACAGAGCTCTTGCTTCAGTTACCAGTGAAGTGATCTGGGTTCTGAAAATTTTAAAAGATCTTAAAATTTCAGGTCTTTTGCCTGTTCCTCTTCACTGTGACAGTAAATCTGCTATAAAAATAGCAGCCAACCCTGTTTTTCATGAAAGGACAAAACATCTTGAAATAGACTTACATTTTGTTAGAGAAATTTTTTTAAATGGTGTGGTTAAAACTGTGAAAGTGGATTCTGCAAATCAAATTGCAGATATTCTTACTAAGGGGTTGGATACATTACAACATGATTTTTTAGTTAAAAAACTTGGGATGTTTGATATTTATCACTTATCAGATTAAGGGGGGTGTTGAGAATTATGATCTAAATGCTTGAATTTAATCTGATTTGTGATATCTGAGTTTATATTTGTTTGTGTTTGTCCAGTTATAATTGATGGAGAGTATTCAGGGACTGATAGTGGAGTTTTGATTCTAGAGGGACTGGAAGTGCTAAAGATATTGGCTTGGATAACTTTGGTTGGTATAAGACAATTATAGAAGATGAAGGGCTAATATGTAATATTTGAGGCTATATAAGCTTGAGAGATAGGCAGTCTTCAAGATATCTGCTATCATTCTCTCTCTATATTTTACGATACAAAAACTCTCTCTCTAAAACAAAAACCCTAGTTCGTATTTTGATTTCCTTGATCAAAATACTTTGTTACTTGTTGATACTGATTCATTGTTATTTGATTGAGATCAAATACTGATTGTTGGTTATTTCTATTTGAGAATAGAAGATTTGGTTTGTAATATTGTTTCTGAAGTAATAAAAGTGTTTTGTTAGTCATTGAAATCTGTTTTTCTTCAGATATATGTATGTTTTAATCGATTCAGAGCACCTACATAATTTGAGGGTGTAAACTTATAATGCAATGTCTCAATATCTATTTAATTATCTACACATAATGAACTCATGTAAAACATCTTTATAAATGAATGATGTATAGTTATTGACTAATAAGTAATAATATCACCTTTAAAATGAATCCTGTTGTTAACACTGTAAAAACTTGTAGCAAGCATAGATATCGAAAATGAATCATGGTTGATCAGGTATTGCAAAACAATGAATCAAAAACATGTTCGAATTATATAATCATGCAAGCATATTATTAACATGCAATCATAAAACATGCAACGGAAGACTTAGAATCATAACAAGCATAATTAATTAACCTAAAAATAAATCGTAAGCGTACCTTTTAGTAATCTAAGCAATAGGATCAAGAAACTTAAACCCAAAAAATTTAGGGTTTGTGGTAATCAACTTTTGCACAAGTCGAATGAGGCAACACTAAAAAATCCAATTAGGATTTTTTATGGTCTTGTACACACGTATTGGTAGCGATTCGATGCGATTGCTAGTTCAATGATCACAATAACTAGCTCAAACACTTTTGTTTCACTCACAACCAAATGCAAACCCTAAAGGGATTGTAGTTCGATCGGTTTTGGTAAAAGAGGGAAGAAGAAGAGAAAATTAAGCTAGTTAGGGTCTATAATGAATGCAATGGATTGTATATATATATGGGTAGAAGTCTTGGAGTCCAAGTTAGAGTAGGACTCTCCCTTGGACCCTATACGAACGGCTATAACAATCCAAGAGGGATTCTAGACCCTTCTTGGCTTATTTTCTCTTTAGTCCTTATATTTGACACTTAACGACCATTAGACTAAACCCCCGTTAAGTATTAACGCCCGTTAGCCATTATTGTGAATAATAATTTAAAGAGTAAATTACACCGTTCGTCCCTGTGGTTTAGGCCAAATCCCTACCACAGTCCATGTTCTTTTTTTTTGCTTGTTTGCTCCTTATGGTTTACATATTGCACACTGTCAGTCCTTATCTCTAACGGTCGTTATCTTTCTCCGTTAAACCCACTCACGTGATAGACACATGAGGGTAAATGAGTAATTTTTATTTTCTTGATCCCACTGGATATAACTTTCTCCCCCCTCTCATTTAAACTTTTTATTTTTCTATAGTTTTGCAAAATCAAACCTCCATTAATGGAGTTCTTCCCCAATATATTAATAAAAACTTAAAATTAATATTACAAAACCTTAAATCTTTAAACAACCACAAACACTTGGTTCATAAAAAAAAACAAGAACCCCATTATTATTAACATCAACCGTTCTTATTAATTCGACCACATATTTACAAGACTTACCTTCACTTCATGTTACAATCTCGTAAATCTAAAACAACTAAATTTTTTTGAAGCATCTTCTCCACACAGATATATCCATACAAACAACCTCACAAAATTCAATAACACAAATTGAACAGCACATACTTATTCAACACAAATCCAACAGCCATTTTTGATATCAGATTTGGTCGTGGTAGTCTTCGGCCAAATCTAATCGTGCTGGTGGTGATGCGCACTCACGGTGGTTGCCGACTGTGTGACACGGGGTTGCAATTGATGGCTCGAATATGGATATATTTATCTCGGAACATACATGTGAGTTTGATAAAGTCAAACTCAAACTTTGCTTGTGAATAATTGACATGAGTTTTCAATATGAACAAACCCTAAAAATTTGGGGGCTAGGGTTTCGAACAAAAATCAAGAATAGAAGAATCATAGGACAGATCTGCAAACTTCGATCGACGGTGGTATGGTTAATTTTATGAATGTGATGGGTGGTGGCTTACCTGCAAATGGGTGTTGAGAGAAATGGGTAGAGGTGGTAAGATGACAGTATAAATGGTCGGAGGTTGTAGCTGGCCGAATATGAAGGCCAGTGGTGGTTGGGTTGTGGTAGTAACATGGGTATATTGTTTCTGGGTGGTTCGCCGGATATTCAAGAGAGAGAAATGAAGGGGAGATAATGTGTGAGAGATGGATATCGTTGTCTGTTTGTGATGGACTTATTGACTATTTGACCAAAAACTGAAATGACAATACCCTCATGTGCATGTCACGTGAGGGGATTTAATAGAATAAGTTAACGGGTGTTGGAGATAAGGATGGACAGTGTGCAATATTTAAACCATAAGGAGCAAACAAGCAAAAAAAAAAAGAACATGGACTATGGTAGGGATTTGGCCTAAACCACAAGGACGAACAGTGTAATTTACTCTAATTTAAATATAACTATTATATATTAATTATTGAACATCGACTCTCATACGCAATGTTTGCAATCCCATAGTCCCTTGTTCGAATCCGGGTCATACACATATAAAATGTATCAATAAACTAACAGCTCCCACTTGACCAAATTTTAATGTGTGTAATGACATTGGTTAGCGTCTAGCAACACGCCAATGCCCGTATAACGACCCTGAGTATGGTTTTCTGGAAAAGCCTTTAAATGATTCATTATTATACTTATCCTTTTGTTACTAATACCACATTATACATGGATATGGATTTTAGTCATTCCATTATTTAACCATTATGTTTCACGTTATATCTGATTGAACAAGATTACCAAATCATCTGAACATATTCCCGATAGATCTTGGTTATGGCCATACAAACATCTTGTCAACCCTACGAGGGGCCCAGTAGTATTAAACTTCAAAACAAATTTGAAGAAACATATTCTTTCTTGACTACAAGCAAAACCCATGAATTTCACATCACTTCTAAAAATAGCCCTTATTACTAACTGTTACGTATAGTGTTAGACTATCTTACATAAATAAGTTACACCCATGATAGTTTCCTAGTATCTTAAGTCTGAGGATAACTATTCATGATTTACTTAAAGACAAAGATCCATAAAGTATAATCATGTAGTTGGGATCAGTCCTATATTCAATTCATTTGATATCATGTGAATTTGGCATGACTACCCATCAATATACATTAAGTATATTCTAACCAAAACTCAGATTTGTCTTAATTCAATGATATTCCCATATCATTAATTGACAATGGACTATTTAGAATAACATAAGTTATTCACGGATTTAAACATGCAAATATAGGATAAAATATATTATAAATGAAAAATAAACACAATTAAGACTTTATTTCATTAAAATAATAATTTTTCAATACATCATTTATCTAAATACATAACCACAGATTTACATGAAACAATTAGCTACGAAGTCCAATGCTATTAGCATGTTGAGTAAGCTTTTCTTTAAGTAAAGCCTTCATCATGGGGTCAACTAGATTATCATCTATTTGAACTTTGAGTAGATTGATTTCACCTATTTTGACTTGTTCTCAAACATAGTGATATCGTCTAGAAAAATGTCTGGCGCCCTTCATCACTTCAGGTTCATTGGCGAATGTAATTACGACAGAATTTTCGTAATACATATTTATAGGTAAATCAATTTAGGGCATAACTCCGAGCCCTGAAATGAATTTCCTAATCCAAACAGCTTCCATTGCAGCTTCTAAAGCAACTATCTGAGACTCCGTATCATCTTTATCAGTTTTCCAGGACACATCACAGAAACCTGTAACATCACGCTCTGCCTCTGGATTTCAACCATACACTAGAAACATATCTCGAGTAGCCCTTAATTACTTGAGAATGTTTTGAACAGAATGCCAGTGAATATCACCTGGGTTCTGTTGATATCGACTAGTGATATTTTGTGCAAACGCCACATCTAGTCTTGTGCATCTTACTGCATACATGATAGATCCTACAGCCGAAGCATAAGTAACATTTTTCATGCGTGGCCACCTCAGCTGGTGTTGAAGCACATAGTTTGCTACTTAAGCCATGATCTAATTGCATTGGAACATATCCCTTTTTTGGAATTCTCCATCCCGAATCTTTCCAAGATTTTATCAATGTAAGTACTCTGACTTAATCCAATCAACCGTCTAGATCTATCTATGTAGATCTTAATTCCAAGGATGTATGCTGCTTCTCCTAAATACTTCATAGAAAAACATCTTCCAAGATAGGAATTAACCTCTTTTAAACTTGCAAATGATTTCCCATGATCAATATGTCATCGACATACATGATAAGAAAAGTAACATTACTCCCACTAGCCTTATGGTACACATATGGCTCATCGAGATTTGAGTGAAACCAAACTTTTTTATTTCCTCGTCAAATCTCTTATTCCATTTCCTTGATGCTTGCTTCAATCAATAAATGGATATTTGAAGTTTGCATACACGTTTTGGAAATTGTGGATTCACAAACCTCTCAGGCTGCGCCACATAGATATCCTCATCTAGGTGACCATTAAAGAAGGCAGTTTTGACATCCATCTCCCAAATCTCATAGTCATGGTATGTTGCTATCACTATAGAATCCTAATAGCTTTAATGTATATAACATGAGAAAAGGTCTCCTCGTAGTCAATCCTGTAGGTTTGAGTAAAGCCTTTAGCTACCAGATAAGCCTTATAGGTGTGTACTTTGCCACCCATGTTAGTCTTCTTCTTGAAGAGCCACTTACTTCTTGTTAGGAATTAGAAATTCCATGTTAAAGTGTCAGTCACCCCAATTATAGTCTAGCATAAGTTAGCTCGTAGACTTGTCGTTATTTACATTATTTAGTAGTTAACTAGTTAGTTTGTAGCGTAGTTTTGTTTAGTGCAACACTGATGAGTGTCTAAATACTCATCATTTTTTTACCAATTAAACTGCAAAAACATCTGAAAACACTCAGAAATGCATCAAAATGATAAAAATATCACAAATAAGTGTTTTATGTGTTTTAAATGCAAAAATATCAAAATCTGGTGAAAAACGTATCAAATTTGCATAATTGGCAGTTTTAGTCCCCCAAGTTTCAAAAGTTGTCAAAAACAGTCCCTGGTAAAACAAAATAAAGAAAAATGTTATTCAAGGTCCCTGAATTATTCTAACTTGTCAAAAATGGTCCTTGAATAAATCTTTTGTTAAATGGCAGAAAAGGTCCCTGAACTTTCATAAAATGTCAAGTTTGGTCCCTGGAAAATTGAAAATGTCAAAACTAGTCTTTGTACTATTGGAACTTGTCAATATTGGTCCCTTGTAACAACTTTGGAAAATTACAGGATTGGTCCTTCTAGTTTGGCAGAATTGCAAACAAGTCCTTGTCATTTTACAATCCATCCCTTGTCAAAATACATTTGACCCCTGCCTTTATACACCTTTTGACCCTTTCCCTGTTTTTGAACCCCTGGTCAACCTATCCAGTCAAACATCACACCTTTGCCGCCCACCCTGTACACTTTCTTCCCCAAGTGGCCTAGCTCTGCAACACCTCTCTCATCCACCTTTTTTCACCTTATCTCTTCCCCCCTCACTCCACACTCATCATCACACCTATCCACCCCCTAGTTGCAGTCTAAGACCCCCACTGTCAAAAACTAACTTTCCCGCCAAAATTCACCCAATGGCTATTTTGCACTCAAGTGACCCAGTGGACAAGAAATCAAGTGGGAATCACTCAGAAGGACATGTGGAAGCTGTTTGAGTATAAAAGAGGGATGAAGAAGCAAGAACTAGGAGTAGTTAGTTTTTATTTTTTTTCTTGTATGTCGTATTTCATAAAATTATCTAAGTCAATGTTTTAAGATGTAATTTTTAGCTTCAATGTAATAAACATAAGTTACTTAATCATTATAAACTCATTTCAAGTACTAATTTAAGGTTTCACTTCAGTTTCACAATTTCAGGTTTACTGTTGCAAAATCCATTTTCAAAATCTTATTTCCAGGCCTTTAACAGCTTATTCTTAAGTTTCAATAAGCTTGTTTGAGCTACTTAAAGCTTTTGATAAGCTTAACAATCATTTTCAAACAAATTTGTGAAGTGGTCAACTAAAGTCAACTGTGAAGTGCAATTGTGGTTCAAGTAGTTTGGACATGGAATGGGTTGAAGCAGAGGTTGATTTGGGGTGAAATAGACTAGTTTAGAACAGGTTTGGGTTTGGGTTTAGCCTGAGAAACAAGCTGGACTATTGTGAGTAACTATCTCATTGTCATTTTCATTTCAGTTTGTAACCTGTGTTTGTATCTGTATCTTTGGTTAAGATTGGTTTTTATCTGTTTACTTAATGGTAATTAGAGTAATTTAACTCAGTATAATCCAGTATATATGTTAGTTCAGAGATTAGCTCATTTAAATTTGCATATCAGTGTTATAAAAGGGGTGTTTGGATCTGATAGTTTAGCTGTAATTGAGGTGTGCTCAGTTGTTAAAGCTTATTGTTTTATGCTTGTATAGCTTTATTGTACTCAGTCTAGTCTTTATTTTACACTTTAGAACAACAAAAGTCAAAATCTCAGTCCAACAGTTTTCATTTCCTAATCTGTGTAATTCAGTTAACAGTTGCTCTCATATAGGTGTTAAACTAGTTAATCTAGCTTGTAGTAGGTCCATATTAGCTCTAAACAACATATTCAGTTCACAAATCAAGCTCAAAGTTGGCAAAAGTCAATGTTCTTAACTGATTTCATAAAGTCAAAAGTTGCATAGGCAGGTTTTTACAAAACTTTATTAATGTACCATGGGCTCATCTTTGGTTCAATTCCAGTGTAATTCTGGGGATCACAAGTTCGGTTGGTCTAGTTTGGGTAAATGAATGTTGCTGAGTTTTCTCAAGTTTTTACATGCTTCAATTAAGCTGTCCAATAAGCCACATCTCCCCTGTTCACACTCAGTACACTGAGTGTAATGCAGGCTTTTTAAAATCTTTGTACAAGCTTTAATATAGCTTATTGGAGTCTCAGCTTTGGTTTATATGCAGTTTGGTTGGTGGTCTTGAGGATCTCATATCTGGTTTCCAATTTAGCTTATTTGGGTGGCTTATGTTTAAGCTTGAAGTAACCCATCAGAAACTGATTTTAGCATATAAGCAAAAACCTCAAATCTTAGCAGTCTGCATTTAAGTAGTTTAGGCTTGTTGTTTTTAATTGCATTTGAGTAGTTATAACATATTAATGCTTCTGTTTCAGTTTGGTAGCTTGTGGTGATCATTTGGCTTATTCAAGTGCTTATTTCATAAGCACTAGTATTGCAGTTTCAATTTCCACCAAACAAGCACATGTTTTTCTATTTTTCTTAGATTCTATATATTAAATTAGACTTTTACTGAAATTTTCATAATTTTCCAACACTGTTTGCTATTTTTCTTAATTAAAAACAGTTTTTAAGTCATTTTAAATAGCTTTTAATACAATTAATTCAGAAAAAGTTCAAAAAAATAATTTTTCATTTTTCTTAAGTTAAGATAAATATAAAAAGACAAAAAAATATTTTTCTAGATTTTTCTTAGTTAAATTTGTATTTTTAAGTAATTTAATTAGTTTTAAATAGTTTAAAATCCATAAAAAATAGAAAAATAATCAGAAAAATATAAAAATTGTTTTGAAAATTCTATTTTGTTATTTTAGATTTTTCTAAGTCATAATTTTATTTTTCTAGCTTTATTTCCTATTTTCTTGTAATTTAGGCTATTATTAAATAGTTAGAAATAGTTTTTAATTAATAATAATTAGATAATTAGTTATAAAAATAATTTTCTTTTTCTTAAAATTTTCTTTTATCATTAGGTTTGTAAAAATATCATTTTCACATTTTTAGGATTAATATTGTGTAAGTTTCACTTTTTCTTTTGTACGCTACGTAGTTTTTAATTCAGTTTTTATAAAAACATAAAAACAAAAACATCATTTTGCAAATAGTGATAGCATTTATTTAATATATTTTATCTTTTTAATTTTCTTTAATTTGCATTTAAGCCCCTGTAATTTGTTGGCTATTTCTGTAGTTATAATAAATCATATCTCTTTATCTGTTCAAATCTTCTCGATCACTATACGTTTGACTATTCTCGCACAGCTCGTTGGGACTTAACGACCTGGGGAAACACTATACTCTCCTGATCTTCATTGCATTCGTGTTTAAACTGTTTTAAGTTTCTTACGGTCGGCCATTCACAAGTGGCCGGCTTGAGTGAGAAAACTTGACGGTTTTGCACGGATAAAATTTTGGCGCCGCTGCCGGGGAGCTGTGCTGATTATCTTACGTCTAGCAGATTAGTGATTTGGATATTCACTCCTTGTTTATACCATCTATATCTATATATATTTTCTTATAAAAAAAAATCCAAAAATCCAAAAAAATCTTAAAACATATAAAACACAAAAATATTTTTCTTTTGTTTCTACATATATATAAATCAAAAACCCAAAAAGATTTTCTTTCTTATTTTTACAACATGTTTTTCAAAAATCCAAAAATATCCATCCTTTATCCTCTAATCTGTTTAATTCTCCATTCCTTATCCTCTATAACCGTTTAATTCTTCATCTCTTATCCCTCTTATCCGTTTAATTCTTTATGTCATGGTTTTCGACATGTTCGAGGTGTGGAGGTCCATTTAACGGTGGAAATTGTCGGCGATGTACCAATGTGAGTTTCGGAGACAAGTTTGTCGGTAATCCCGATCCCATTTCAAATAATGAAACACCCGATTTTTCCTACCTACCTCCACAGCCCCAATACGAATCCTACTCATGCGAGTTTTGTGGGAATGATTCTCATTACGGTTTTGATTGTCCACCACGGTTCCCGCTTGTCTATGAGCCAGAACCATGTTACAATCAGAACTTTGGTGAAAGTTATTTTCCCAATTATCTCTGTTGTGAGAATTGTGGGGGTCCTCATGCGACTTTTGAATGTCAACCGATGAATCAAAATTTTCACAATTCCAATTCTCCCGCTTTTGACAATTTCCAACCCCCACAGTATTCCATCATTCATCAATATCCTCATGATAAAACAATTGGAGAATTACTAGCTGAGGAACGAACGGCTAATCCTAGTACTCAGACTTCCGAGCCTTCACAGCATTTCAATGATTACGAGGAGTGTAATCTTCCACAAAGTTCTGAAGAAATACGCATTCGAAAGCAACTACAAATGAAAAGAATGGTATGTAAGCTTCAGCAGATGAATATAAGAATCCGATATGATGACGATGATGATGAGGATACTATTCAAATGAGGGAATATTATGAGGACGACGAGGAGAGTGTTATTCCTTTGAAAGATATCATTTCTCAACTCCCTCAGTCTACTGCTATCACACCCGAAGCTCCCATTCACTCTCTGAACATGGGGGACGAGCATCTTGACACTGTTCCTGAAAAGGAATCGGACGAATTCATAAAGTCTAGTGTTAAGGACCTTGTCCCAATCCCGAGAGAGTCACAGGGAACTTTCGATCATATGTGTGATATCCCTCCTCCTCTTGTCTTCCAAAGTAATCATGTTGAGATGTGCTCCGATTCTAATGATGACGATTCGTTATCTTGTGGAGACATCAGTTATATGGAGGAATTACCTTCTGAGCTAGTCAGCTTAGAAGAAGAGAATGATGAAGAAATTGACACTGAAATCAAAGATGAAGCTCTTCGAGCAACATTATTGAATGTCAGTCTTCTCATTTCTAAAATCGAGGCTTTCAAAGAAAAACCCATTTCATCTCCTATCCCTATAAAGGATAGTGACATTTTTTCCGATGATTCTATTCCGGAAATGGAAGCCTTCTGTTTTGATCAGATGGGAGAGAAAATTAGTGGTAATACCACTTCTCATTTTCATAATTCTCTCCCCGATTATGAATCATTTACATTGGAGGAGTTCACCAGTGAACCCACTCATATCAATTCTGAATATGATTCATTCACCTTCGAGGAGTTCTCCTGTGAACTTACTCATATCATATCTCTGCCGGAGTATGATAATTTCTACTTTGATCTAGACACACTCATAATATGTCTTGATCAAGTGAGCTTAACTGAGGAGATTCATGAAACTATGAATTCTCCTATTGAGGATGAAGAGTTAGTCATGATTTTTATCATGATTTTCTTTCTTTTCTTCATATATCCCGTGGCTTCTCCTGTTCTTCACTCCTTCGGGAATGAAGACATTATCTTTGACCTCGGCATTTTCATTTATCATTTGTGAGCCGGTTCTATGTATATCTCATCGGTGTGGAACTTTCACGTACTTCAATGTTTATACAAACATCTTGAATGAAAGTCCGATGGAGATTGTCTCTTCCACTTACTTCCCCATGAACAAATTAATTCGGGGTCAAGTCAAGCTAGCGACTCGGTAATCAAAAACAGTAGTTAAACATGGGTTTTCACCCGTATGTACCACCCTAGTGTGGGGGAGATGCCCCACATGTTGTATATAGATCTAAAAAATGAATGAAAATTGTAAATATTAAAAAAGAGAATAATTGTTGTGTTTCTACACTTAGCTAGTAATGTTATCTTTTTACGTTCTAAGTTTCGGCATAACAGCCGGTACTTTGAATATTGAGGACAATATTCATTTCTAAGTGTGGGGGGGAAATTCTGGCGAATTTGATCATAAATGTACCCTTTTAGTCCCTTTTTCCCCCAAAATGGCCAAATTTAATTTTTTTTAGTGGAAGTACTATGTACTAAACACAACAAATGGTAATCAGTCCACCATGTCTAACCCACATAAGGACTGGCTAATCCAGGAGCAAACGGCTCTTGGTAAAGATATCTCAAATCCGTTGACGGCTTGCAATTTGCCCAAAATTGTATGGTATTCAGCTCACCATATCCTTAAAAGTAAAGAGTTGGCTAGCCCGCAAGTTTATGGCTTGTGGTAAAGGCAGTGGAAAAGCCATAATTGGTAATCAGCTCACCAAAGATAATATTGATAATTTATCTAAGAGTTGGCTAGTCCAGAAGCAAACGGCTTCTGGTAAAGACAAATCAAATCCGTTGGAAGCTGGTGATTTGCTCAAAATCATTTGGTTATCGGTGTACCAAGGTTCTTACTTGAACTGAAATATTTGGCTACTCCAGAAGTAATGACTTTTGGTAAAGAGATGAAATCCATTAATTTTTCTCAAAACATTGCTAGGGACTAGCAATATCTTAGTGTGGGGGATTGATGAGTGTCTAAATACTCATCATTTTTTTACCAATTAAACTGCAAAAACATCTGAAAACACTCAGAAATGCATCAAAATGATAAAAATATCACAAATAAGTGTTTTATGTGTTTTAAATGCAAAAATATCAAAATCTGGTGAAAAACGTATCAAATTTGCATAATTGGCAGTTTTAGTCCCCCAAGTTTCAAAAGTTGTCAAAAACAGTCCCTGGTAAAACAAAATAAAGAAAAATGTTATTCAAGGTCCCTGAATTATTCTAACTTGTCAAAAATGGTCCTTGAATAAATCTTTTGTTAAATGGCAGAAAAGGTCCCTGAACTTTCATAAAATGTCAAGTTTGGTCCCTGGAAAATTGAAAATGTCAAAACTAGTCCTTGTACTATTGGAACTTGTCAATATTGGTCCCTTGTAACAACTTTGGAAAATTACAGGATTGGTCCTTCTAGTTTGGCAGAATTGCAAACAAGTCCTTGTCATTTTACAATCCATCCCTTGTCAAAATACATTTGACCCCTGCCTTTATACACCTTTTGACCCTTTCCCTGTTTTTGAACCCCTGGTCAACCTATCCAGTCAAACATCACACCTTTGCCGCCCACCCTGTACACTTTCTTCCCCAAGTGGCCTAGCTCTGCAACACCTCTCCCATCCACCTTTTTTCACCTTATCTCTTCCCCCCTCACTCCACACTCATCATCACACCTATCCACCCCCTAGTTGCAGTCTAAGACCCCCACTGTCAAAAACTAACTTTCCCGCCAAAATTCACCCAATGGCTATTTTGCACTCAAGTGACCCAGTGGACAAGAAATCAAGTGGGAATCACTCAGAAGGACATGTGGAAGCTGTTTGAGTATAAAAGAGGGATGAAGAAGCAAGAACTAGGAGTAGTTAGTTTTTATTTTTTTCTTGTATGTCGTATTTCATAAAATTATCTAAGTCAATGTTTTAAGATGTAATTTTTAGCTTCAATGTAATAAACATAAGTTACTTAATCATTATAAACTCATTTCAAGTACTAATTTAAGGTTTCACTTCAGTTTCACAATTTCAGGTTTACTGTTGCAAAATCCATTTTCAAAATCTTATTTCCAGGCCTTTAACAGCTTATTCTTAAGTTTCAATAAGCTTGTTTGAGCTATTTAAAGCTTTTGATAAGCTTAACAATCATTTTCAAACAAATTTGTGAAGTGGTCAACTAAAGTCAACTGTGAAGTGCAATTGTGGTTCAAGTAGTTTGGACATGGAATGGGTTGAAGCAGAGGTTGATTTGGGGTGAAATAGACTAGTTTAGAACAGGTTTGGGTTTGGGTTTAGCCTGAGAAACAAGCTGGACTATTGTGAGTAACTATCTCATTGTCATTTTCATTTCAGTTTGTAACCTGTGTTTGTATCTGTATCTTTGGTTAAGATTGGTTTTTATCTGTTTACTTAATGGTAATTAGAGTAATTTAACTCAGTATAATCCAGTATATATGTTAGTTCAGAGATTAGCTCATTTAAATTTGCATATCAGTGTTATAAAAGGGGTGTTTGGATCTGATAGTTTAGCTGTAATTGAGGTGTGCTCAGTTGTTAAAGCTTATTGTTTTATGCTTGTATAGCTTTATTGTACTCAGTCTAGTCTTTATTTTACACTTTAGAACAACAAAAGTCAAAATCTCAGTCCAACAGTTTTCATTTCCTAATCTGTGTAATTCAGTTAACAGTTGCTCTCATATAGGTGTTAAACTAGTTAATCTAGCTTGTAGTAGGTCCATATTAGCTCTAAACAACATATTCAGTTCACAAATCAAGCTCAAAGTTGGCAAAAGTCAATGTTCTTAACTGATTTCATAAAGTCAAAAGTTGCATAGGCAGGTTTTTACAAAACTTTATTAATGTACCATGGGCTCATCTTTGGTTCAATTCCAGTGTAATTCTGGGGATCACAAGTTCAGTTGGTCTAGTTTGGGTAAATGAATGTTGCTGAGTTTTCTCAAGTTTTTACATGCTTCAATTAAGCTGTCCAATAAGCCACATCTCCCCTGTTCACACTCAGTACACTGAGTGTAATGCAGGCTTTTTAAAATCTTTGTACAAGCTTTAATATAGCTTATTGGAGTCTCAGCTTTGGTTTATATGCAGTTTGGTTGGTGGTCTTGAGGATCTCATATCTGGTTTCCAGTTTAGCTTATTTGGGTGGCTTATGTTTAAGCTTGAAGTAACCCATCAGAAACTGATTTTAGCATATAAGCAAAAACCTCAAATCTTAGCAGTCTGCATTTAAGTAGTTTAGGCTTGTTGTTTTTAATTGCATTTGAGTAGTTATAACATATTAATGCTTCTGTTTCAGTTTGGTAGCTTGTGGTGATCATTTGGCTTATTCAAGTGCTTATTTCATAAGCACTAGTATTGCAGTTTCAATTTCCACCAAACAAGCACATGTTTTTCTATTTTTCTTAGATTCTATATATTAAATTAGACTTTTACTGAAATTTTCATAATTTTCCAACACTGTTTGCTATTTTTCTTAATTAAAAACAGTTTTTAAGTCATTTTAAATAGCTTTTAATACAATTAATTCAGAAAAAGTTCAAAAAAATAATTTTTCATTTTTCTTAAGTTAAGATAAATATAAAAAGACAAAAAAATATTTTTCTAGATTTTTCTTAGTTAAATTTGTATTTTTAAGTAATTTAATTAGTTTTAAATAGTTTAAAATCCATAAAAAATAGAAAAATAATCAGAAAAATATAAAAATAGTTTTGAAAATTCTATTTTGTTATTTTAGATTTTTCTAAGTCATAATTTTATTTTTCTAGCTTTATTTCCTATTTTCTTGTAATTTAGGCTATTATTAAATAGTTAGAAATAGTTTTTAATTAATAATAATTAGATAATTAGTTATAAAAATAATTTTCTTTTTCTTAAAATTTTCTTTTATCATTAGGTTTGTAAAAATATCATTTTCACATTTTTAGGATTAATATTGTGTAAGTTTCACTTTTTCTTTTGTACGCTACGTAGTTTTTAATTCAGTTTTTATAAAAACATAAAAACAAAAACATCATTTTGCAAATAGTGATAGTATTTATTTAATATATTTTATCTTTTTAATTTTCTTTAATTTGCATTTAAGCCCCTGTAATTTGTTGGCTATTTCTGTAGTTATAATAAATCATATCTCCTTATCTGTTCAAATCTTCTCGATCACTATACGTTTGACTATTCTCGCACAGCTCGTTGGGACTTAACGACCTGGGGAAACACTATACTCTCCTGATCTTCATTGCATTCGTGTTTAAACTGTTTTAAGTTTCTTACGGTCGGCCATTCACAAGTGGCCGGCTTGAGTGAGAAAACTTGACGGTTTTGCACGGATCAAACATCGTGGAGGAAGGACGGGTCTTTACCCACTGTATGCCTGATCCACAGTCCGATAGGAGGACGGTATGTTTGTAACTATAAATACCCCTTCCATCCATGGAAGGGGTGGTGCTTCTCATTCAATCTAATATTCCCTTTGTGTAAACCTCTAGCAAGAACACCCTCTCTCTCTACTAACTCTCTAACTATGGCAAACATGTATTTTGATCATCCAAGACCACCCGAATCATCAACACAATAAATATTACGATCCTACAATTGGTACCAGAGCCAAGGTTATTGTGTTGTGTTGATTTGTGTGGTTTTGTATCATGGTTATGTTGGTTTTTGGATCATGTTGTAAACTATTTTTTTATTGTTGGTCGGAATTATTACTTTGGTCAAAACAGTTTGTAGTATGTAACAGTTTTGTATGGTATTCGTTATTTGTGTCAATGTCCAATCTGTTATTTTTTGGCCTAATAAACGGTGCTGATAAATGGTCATATGGTCCTTTTAAAGGTCAAAATGGGTCGAAATAATGATGTTTCTGTTTCTGGGTTATGTTATTCTAGTCATCTTTGCTTATTCATTCCATGGTCAAAATGGTAAAAATGATTTTCATAGCAGTTTTCTCGGCTTTTATGAACATGGTCGGAATCTTGGCTGAAAAACTCATTGGAAAACTCATATATTCATGTTAGCGAGTTGGGTCAATCTACCTAGCGACTTGTATTTACAAGTCGTTGTTTAGCGACTTGTGCATATTGTAGCGACTTGTTATTTAACAAGGTCGCGATTTGTGGTGTAGCGACTTGCACATAAATCTGCTAGCGACTTGACACTATACTGTTATAGCGACTTGTCATTTGACCTAGCGACTTGTTATTTAACAAGTCGTAGCTACTTGGTTTGGAAAAAGGCTAGCGACTTGGTTTGGAAAAAGGCTAGCGACTTGGTTTGGAGAATTTGGCTAGCGACTTGAACAGAAAGGAAGAAGGAGAAGACATGACCAGACCATAGACCACAAATAACATAAACCAATACATCAAGACTCTTGCGACCTCAGGTTCTATTCCTTCATTGGTCCAAGATTAGAACAAAAAGAAAAATAAAAAAGGAAGAACAAGGTCGAATGTTAACCATCATAGCCATACCAACATCTCCAATACTTATTTCCTATCCCAACTCATCTCATTCAAAACCAAGACTCAATCTAAGTGAATATCAAAACAAGATCTCAGATATTTTCGTGGGACTTAATTTATTCATCAAGACTTCCAAGAGTCTTTTAACACGAAATCTCATCTTCATAGATCCTCAAGTGTATCAATGTACGAACATTTAAAGAGTGAACAAAACTTTAAGGTTTCATCCACACTTTCAGTCGTTTAATGTATATCAAAAGGAAAAGATCCGAACCAAAAGCACTTGAATCTCAGATTTCAACTTTCGTGGTTCTATTATACATCAAGACCAATGGCATAAACACGAAATTGACACTCATCATTGATTCACATGTAATTTATACGAAACTTATAAAGAAAAGAAAGAAGCAAGTATGCTTTTCCTTTGTCTTAGTTTCGATTTCTGTGGATAATTATGGAGATACGAAAACAATATGATAACTCTACAAGATCTTCAAGATGAAACCTACCTGTGAACACTTGCAAGTTGTTGAGGCCATCCCTGTGGCGGATCTTTGACTCTCAAGCCATCCCTGTGGCTATGGTCAAACGAGTCGTTATATTGGAGCTATCCATGTGGCTATCTCGTACATTCATGATGATACACCTTTTGGATGATAGGCTTATGATGGGAGGCATACCTTTCTCTAAATATTTTAGGGTTTATGGTTTGTGACGGCAGGAAAGAGGCGGACTGTTTAGAGAGAGATATTAGGGTTTGGATATGAGTAATTTTAGGGTTATGAGTGTGATAAGGGGTTTTATATATCCGTGTATTTAGGGTTGTGTATTGACCGGTTATGAGTAAGATAAAGGGTTGTTTTTTTGGGCTTCACTTGTTTAAATCTTTTGGACCGTGTAAACTGTTGTCTTCATGGGGCCTTGGATATCTTATTTGGACGTGCACCGGATTTGAATATTGGAGTGATAATGGGCCTCTATTGTTTCATCTTTTGGACCTGGTAAGTGGAAGTGAAGTGGACGTGAAGTGGACGTAATATCAGATTTGGTTAATTAACTCATGGACGGGATTTGGACAATTTTGCATTTGGGATGTTAAAATTCGATAAAGGGTTTCGTTGGTCTAATGATATTTTTGGTTTGATAAAACTTGGACCGGGCTTGAGCATTAATTGAGAAAGTGGTATGGATCGTGGGTTATTATTTGACTTAGATTTGGACTTGGTGTATCATGGGCTTTGACTTGGTTGCTTGGATTAAATTTCATTGATCGAACCTAAATTATTCAAGTAACCAAATTTAGGACATACACTTGATTGAGACGGATGGGCTTCTCTAAATTGTATAGTGTGTCAATTGACACAAATGAGATTTGTGACTATGAGATTTAGTGTGATGATGAGAATTGTTGAGTTATGCCTCTTGGTACTTTGGTATATACATTTTCATGAATAATGGTTTGTCGCGGCTTGAAATTGTTTATTTGATCAAAGCTGACTGCGGGGTTGTTTGTAGTTGGTATTTCTTATTTGGATGTGAAGTGAAGATTTCCGGGCGCGTTTACTTATTTTCGTCTTCTGTCTTTCTACCATTCCGCGAAGATGACTTGTTTGGGCTTTTATAGTGTGTGATAAAGACTTGGCTATTTAGTTGCGTTTGTGATTCCTTCTCACTTAACCCACAACGTAGCTATCACTTCGGTGTCTCACTCAATTGAGAATGTCAAGAGGTTTTGTACATTGGGTACACCGTTTCTTCTTCACAAGGATTTGTACAAGTTTAAGCAACAAATCTGGGGAATTCTACTTCATGATCAAGTTTGGTATATCGAGTTTACTTCTCCATGTGGTCACTGCAACAGCTGACAGAATGCGTGAATGATGTGTTTACCAAAGTGTTTATTGGATGGTTGATGTTATTGTTGATGTTTGGATAATAAACAGTTGATGAACCGCTGCATGTTCCCCTAAAACAGATATTCACCGAAACCAAAATTGTCATAACACATTCAAGCTGACATTGTTTACGGTTTTGTCTTGATTTTGTAAAATCCCGCGAAAGAATCTATTTCTCGGTTTAAATCATAGACTTGTAAAATCCCGTAACAATGGAAACATCCTGGTTAAAGTAATGTGCATTTCTGGATCTATCTTGCGGTTTATTCTTGGTTTTGTAAAATCCCGCGAAAGAAACTATTTCTCGGTTTAAACTATAGAATTGTAAAATCCCGTAATGATGGATTCATCCTGGAGAAAGGAAATTGTATTTTGGGATCTTATCTGATGCTGCTGCTACGGTTTCTGCTTCGAAGAAGGGATAAAAGGGTGTACTTCATGAATTGGATATGTGTTTGGATATTCATCATGGCAGTTTGGCTATTACATGGTTTTACAGGGTTATGTGCTACTAACCATGGTCGGGATGAATTCCATTATCATAGCTCACTTAAAACGTTAATGGAGGCTGGATTTGAACTTTTAATCAGAAGATGTTACAACGGCGTTAATTCAGCATTATTTATTTGAGGTTGAAGTGAATTATTACGGGCGAGTGTACTTAGTATCTAAAGGTATCGGGGATGGTTGGATGAAGTTTCTTCATGATCCTTGTTCGAGCTTATTATCATAAATGAAGACTTGGAAATCTAGTTATTGTTGGGTGTCTTTTACCTTTTCTTTTACCACTTGGGGGAATTGGGCTCATACCACCACAAAATAACTATCACTTTAAGGAGTTACGTTGTAGTGCTCAGTGCACATTCAATTGTGGATTTTCAAGAGGTAAAGTACGTCTATTACTTGATGGTTGGTTGGATGAAAAGTGTAGAGTACTTAGAGAGTACTTAGAGATGCTAATGGAAATCTGCATCGCTCTTTGTTACATATGTGCAAGTATAAGTCACGAGTTCGGGGTAATTTACTTCAGGGTCAAATTCATCATATTGGGTTTTTCTCCATCAGCTGTCATTACAAAAAGCCTACTGAATGATAATGGGTTGATTACATGTTTTGCCAAGAGATGATGAAAAGAGAGAGATTATGACGTCTGTTCACATCAGTTCAGGCCTCGTACTCCAAAGAAAAGAAATGTGTACGTTTCAGTGTGCATTATCTTCCGAAGAAGAGAAATCTTTTTATGACGTATGAACACAACAGTTCATGCCTCCTACTCTAAAGAAAAGAAAAGTGTACGTTTCAGTGCGCTTTATCTTCCGAAGAAGAGAAATCTTCTTATGACGTATGAACACATCAGTTCATGCCTCGTTCCTCAAAGAAAAGAAAAGTGTACGTGTCAGTGCGCTTTATCTTCTGAAGAAGAGAAATCTTCTCAAATATGACCATTATCATCAACATGCTTCATGCTTTTTCCATGTGCTTTCAATTATCAAGTGAACCGGGCTACAGTTGATTGTTTTCTTATTCCACTTGCTCAACTATAATGACGATGGCGACATCATGAGCTAATTTTGCGGGGGAGAAGTGTGAATAGACTACATTTGTTGAAGATATTCACTTGTTTAATCAAGAATGGCATCTCCGTATGCAATTCTTAAGGGGGAGAAGAAGTGTGAAACTACTGCATGATGATTCATATATGAGAATAAATGGTCAAACGGCTCCAAACTCATGTAAGAACCGAGCTTCTTCTTATCGGGTCATCTTTACATGGAGTTTCTACTAAGAGTCGTTGGTTGACATCTTCACTCAGATTGATGAGTTTATCGACAAAGTGCTTCTGGTTAATGCTTCACGTATACATCAACATGATGATTCCGAACAATCTCTCTGTTCTTGTTTGATGTGATTGGTACTTTTGTGTTACCATCTTGTGTGTTCGTTGCGGCCTGATTGCTGATTTCCTTGATGAACATCTTTCTGTTCTTGTTTGATTGGGAGAGATTTTAGTTATGGGGATTTGCAAGATGTAAGTTAATCGGGATGCTTTTTGGTGATGTTCTTAATTTTTGGAGAGCTGAAGATGTTAACTATCTATTCCCCAACTGCACAATCTTGAAGAAGGTCGAGTCTACAGTCTGTTCTACATTTTCTGCTGCATGTTAGAAGACTAAAGACGAGTTGCATTTGATTATCCAAAGACTTCTTCATATTTTGGGCATTGTCAGTTTAGGGGAGAGCACTAATTGGGGGAGGGTGAAATGTCTGATTTAATCCCCAATTAGAGTTGCTCACACTGTACTTCAACAAGTTGATTCTCACAAAGACTTCAAGCGTTCTTCTCAACAGATTTCTAGTATTTGGGCTTATAATATGTTGCTGATTCTGAAGTGTCAAAACCAGCAAGGGGGAAGGAGACACGTATCTAAACGCGAGTAAACTTGATGAACTTAATACTTCTAAGTAATTGAAGATATCCCGGGAAGACAAATGTTATTACCGCAGAGAAACTCAAGGTTTGACTCGTGGCGAGTAAACTTGATGAACTTAATTCTTCTAAGTGATTGAAGATATCCCGGGAAAACATATGTCATGACCGCAGAGAAACTCAAGGTTTAATCATCAAGGCGTTTAGTGTTCTTATTCCAACTACGTGGGGGAAGAGATGTAAGAGTTAGTTTCAGATGAAAGAGGTACACAAGTGTGTGATGATTTTGATGTTATCACAATCATCAGGGGAGAGAGATTGTGTACATTGGGGATGCTCAGCTGTTTTACTTGAGGGCTTAATCAGTGATTCAGAGATATAATCACTAATTCCGGTGTTGACATCCGCATAGATTGTCACCCGCAGAGATAATCAGTGATTCGGCCTACTTCTTCAATGTTATCGGTTATTCTCGCTTTGGGCATTCGGGTACTTCAGGTTCTTGAGCTTCATACACTTTCTTCAGGGGGAAAGAAAAGTATACATCGGGGTTATTCTTTGGCTATTGGACTTAATCTGCTACTTTGATGGTATAAGTTTCTATGTCTTCGGGTATGTGTATTCGGTCGTGAGCTCTAGTCTAAGAGACTGACTGCATCAATTCAACTACTCGGGGGAAGTGGTCTCTTGACACCTTTTGGAATGGATTGCTTCAGACGTCAGTAGAAAAGAAATTTGAGAAGATTGTTTTATGTGTGGGATGATACGGTGCTGTTCTTCTTGATGATATAACCCCGAATGGAGAATCTAGATTATCGTTCTTAAATGGAGCAGCGGGATAAATGATAATGGTGTGCTTCTTGGTGCACCTGGCTAATGGAAGCTTGAAAGAAAGCTTTGAATCTTCTCTGCTAAAGGATTTTCTGTTTGGGGGGAAGCTACCAAAGTCTCTCTTTCTCAAAGGCTCATGTTCTATCTTCTATTCTGGAGCCTCGGAAGCTTTGGTGGTGAATGTTTATGAGATGATGACTTCTATCTTCTTCAACGGGGCTGCTCGATATCCTTATCTCGGTACTCGTGTCATCATCTTCTTTAACTATATCATCTACTCTATCCTTGTACATATCTATCAAAAACCAAATACAAAAATATAAAACCAACAAAAGAAAATAGAACAATATAAAATCTTCAAAAAGCCATAAAAATCAGAAAATTTGAAAAAGACCAAAAATATGTTTTCTCAAGACATGTCTTCTAGTATCGATAACATCTGCGGTCTTAGAAATGTCATTCAATAATGGCACGGGACCATAGATGAAGTTCGAGCAGGAGGTGTAAATATTCTTTTCTAAACATGTCTCTAAATATGGCTTGTAGTTACTTCAGACTGTAACCCGTGCTTAAAACTATGGCTTACAGTTATTTCAGACTGTAACCCGTGCTTAAAACTATGGCTTGCTATTATTTCTGATAGCAACCCATTTTTCAAGAAAGGAAAGTGCTACGCTAAACTAATTTTCAAATATTTCGTGCACTTATCCTAAAACAATATGAGGAAAGTATGTCGAAGGACTGCTGTTCCTACACAAATGTTTTTCCGTCTAAAATTCTTCAGAAAAATATTTGTTTTCAAATATGGTGGTAAATGAGTTGCTATTAAATCAATCAGTATCAAAGTTTTCGTATTAATTTGCAAACTCAATCAATGACTTCTGCACTTTTAAAACTTTTCAGAAAAATGAGTCATTGATTGAGGGGGAGAATGTTTTCAAATCTATTTCATCTAACGGGTTTTCTTAATTATCCTAAATGCTTAAACTGAAAAATGATGTTAACCTACATTGAAGGACTAGGTGCCTAGGATAAGATTGTTAGGATTAGATGATTAGAGTTTGATAAACACATTATTCCCATACCTTTTATGATATGATTGATATGTTGGATTGACTTTTATTAGTCGATTGCTGTTTGGGTGATGTCGACCACCATATATTTGTATGTGTGTTCACTAACATATGCAGGTATATTGGTATATAAGAATGTTCCCGATCCGGATCCTACAAATGAACATGATTGGATGCCGCAAGGAAAGGGTAACGATATCTTGGGTTGACAAATGAATAAACGGAGCTTAATTGGACTTCAATGGAGAGTTGGCATAAATGCAACGTAAGAGGTCTCACTGCATCAGCAGATGGTTTTCTTCTAAGTGATTGAAGAAACGGAGCTTAATTTGACCTCAGTTGGCATTCAAAATGCAACGTAAGAAGAAGTCTCACTGCATCGGCAGACGGTTTTCTTCCAAGCCCTACAGCAATAACGGAAGCTTCTCAACCACCTAATGTATCTTTGTGCAGGACAAGTAGTGAATGATACCATTTTTCTAAAAATATTGTTTTTGAAAATGGAAAAATATTGTTTTGAAAATAAATTGGACTAAATTTTGAAAATCACCGGACTTCATTTTATCAAAACATAAGTCACTCAATCATTGACTTATGTCATGGATTGAGGGGGAGTGTGGTTTAAAATAAAATATTTTCAAATGATATTTCTTCACAAAAGTTCCGCTTTGTACAATATAAGTGGTGATCTAAAGATTTAATGTTATGTCATGGTATGATTTTCTTTAAAACTCAAAGATCTGTCAAAATGAAATTTTTTCTGTTCTTGTTTGATTGTGAAATTGTTTTATTTTACTTAAAGGTCTCTTAAAACAATCATACCTGACACTAACAATCTTTAATGTCTAAATATGGTCCTTATCTGTCATTTTTTAGAATCAAATTTTGCCACGTCTTTCCCCAAAATTTTCTAAATTATTTAAATCTTTTGGGATCACAAATCTCAAAATGGTTTGAAATCTTTGATCGGGTGAGAGATCGTGATTTAAATCTCAAATCTGTTTTATTGGAGTTGGTTTTAGTCCTTCAAAGGCACTCCTGCCTCCATGTGCCAAACGATTTCATACATAATGCACATGTTGAGGAGGAGGATTTATCCAAAAACCAGACGAGTATTTAAACAAGGCCACATTTTCTTCCATGTTTTCTAAACCTAATTAAATCACTTGGGATCCAAAATCTCAAAGGGTTTGATATTTTTGATCGGGGGAGAATTTGTGATTTAATAATGAAATTTGATAAAAGGTGATCGTTTTGATTTAATTGTGCAGGCTGCTCTCTCATATGTGCTAAACGCTTTCGAATCTCGAAGCACATATTGAGGGGGAGCAAATAAACTATCGAGGTACGAAAGTTTTTTTAAAAGTGATTTATAAAGTACCTTGATTGAGTTTTCAAATGGTTTCTTAATGGCTCTTGTGATTGTGGATGTGCTTCAAATTAACTCTTGCCTCTATGTGATAAAATGATTTCAAATATCCTATGCACATATTGAGGGGGAGTATTTACCAAAGAAAATCAAATGGCTTTTTCGTATGAAAATTGTGATCAAAGAAAATATTTCAAAGTCCTCTTGCCTCCTTGTGCTAAACAATTTCTAAATCATACGCACATGTTGAGGGGGAGGTTTTCTAAATGATCAAAACTATTAAGGAACAAAATGCTTTGATCTCGTATCACAAGTACCTTGATTGTTTTTCCAAATGATTTTTCAATTGGTTTCAAGAAGGAATGAACAATACCAAAAGACCGACCAATTTATTTTATGCATGGTGTTATAAGGATGGTTAGGTTAGGTATTCGTTCCCACGATCCGCCAGAGCCGGAGGGATCTACCCAGGGACAATCCACTAGATAGTGTAGAGTCCTTAGGTATGATGAAAAAAGGAGAAAAATGAGAATTGGGAAGAGTGCGGACTGAGACAGAGCTAGTACTGGAATAAACCCAACAAGGTTCTAGTTATGATGTCTCGGTAAGCACTGAAGGGGTTGAAGAATGAAAAAGAAATGAATATGAAAAAGGGTGAAAAGAAATAGCCCTCCAATAATTCAACCTTAGGGCAGTAACCGGGTTCAATACATATGCTACTGGTGTTTACTAAGGTAACATCGGTATTGAAGACAAGACGTCATGGACCCAGTGACACACTGCACTACAACTTTCCAAACCACTAAAGTTCCTCTTAAAAGGGCTTGTTTCATTCTCACGGGGAACCTACATAATCTATCGACTTTCTCTTAGAGATTGTTGATATTGAAGAAGGAGACCCTCTCCCTAGTCTCCGACACAGGAACCAAATGTGCACTATTGAGTCTAGAGCCAAGAGATCATCCACAATATCTCATTAGGACACAAAATTAATGAAGACTTGCTGTTTCACACAATGTGGAAAGTAAGTATATATTGAGAGTCCTACGCATTATCCTTGTGGTATTGCCAGAACATCCGAGTGATATGTAAAAGTATTCACGATGAAGATGGAAAAACTTCTAGAGCCAACATCATACAAGCTCTTGGTGGGTGACATGTGAGATCTTCTCGTAAGATCAAACTTGTGACAACTGGATAGAAACAATGGGGCGATTCACTCTTGAATCAACCTTGGTCCAAGATTGGAATTGACGAATGCTTTTGGGAAAACCGTTTGATGTGCAAACCTTCTTTTCTCTAGCACGTCGAATGTGTATTCATTTTCAAACTCAAAAAGTATATCTGATTGAAAAAATAATTTTAGAAAAACCGTTCGATGTACGAATCTCTTCTTTTCGCTAGCACGTCGAATGTGTACTCATTTTCAAATACAAAAAGTGTTTTGATTGAAAATTAATCTTTCTCATAAAACCTTCGTCGTATTGCAAAACTCTTTATTCTAAGCAATACGCGATTGCTTTCAAATCATTTTTCATCAATCAGTAAATCTCAATTCGCTGGTTCACTCACTCCGTGTTGTCTTCTTTGAGATGTTCCGGTTTGAGAACAGCTAGAACAGCTGCGAAACCCTGTCAAGGAGATTCTTAGGAATCCTTCCTGATCACAGGCAGTATTTATACTGATCAACGGGGAACCGTTGGCCGTGTACCTCAATTCAACGAAAGTGATCAAAGACACTTTCGTGTGTTTTATTGCTAACTGTTGTTTGCAGGTACATTTGGACGGTTGCAGCTGATCAGAATTGAGGAGTCAATCCAAAGCCGCATGCTCACAGCATCCACACTTAATTGAAGAAATCATGACTGGTGCATAATCTACATAACCTGGTTCTGATATTTCTATACTATGCTTCTGCTACGCTGCTGCAAATATCATGAACCAGTAAAGCTTCCGCTACTCTGATGGAAAGATGTCATGATTCAAAAAGTGTGAGCATGTCGGTCCAAAAGTCACAACTTCACATGATGGCAACACAATAAAGGGTGATCCAGAGATTTACTGTGGCTGATGATCTCAATGAAAGCTCGAAGATCATCAAAGATGTGGATCAGTTAAAGGCCTCCACTAAAAGTACAAATCAGTGCGGACTTTGAAGAATCGCTACTAATGCACAAAGATTGCGAAAGTGAAGAATTAAAGTCTACGAGCTCAAGAACAATGTCAAAGAAAGAATGCTAGGATGCAAAATGTATTTCATGGGGTGACCTCCCTTAGGGGGAGATTGTTAGGAATTAGAAATTCCATGTTAAAGTGTCGGTCACCCCAATTATAGTCTAGCATAAGTTAGCTCGTAGACTTGTCGTTATTTACATTATTTAGTAGTTAACTAGTTAGTTTGTAGCGTAGTTTAGTTTAGTGCAACACCATGGAGGAAGGACGGGTCTTTACCCACTGTATGCCTGATCCACAGTCCGATAGGAGGACGGTATGTTTGTGACTATAAATACCCCTTCCATCCATGGAAGGGGTGGTGCTTCTCATTCAATCTAATATTCCCTTTGTGTAAACCTCTAGCAAGAACACCCTCTCTCTCTACTAACTCTCTAACTATGGCAAACATGTATTTTGATCATCCAAGACCACCCGAATCATCAACACAATAAATATTACGATCCTACACTTCTAATGACTCTAGCGTTAGGAGGAGGTCTACTTCAATCCGGACTTCATTATCATTTATGGATTGCATCTCCTCATTCATTGTTGCTTTCCATTTGTCTTTTTCAGGATCAACCATTGTAGCCTTATAGTTAGCGGGTTCTCCAAGATCCCTTAAACTATATTCCACAACCTCTACATTAAGACATAGATGTTCAAGAGCATGTATAGTCCTTTCAGACCTACGAATGGGAGTAATTTCAGGTGGAAAGTAAACATGTTTCATCCCATCGTAGGCCTTGGGTTACTAGATCTCACTATCTAACTCAATTAAGTTGTCTAATTTAAAAAATTGTAAATTTCTTTCAGCTACGTCTTCCGCAACGTGGAGATTTACCTTGGGATCGCAATCTAGCTAAGTCTAACATAACGTAAATTGCAACTACAAGTGTTTCTTTAATTAGATGACATAAACTTAAATTTTAAAGGGTACTAATTTTAATGTGTGTAATCAAAATATGTACGAAGAAGCATGCACACATCTTTGTATCATAGATTTTAACAAAACTTTATTCATTAGTTTCTTTTACTAAGATTAAATCAATAAAGTTTTAATCGAGGTATCGGGTAAACCAATCAAATAATTGCCTTCAATTATTGGCCACTATATCGTACTACTGCATGAGTCTAAAGACTCAAGTTATTCGGATAATTACCACAAAGTGGCGTGTGGAATTAAGGTAATTCACCCTTAAGATGTTTTTATACATAAAATAGGTGTATGTAACTCCATATTGACGCACAAAGAAGCGGAGAAGCGGGTTAACGCGAAGCATATTAAAAACCTTCTTCTTTAGGTGCAAATACATGGCAACCTCCTTATTCCTCTCTTATAGTTTGTCAAAAATGAATGAGCCTTTCTAACTATTGGTATACTAAACATCAATCGAATATAACTTTAAGATTTAACTCTTAAAAACACATTATAAACCTTGAATTTGCTAATCTTGTCGCGAGGATGCATTTAACGCATAACGACATGTAATGCCAATCCCTTAATGACGCATAAGATTCCCCAAATTAAAGTTTATAATAATTCAATTTCACCAGTTTAGTTCGGTTTATTTTATATTCAAAAAATACCCTTTACTTACAACTTGTCAAACAATAAATAAACAAATAATAAAAATAACCAACTAAAATAATGAACATGCTAAATTAACTAACATGTATATTTTGAACTAGGACTCCCACTTGTTTTTCAATCTAGGTAGAAGTGGATCATATACATCGATAAATTGATTGTGTAAGTCTCACGTTAAAAATATACAATAACACACAAAAGTTGATGTAATAAAACGATACATATGGGTCTTCCCCAATTTTAGAATTAATTAACCTATTAGTCAATTAACATGTCATACAATTTAAAGACTAATAACCCTAATTAATTTACATATATCGTACAATTAGCATGCAAACATAAACACTTAACAATTAACGCATATATATCCATTTATCCATGTGAAAACATGAATGTTTTCATCATGGATCCCACATAAACACTTATTATCATACAATCAAGTTCTCAAGAATGCTTACTATTAATGACATAACACAAATTATTCATTAATTAACACATAAAAAATTGCATGCAACCTAGGGTTTCTACACTTTTTACAAAATCTAATTATTTTTTAATCAATAGTCAATCGGTCTTATTTAAAAAATTAGGATTTCGAATTATAAAACCCTAGAAACATAGTAACATCAAATAATCATTCAACGATTCATTTTTTTATGCATTTAGGTTAATTACACAATATTAACGGCTCGTGATCCCACTGTTGGAATTATATGATACTATTAACATGTAATCACAAACACGCAACGGAAAAATTAGAATCATAACAAGCATAATTAATTAACCTAAAAATAAATCGTAAGCGTAACGTTTAGCTATCCAAGCAATAAAAGGATCGAGAAACTTAAACCCTAAATATTTAGTTTGTGGTAATCAACTTTTGTACAAGTCGAATGAGGCAACATCAAAAAATCCAATTAGGATTTATCTATGGTCTTGTGTACACGTATTTGTAGCGATTCGATGTGAATGCAAGTTCAAGGATCACAATAACTAGCTCAAACACTTTTTTTTCACTCACAACCAAATGCAAACCCTAAAGGGATTGTAGTTCGATCGGTTATGGTAAAAGAGGGAACAAGAAAAGGAGAATAAGCTAATTAGGGTTTTCCAAGAGTACCCTATAGTGAATGCAAGGTATTGTATATATATATGGGTTGAAGTATTGGAGTCCAAGTTAGAGTAGGACTCTTCCTTGGACCCTATACGACCGACTATAGCAACCCAAGAGGGATTCTAGATCCTTCTTAGCTTATTTTTCTCTTTAGTCATTGTATTTGACACTTAACGACCGTTAGACAAAACCCCGTTAAGTATTAACGTCTGTTAGCCGTTATTGTGAACTAATAATTTATATATAACTATTCTATATTAATTATTGAACATCGAATATCATACGCAATGTATGCAATCCCATAATCTCTTGTTCGAATCTGGTCATACACATATAAAATGTATCCATAAACTAACAAAACATGCGGCAAGCATACCGGGTTACGCTTTCGAATTTCTATTTTTTCCTCTTCAATTGATTTTCTTCAACTTTTTTTCCACTTGAATAAAAATATTTAATACTAGTAAATAAAGTTATAATTTTTAAAAAGTTTTTTTATATAACAGCTACTTTAAACTATTTTTTTGGTAAAAGGGTTACTCCTAGTAAAATATTATTACTCGACTACTTTTAACTATTTTATTATAATACTAATTAAAGTTACTCATATAGAATAATTTAGAAAAGAATTCATATTATATACGTAAATGACAACTTTAAATTCTTAGAACTATAAAGATATTTTCTCCAACAATTAGTAAGCATTGTACTGCTATTGAAGTTCTTTAGCAATGTAAGACCCTAGAAAAATTACTCGTCATACAATTTAGTTAATAAATAAGCTTGTGCTTTACTATGACACGAGGAGTCCAATCATGCACAACTTGCGTAAAATTTATGTGGTTAAGCATGTTCGAGTGAGAGTAGAGCAGTTTAGGTGATCTCTTGTCCTCCTTGGAAGTTATCACAAAGTCTACAAAATAACGCCAAGCAGTATGCCCAATGTATAAAGCTAACGATATTGAGATCATGTTGAGGTAGAGTGTTAGAAATTGCAGGTAGAGTGTTACAAATTGTAGGATTATGTGGATAGTATAACATAATTATTTTCTGCCGATTATATATAAGACTATGAGGTCACGCACAATAACACGAGACTTCGGTTTATATATTTATTATGTAACAACCTAAATTTATATACGAGACTAGGGTTGTATTTAATTCGACTTAACTACTACTTGACTGCTGTGATCTCTACTATGGGGTAGGATTATGTTATTCATGCATACAAAACCCTAACTTGAGTTAGGGTTTTATCCTCTTGTTACCGTACTTACTTGCTGGAACGCTTGTAACTTAGTTTGTTTGTGGGTTTGAGAGATGGAGAAGGGTTTTCTGAATAACATTAGTGCTTCTAAAGCTTCGAATATGGGTGGTAAACCGTTGGGTAGAAATGATGATACGAGTATGCTTACCTCGTCTAGTGTGGCCGATCACACTAGTTTGCTAAACCAAGAGCTTATCGGTGCAAGTTGTATTGGTATTAATTCACATGGGGCTGTTAGCCAACCGAATGGTATTGATAAGGTTTTCGTGGATGCTTGTAAGGATTTTGATAATGTAATGTAAGATATTGGATTTCACAAACACATAATACATTCAATATATGGATCAAATTATGCAAGAGAGTTTAGAGAGAGAAAGTAGTGTGGGAGCCTTTCTAGAGAGAGAAAGTAACAAAAGAAAGAAGGATAGATTGAAAGGTCCAACCCTCTACCTTGGGAGGTAGAGGGTATTTATAGTTACATAATAAACGTCCTCCTTCGGACTGTGTATCAAGCATACAGTGGGTAAAGACCCGCCATTCCTCCACGGTGTTGCACTAAACTAAATAACTAACTAAATAACTAGTAAATAACGTAATGTCTACGAGCTAACTTATGCTAGATTATATTTGGGGTGACTGATACTTCACTATGGAATTTTCTAGTTCCTAACAATCTCCCCCTAAGGGAGGTCACCCCATGTTTTACATTTCGAATCCTAGCATTCTAGTTAATCTTCAGTCTTGAGCTCGTAGACATTAATTCTTCAACATCTGCATCTTTGTGCTTTAGTAGTGATTCTTTAAAGTCCGATAACTTTGTACATTTACTGGAGGCCTTTATACTGATCCACATCTTTGATGATCTTCGAGCTTTCATTGAGATCATCAGCCACAATAAATCTCTGGATCACCCTTTATTGTGTTGCCATCATGTGAAGTTGTGACTTTTGGACCGACATGCTCACACTTTCTGGATCATGACATCTTTTCATCAGAGTAGCGGAAGCTTTTACTGGTTCAAGATATTTGCAGCAGCGTAGCAGAAGCATAGTATAAAAATATCTGAGCCAGGTTATGTAGATAAGCACTAGTCATGATTTCTTCAATTAAGTGTGGATGCTGTGAGCATGCGCCTTTGGATTGACTTCTCAATATCGATCAGCTGCAACCATTCAAGTGTACCTGCAAACAACAATTAGCAATAAAACACACGAAAGTGTCTTTGATCACTTTTGCTGAATTGAGGTACACGGCCCACGGTTCCCTGTTAATCAGTACAAGTACTGCCTGTGATCAGGTAGGATTCCTAAGAATCTCCTTGACAGGGTTTCGCAGCTGTTCTAGCCGTTCTCAAACCGGAACGTCTCAAAGAAGACAACACGGAGTGAGTGAACCAGCAAATTGAGATTCACTGATTGATGAAAAATGATTTGAAAAACAATCGTGTATTGCTTGAAGAAAGAGTTTTGCAATACTACGAAGGTTTTATGAGAAAGATCCATTTCAATCAAAATACTTTTTGTATTAGAAAATGAGTACACATTCGATGTGTTAGAGAAAAGAAGAGATTTACACATCGAACGGTTTTTCCAAAAGTATTTTTCAATCAGAGATACTTTTTGTGTTTGAAAATGAATACACATTCGACGTGCTACAGAAAAGAAGGTTTGCACATCGAATGGTTTTTCCAAAAGTATTCGTCAATTCCAATCCTGGACCAAGGTAGATTCAAGAGTGAATCGCCCCATCGTTTCTGTCCAGTTGTCACAAGCTTGATCTTTAGAAAAGATCTCACATGTCACCCACCAAGAGCTTCTTTGATGTTGGCTCTAGAAGGATTTCCATCTTCATCGTGAATATTTTTACATATCACTCGGATGTTTTGGCAATACCACAAGGATAAAGCGTAGGACTCTTAATATATTCTTACTTTCCACATTGTGTGAAACAACAAGTCTTCATTAATTTTGTGTCCTAATGAGATATTGTGGATGATCTCTTGGCTCTAGACTCAATTGTGCACATTTGGTTCCTATGCCGGAGACTAGGGAGAGGGTCTCCTTCTTCAATATCAATAATCTCTAAGAGAAAGTCGATAGATTATGTCGGTTCCCCGTGAGAATGAAACAAGTCCTTTAAAGAGGAACTTGAGTAGCTTGGGTAGTATTAGTACAGTGCGTCACTGGGTCCATGACGTCTTGTCTTCAATACCGGCGTTACCTTAGTAACCACCAGTAGCATATACATTGAACCCAGTTTCTGCCTTAAGGTTGAATTATTGGAGGGCTATTTATTTTCACCCTTTTCATATTCATTTCTTTTTCATTCTTCAACCCCTTCAGTGCTTACCGAGACTTCATTACTAGAACCTTGTTGGGTTTATTCTAGTACTAGCTCAGTCTCAGTCTGCACTCTTCCCATTTCTCATTTTTCCCCTTTTTTTCATCATACCTAAGGACTCTACACTATCTAGTGGATTGTCCCTGGGTAGATCCCTCCGGCTCTGGCGGGATCGTGGGAACGAATACCTAACCTAACCATCCTTATATCACCATGCATAAAGTAAATTGGTCGGTCTTTTGGTATTGTTCTTTTCTTTCTTGAAACCAATTGATAAATCATTTGGAAAAATCAATCAAGGTACTTGTGATATAATATCAAAGCATTTTGTACCTTAATTGTTTTGATCTTTAAGAAATGCTCCCCCTCAACATGTGCACATGATTTTATAAATTGTTTAGCACATGGAGGCAAGAGTTTTTTTGAAATAAATTCTTGATCACAATTTCTATGGAAAAAGCCATTTGATTTTCTTGGTAAAATTCTCCCCCTCAATATGTGCATAGGATATTTGAAATCATTTTATCACATAGAGGAAAGAGTTCTTTTGAATCACATCCACGATCACAAAAACCATTAAGAAAACCATTTAAAAACTCAATCAAGGTA
Source organism: Chrysanthemum seticuspe (assembly GCA_019973895.1). Lineage (NCBI taxonomy): Eukaryota > Viridiplantae > Streptophyta > Magnoliopsida > Asterales > Asteraceae > Chrysanthemum > Chrysanthemum seticuspe. Next base: position 112,387,305 of record BPTQ01000009.1, on the reverse strand, counting down.
CTTTATGTTAAAACATAAAAGCTTTTGTACCTCGATAGTTTATTACCTTTTGAAATGCTCCCCCTCAATATGTGCTTCAAGATTCGAAAGCGTTTAACACATATGAGAGAGCAGCCTGCACAATTGAATCAAACAATCACCTTTTATCAAATTTCATTATTAAATCACAAATTCTCCCCCGATAAAAAATATCAAATCCTTTGAGATTTTGGATCTCAAGTGATTTAATTAGGTTTAGAAAACATGAGAGAATATGTGCCTGGTTTAAATACTCATCTTGTTTTTGGATAAATGCTCCCCCTCAACATGTGCATTATGTATATTGAAATCGTTTGGCACATGGAGGCATGAGTGCATTTTAAGGACTAAAACCAATTCCATTAAAACAGATTTGAGATTTAAATCACGATTTCTCCCCTGATCAAAACTTTCAAACCAATTGAGATTTGTGATCCCAATTGATTAAAATCATTTAGAAAAGTTTGGGGAAAGACGTGGCAAGATTTAATTTTGAAAAATGACAGATAAGGACCAATTTAAGACATTAAAGATTGTTAGTGTCAGGTATGATTGTTTTAAGAGATCTTTAAGTAACATAAAACAATTTCACAATCAAACAAGAACAGAAAAAATTTCATTTTGACAGATCTTTGAGTTTTAAAGGAAATCATACCATGACATAACATTGAATCTTTAGATCACCACGTTTTAATGTACAAACCGGAACTTTTATGAAGAAATATCGTTTGAAAATATTTTATTTTAAATCACTCTCCCCCTCAATCGATGACCGAAGTCGATAATTGAGTGACATAGGTTTTGATAAAATGAAGTCCAGTGATTTTTTAAAATTAAGTCCTATTAATTTTCAAAACAATATTTTTCATTTTCAAAATAATATTTTTCAAAATTGTTTAAAAATGGTATCCTGCACAAAGATACGTTAGGTGGTTGAGAAGCTTATGTTGTTGCTGTAGGGCTTGGAAGAAAAAGCGTCTGCTGAAGCAGTGAGACTTCTTACGTTGCATTTTAATGCCAACTGAGGTCAAATTAAGCTCCGTTTTTTCATTTGCTGATGAAGAAAACCATCTGCTGATGCAGTGAGACCTCTTACGTTGCATTTTTTTCATGCCAACTCTCCATAGAAGTCCAATTAAGCTCCGTTTCTTCATTTGTCAACCCAAAATATAGTTACCCTTTCCTTTCGGCATCCAATCATCTTCATTTGTGGGATCCGGATCGGGAACATTCTTATAACCAATATACATGCATATGTTAGTGAATACACATACAAATATATGGTGGTCGACATCACCCAAACAACAATCGACTAATAAAAGTCAATCCAACATATCAATCAATTCATATATGGCATGGGAATAATGTGTTTATCAAACTCAAATCATCTAATCCTAAGAATAATCTCCTAGGCACCTAGTCCTTCAACGTAGGTTAACATCATTTTTAATTAAGCATATAGGATAATTAAGAAAGCCCGTTAGATGATATAGATTTGAAAACATTCTCCCCCTCAATCAATGACTCATTGTCTGAAAAGTTTAAAAGCACTGAAGTTATTGATTGAGTTTTCAATTTAATAAAAACTCTGAAACTGATTGTTTTGAAAGAAACTCATTTACCACCATTTTGTTAAAACAAATATTTTTCAGAAGAATTTTTAGACGGAAAAACATTTGTGTAGGAACAACAGTCCTTCGACATACTTTCCTCATTTTGTTTTTAGGATAAGTGCATGAAATATTTGAAAATCGTTTAAGTGTAGCACTTTCCTTTCTTTAAAAGTGTGGGTTGCTATCTGAAATAATAGTAAGCCATAGTTTTTTTTTAAATTTTTTTAAAGACATGTTTAGAAAAGAATATTTATACCTTCTGTTCGAACTTCATCTAAAGTCCCGTGCCATTATTGAATGACATTTCTAAGACCGTAGATGTTATCGATACCAGAAGACATGTCTTGAGAAAATAATATTTTTGGTCTTTTTCAAAATTTTCTGAATTTTATGGGTTTTTGTTGATTTTATAATTTTCTATTTTCTTTTGTTGGTTTTATATTTTTGTATTTGGTTTTTTGATAAATATTTACAAAGATAGAGAAATAGTTTAAGAAGATGATGATACGAGTACCGAGATAAGGAAATCATTCAGCACTTTGTAGAAGATAGAAGTCATCATCTCTTAAACTTTCACCACCAAAGCTTTTGAGGCTCTTGAATCGTCGTCAGAACTTGAGCCTTCAGAAAGTGAGACTTTGGTAGCTTCCCCCCAAACCGACAAACTAAGAACAAAGACCATTTCTCCAAGAAGTAGAAGTGAACAAAAACGGTCTCATTGAATGAAGCTCAGCACCCCGAAGAACATGAGAACACCAAAGTAACAAGTTGAAACATTGATTGTCTCAGTGGATATCAAATCCAGAATAACTGATGAAGTCCGATCACATGAACCTGTTGTGCGTCCCCGATGTACACATTACTCTTCGAGATTGACCACTTGTCTTATTCAGGGGAACAATACATCAACATCTTCATTTTACCAAATGCATTCCAGTTATCTTCCATATAACCAATCAACCCATAATGTACACAAGTACCCAACCAGAGTAGAGACAACAACATCACACTAACTGGTTGAATCACTGATCTCCTCTGCAGATGTCAACTCTAGAATAACTGATTAAGCTCGATCATGTGAATATGTTGTCCGACCCTGATGTACACATATATCTCCCCTGATCGTTGCGATCACATCAGAATCATCATTACATTGTGTACATGAAGCACTAACCGGAAGCACTTTATCATAAATCATATAGAAGATGTCGATATGCAATATCATCTCACGAACCAAATATTCTTTTCACATTTCTTCTAACTGAACGCTGAAGTAACACATACCAAAAGTCTCCAGAGACCATTTAATACACCAAAGGCTACGAGATAAACACTGAGTTTCTCTACGGTTATAACCATTGTCTTTCCGGGATAACTTCAATCAGGTAGAAGTGTTAAGTTCATCATGTGTACTCGTTGTGCTTTTAGATATATGTCTCCTTCCCCCTTGCTGGTTTTGATACCTCAGATTCAGCAAAACATAATATACCCAAAAACTCGAAATCTTGTGAGAAGAACTCAAATAGCCCAAATGAATCCTGTGAGAATCAACTGCAATGGAAACTCTCCCTGACTATCTTTACCAACCCATATGTGGACAAATTGAAGTGACCAGTGATGAAGCAAACCCGATATACCAAACTTGAAACTGAAGTAGAATTTTCCACATTTGTATCTTAAGCTTGCACTTAATGATGGAAGAACGGTGTCAAGAATTTATGCTTCAAGAAAATTTCTAAGTACTCACTACTCAAGCAAAGTATGAGACATTAACACCTCTTGCGATTATCCACACCATCATATGCGTGTGACACTGAGTAAAACAAAGTAACTCCTAATAGTGATAGTTAACCAGGTCTTCAACCATCCACCTCGACTACAGGTAACTAGATAACCCAAGACTTCAACTCAAATTCTTAAGCCCGAGCAAGTTATCAAATAAGAACACGCCTTTGTGAATGTCAACTTCAACCTCAAATAAGTGATAAATGAGTAACTTTGAAGTAATCAACTTGTGTCAAATGTCCAACACGTGAATAAACTACAATCGGATGAACATTGACCCACTGAATGAACTGGAGCAAATGATTCCTCAACATCAATGCATTCTTACTTAAGGTATACATGTAGAAGCTGATCTGGAAGATTTACCAAAAAATGTCTTCTAGCGGATGAGGTAGTCATTTTACTTAATGTTCATGTGGTTGATTTATAGCATGCACAATGAGAGGAACAATAATCCGTGAAGATTTGGCAAAGGAATACCAAAGAGCGGATCATTATTCATGAACAATAATCCGTGAAGATTTGGCAAAGGAATACCAAAGAGCGGATCATTATTCGGTAGTGTAACTAGAATATCATGATAGTCATAATCAACGCCTTGTGAAGTAACTGGAGATAAGGTTTCTTGAGAATTCTGAGAAGTACTTCTTAGATGGTGAACCAGTTGAGTCAGTAGAAACCGGAGCATGAGCTTCAGAAGCTGGATGATCAACATTCGTCGGAGGTTGGAAGTACTCATCAAACATATCTTTGAAAAACAATGAATTCCAAACAATGAATCCCAGTTATCCTTAGTAAGTGAAGCATTAGGCGTTGGAGGAGAGACATAAAAAATCAAACAATGAATCATTGCTAAAGAATATGAGCAAGTCTACTTGGGGATTACATTTGGGTTTTCAATCTCCCCCAATTAGTTCTCTCCCTTAAACTGACAAAGATTTTCAAGTGTTCTTCTCAGCCCGGATTAAGAAGAAGTCTTTAGATCATCAAATGCAATTCGTCTTTAGCCTTCTAACATGTAGTAGAAAATGTAGAACAGACTGAAGACTCGACCTTCTTCAAGATTGTCCGAATGGGGAAATAGACAGTTAACATCTTCTTCACACCAAAGGCATTCCCGTTAACTTGTAAATAGTAAATCCCCTTAATTTAAAATCCCTCCCAATCAAACAAGAACAGAAAGATGTTCATCAAGGAAATCAGCAATCAGCCCGCAACGAACACACGAAATGGTAACACCAAGCAAACAATCACATCAAACAAGAATAAAAGGTTGTTCGGAATCATCATGTTGATGTGCCCGTGAAGCATTAACCGGAAGCACTTTGTCGTTAAACTCATATCAGCTTGTGAAGATGTCAGCCAACGGCTCTAAGAAGAAACTACATGTGAAGATGATCTGATAAGAAGAAGCTCGGTTCTTACATGAGTTAGGAGCCGTTTGACCATAGATTCTCAAATATCAATCAACCATGCAAAAAAAATTCACACTTCTTCTCCTCCTCAAGAACTGCATACGGAGATGCCATTCTTGATTAAACAAGTGATTATCATCCAAATGTATTCTATTCACACTTCTCCCCCGCAAAATTAGCACATGATGTCGCCATCTTCATTATATTGAGCAAGTGGAATAAGAGAACAATCAACAGTAGTCCGGTTCACTTTATGACTAAAAGCGCATGGAAAAAGTATGAAGCATGTTGATGAGAATGGTCATAAATAAGAAGATTTCTCTTTTTCCGAAGATAATGCGCACTGAAGCGTACACATTTCTTTTCTTTAGAGTACGAGGCATGAACTGATGTGTTCATACGTCATAATGATGAAGTACGAGGCCCGAACTGATGTGAACAGACGTCATAGCCGAATGAATATCAAGATTGAGTTACTTGAACCTGTGAGTTATGAGATATCAATCCATTTGTAATCCATACTTTAAGCCAGTCCATGTAGTGAAGGATCGAAGTATCTGCAACTGAGTAAGGACTACCTGCACTAATATTACAAACTTGATTGCATATATTTTGGTTAGTGACATTAGTATCCAAACCCTTTGGGGTTTCACAGTCAACCTTGATTTTGTCATCGGTAAACCGCTTTCCGGTAGGCATCTACCTAAGTCCAACATCCTTAAACATTTTACCAGACGGAATCCACTTATGGCAAGGTCTAGGATTGGTGACATTCTTATGCACAGTGGAAGACATATCATTATTCCTAGACTCCAAATATTTAGCAGTTGGGATCCATCTAGGCAAAGTTTTGGACTTGTTTTGCTTCATAACATGTTGAACCTTAGCCATGAAGGTAGTCTTAGTGGATTTTACCTTAGCATGAGAATTAGGAAAATGTTTCTTATTCGGAAAAGACTCAGAATTTCTAGTTTCATTTTCTACATGCTTAGCATTCTTCTTCATATAACTACTCTTAGATGCAAGCCAACCCCTAGTCTTTTGAGAGTTCCTAGGTAATGATTTACTACTACTACCAGTGCCTTGAAATCTCGTGGAATGCATCACCCTAGGTCTTGCACCTAAAATTCCGTCTTTTCGAATCTGTGCCTTTTTCCTAGCTTCTTCTAGATAATAGTTCTTCCACAAGTCATTCATATCATATGAATTCTGGGTTTTAATGCTTGGTTTTGACACTGTTTTTGAACTATTCCTACAGGTGTTGGGAGTAGAAGCATTATTCTTAGGTAACTTAGGTGAAGTGACTGATTTTGACAAAACTTTTATCGCATCAACTTGGGAGGCAAACCGTGTTTTTGAAAATTTTGGTCTTTCGAATATAAACGCAGTAGGCTGCCTAACAACGGACCGGTTTCTAATGGGATGAGAAACTGGTTTCCCCAAGGTTGATGGTTTCGTAAACTTAGTGTTCACACTTTTCCCTACAGTTTTCCTAAGCTCATTTTTTAAGGCAACAATAGCGAAACTCTTTTCCTGAAATTGAGCTTTGAGTTCATCAATTTTTGCTATCAAAGAGTTTGCTTGTTCTATTGACTTAGTTCTAGCTTCTTTGACAGAGTCACTTAGTTCTATGTGATGCTTTCTCAAAGAAAGTCTCATTTTCCTTTAGTAATTTGGCCACACAAACCGCTAATTCATCATTTCTCATTTGAATATCATTAATAGTATTAACATCAGAATTACTTGTAACCAAATTACTTTTCACATGCATATTAGAAACACGTTTCTTCAAATTGTTGATAGTTGAGTTTTTGTCTTGAAGCTGAGCTTTCAAAGTGGTAATTTCAAAAAGTTTACGGAATTCAGGAAGTTCCGGATTTTTACATGGTTTGTTAAGTTGAAAACTTTCTTCTTTACTCTGGATCGCAATTTCAAGTGAAATGCAATGTTTTTCAAGTTTTGAGAATTTGTTTGAAAGTTCATCAAAAGCCTTTTTATCAACCATATCATATGTTTTGAAATTATTAGACTCAGCCTCAACCAAGGAACATTTATCAGAATCATGTTCAGTATTAAGATCAGTTTGTTTAGGTACATTAGCAGATGCACTATGTTGAACAGTTAAGGGTACCTCATCACATGACACCTGTTCATTTGTCGGTCTGATATTTCCATCCACATCATGTGTAACAAGAGTCACTGAACTACTGGTTGTTTCAAGCTTATCTGTCTCTGAGCCTCTGTATTCAATGTCAACTGATTCATCACCCGATGCCTTACTGGTCTCAACACAACAATTTATCGATTGTACCCGACATTCATTCACTTTTCTGATCACAACATCCACTTCTTGTGTGACAGGAGTCTCTGATTTTCTGCATTCAGTAACACTCGACCTTTCAACTAATGCATTACCCGACTCATCACAACTATTTCTCAATTGCACCTGAAACTCATCCACGTTTCCATCTTTCTTTGAAACTTCCTCAATATACTTCTCCACATTATCCATGAGATGGATAAGTGTCTCTATGAACACGCAAATTTCCATTCCAGTGTGTCTCTTGAAAGACATTTCAGTCATGTCTTGATCATAATCTGATGTGAATTCCCTTCTTATGAATGACTGAAAATATTTGTAGATCACTTGAAGTGCAGCACATGAATTATCCTTTTGAACCTTTTCTTTATCAAGTTGTTGTTCCAATTGTTCTAAGTTCAATAGTAATGTTCCCGTTAATGTGGATAAATCTTGACGGAAAAGGGCATTGCATGTTCGTTCCATTCCTATTGATGTGAGTAACATAAGGTGTGAGTGAAGTTGTTGATAAGGTTCAATGCTACTTTCCTTTTGCATGGCATTCTGTATCCTGAACAGGTGCAAATCTTTCTCATTGGACTCAGAGCATGAAGAACTCAAATCATCAATGATTGATTCCATCATCAGTAACCGTTTAGTATAGCTAATATTCTCATGGTTGTCTACATCATCATATAGTTTGAGTACTTCTAAAATCACTGAATCAGGAGTGTAAGACATGATGTTGATGTATACACGGGATTTTACAAGTCTGTGATTTAAACCGAGAAATAGAATCTTTCGCGGGATTTTACTAAAATCAAGACCAAACCGTAAGAAGGTGAGAAGTAGAATGTAGTAAAGGAACTAGAAGATGATAAGGAAGTGAAGATCAATTGGTGTTATGGTTGAGTTTGTGATATTCCCTAATTCTTTATATATACCCCTTGTTCCGCGGATTTTTCGGAAAATTAGGGTTTGAAAACAAGGGTTTTGTATGTTAGGTTTAGAGACACATCGCAGGAATTGACTAATCACAGTCCTTGACAAGTCGCTTAACAGATAACTCGCATAAGACAACTCGCTTCAATAAGCAAGCAGACAACTCGCTTATATGGGCAACTCGCATAAGACAACTCGCTTCAATAAGCAAGCAGACAAGTCGCTTATATGGGCAACTCGCATATAACAACTCGCTTCAATAAGTAAGTAGAAAACTCGCTTATATGGGCAACTCGCATATAACAACTCGCTTCAATAAGCAAGCAGACAACTCGCTTAGGCAACTTGCTTTAGATACGTTGAATCGGGACAAGTCGCATAGGCAACTCGCTTAGCAGAAAACTCAAACAACTCGCTTAGGCAACTCGCTTTGATGAAAATAACCACAACTCGCATCCAAGAAATGCTTAACGTGTCTCAACTCGCATCCAATAAACATTCAAAAAACACCACTTTTCAATCCAAAAACAACCTAACCACGATGATTCAAGCCTTCCAAATCAAAACCTAAACACTTATAATGATTCTAAACACAAAAGTACAATCAAAATTCAAACTTTAACACTAGAAATTAACCAAATGATTCAAACTCTTCTAAACACTTTTAACCCCAAAAACCTTATGAAATCCACCAAAACAAAGAGCATGAAGGATGAATGATCAAACCATGGCTCTTGATACCAATTGTAAGATATTGGATTTCACAGACACATAATACATTCAATATATGGATCGAATTATGCAGGAGAGTTTAGAGAGAGAAAGTAGTCTGGGAGCATTTCTAGAGAGAGAAAGTAACAAAATAAAGAAGGTTAGATTGAAAGGTCCAACCCTCTACCTTGGGAGGTAGAGGGTATTTATAGTTACATAATAAACGTCCTCCTTCGGACTGTGGATCAGGCATACAGTGGGTAAAGACCCGTCCTTCCTCCACGGTGTTGCACTAAACTAAATAACCAACTAAATAACTAGTAAATAACGTAATGTCTACGAGCTAACTTATGCTAGATTATATTTGGGGTGACCGATACTTCACTATGGAATTTTCTAATTCCTAACATGCAATGCACAAGGTCCAATTGAAGAATGCCAAGAATGCTTTGAAACAGCCTTCTACATCATATGCAGGTACTACTTCAAATGAACCTAAGAAATACACGTCTAACTTTCGTAGGCTGAAGTGTAGCAAGATAACGAATGGTGTGGATCTTACTATCCCTGTAAAAGTGGTTGAAGAGGTGAACACTAGGTATGATAATACTCTCTATGGTTTTTTTCTTGGTAAACACATTGCTTTTCCTGTTGTTGATTATTATGTACGCAATGTGTGGGCTAAGTATGATATACAGAAGGTTATGATGAATGCCAAGGGGTTCTTTTTCTTTAAGTTTAATTTGAAGAAACGTGTTGATGATGTCCTTGAAAATGGTCTGTGGTTTATTAGAAATGTCCCTATTATTTTTAAACCATGGACCTTGAACACCAACTTACTTAAAAAGGATTTGACCAACATTCCTGTGTGGGTTAAGTTCCATGAGGTTCCTCTTGCTATGTTTTCTGATGACGGTCTTAGTCTTCTTGCTACATTGATTGGTATGCCGACGATGTTAGATGCTTATACTAGCCAAATGTGCAAGGAATCATGGAGCCGCAGTAGTTTTTCTAGGTACTTGATTGAAGTTAGGCGGATGAGGTACTTAGGGATAACCTAACTATTAAAATACCCTTACTTGAGGGTTGTGTTCGACTATTGAGAAGATACGGGTTGAATAAGAGTGGAAACCTCCTCGATGTGATACATGTAAGATCTTTGGTCATACTCTTGTGGATTGTCCAAAATATGTTTTACCCTATTCAGCTTACTAAGAGTGTTAATGATGGTTTCCAAACTGTCAATAACAAGAAGAATGGTAAGCAAGGTTGTCCAACTGCTTCGGGTCAAAGAGGGTTTACAAAACCTAATGTGGGTAAGAAGCTCCAATATTAACCCAAAAAGCCTCTTGCTGAACCTAAGCAAGTCGATGTCACTAAGAGAAAGGCTGCTGATGTGCCTAGTACGAGTGGAAGGAAGGTTGCTACATCTAATAAATTTGATGCCTTTAGTATGGATGATACTGATGACCTTGGTATTCCTACTAAGGAAGTGAATAAGGATGCGGATGCTGGTAGTACAATGGAAGAAAAAAAGGATGAGTCTCCAAAGACTAGTAATACATTGCATGAACCGCTTGTGAGTGATTCAATGGAAGCTATCGAGGTTAGTCCTACCCCTATTGTTGAGAAAATTGGAGAGTTTGAAAAGCTTCTTATTAATGGGAAAGCTACTCTTGTGGATGATGATGGTAATCCTGTTAAAAAGGTAGATCCGGGTAATAAAAAGGATTTTCTGTATAATTCTTCTACTAAGAGGGTTAACCCATTCTCTAAGGTGAGAGAGATTTTTGATTTCGACATTGATGAAGAGGAGGTTGTGAACACTTTTGATGAGTCAATGAACCTATTTGATGGTGGTCATGATCGTGAAGATGATTATGATGACTATGCGGATCAGGTCTACGATCTTTCAGGGAATTTGGATGATTTTTATGACACGTATGGTATTAAGCTCCAAGGCCTTGGTAGGAAGTGATTTTTTTTTATCATAGGAGTCTAGTGTTATCTTTTGAGTAGCGGTTTGTTTTCTTGTTTAGAGAATAAGAAGTATCTTGTTATGTAAGCTTTTCACCTATGTAACGGGCTGAGATATGGGATTCACCCATATCTTTAATACTTAAACATTTTTTGGAGTAATATATACTCCAAAAAATAACCTAAATTTATAAGACAATTTTAGTAGATATATTTATTATTTTAGTAGATTAAATAATCAAGTCCCACTTTAGCGGGGACTTGGGATGTAATGATAAATGACTAATCTACCCTTATGGGCTTATAACAAAGTGTTACAGGTATTGGTTTCCCTCCAATCCACATGTGTCCATGGGTATGAGGTGCGTGTTAATCCTCTTATCAGGAAGTAAGCCATCAAGAACTCTATACCCAATAAATTATTTTATCAAGAGTAATTATCAAGATTCAAAAATGGTTTCTTCAAGTAGATGATCAAGGGGTTTCATGAAGTTTTTATGATTGTTTCGCAAATTAAGGTAAGTGGATTAAATTGTGTGTTTAATCATTAATGAATTAGGGCTTTATGGGTATATGTGTTTTATGATGGTTTCTTGATTAGTGATATTGTAGTTTTGTATGAATTATGGTTAAATAATGTTTTGGGTATTTGTTTATGTAAATGGTTCATGGGTTTGAAGGATAAATTGGGGTTTCGGTATGGTTCACATGTTATGATAAATTTGAGAATGATATGTGTTTATGCAAGTTCTTGAATGATATTATATTAGTAGTTTGATATGAAGATGATTATATGTTGTTTATAGTTCATGTTTGATCATGTCTTTATAGTTGAGGTGTTTGTTTATATGCCTCATTTTATTTAGCTTCATAGTTTATAGATTGTTCATAATTGTTCATGTGATGATCATGATGATAGTTGTTATGAACCAAGTATTCAATTTTGGTTAATATTTGTAGATGTTATACGAGTGTTATGTGTTTAGTGTTACTAGCTAGCCGATTTGTATGTGATAGATGATGCAATGTGTTAGCCGTTTATGTGGTAATAGTGTATGATTATATTCCATGGGTTTAGGTCTTCGAAGCACTTGTGGCTCGATAGCTTTTATGAACCAGGGTGAGTAACAAATGAGAATTAGCATGTTTAGTGGTGCAACATGTTTTATGATAATCTTTCAGATATAGGCGATTTTAGATTGATATATGTTGCTTCGAATATCAGCTCATTTTATGATATTAGCACCAGGTGATAGCCGAATATTACCATGTTTAATTTTGTGGTGAATTGTACTTGTTAAGCACCTATAGTCCTTTGTGGATCATTTTTCTTGTCAAGGACTATATAAGCACCTATAGTCCTTTGTGGAGATTGTGCTTGTTAAGCACCCATAGTCCTTTATGAAGAATTAGGCTTGTTAATACCTATAGTCCTTTTTGGTGAATTATTATGTTATGAGTCAGAGTTAGTAGGGTATTATTATGTTACGATTATGATGGTGCCTAAGTAGATGCACACATCCTTGGCTCATGTCATGATATTTCTTGGATTTAGCCGATATTAGCTCCGAAGGTTAGCCGTATATTAGCATGTTAGTCTTGCTTTAATATAGCCGATCTTAGCTCTGGATATTAGCATGTTAGCATTAGCCGATATTGGCTCATGTCTCATATACGTTTCAGCTTAGCTTATCTTTGTTTACTCACTAAGCCTTCGCTTACGTTGCTATGTTTCCCATTACATGTAGGTATTCGACGAGACAAGCTGTATTAAGATGTGAGGAAGGTAGCTGGTCAAAATGGTGTAGCTCATAGGTTAGGGTAACAAGCTTCTTACCCATCTTATGTTATCAATTGAGAATTTCCCAACAAAAGTGTATTTTGCAGAATCAAGTGTTTATGGTCAAAGATAAACTATTTTCATAGTTTAGAGATTTTAAAATATTGCTTAGGTTAAGACTAGTTTATATAGAAACAACGTTTCCACGCATACTAAAAGTGTACCATGTATTTAGACATAATGTTTATGTTCAATGAAGTATGATTTGAGATTTAGAGTTTATGTGTTTAACAAATAAGTCCAGTTTTTATAAAAATGCAGGTCTGGTTACAGAACCATTGTAAGACGTATAGGCTAGAATCTTATACGGCATATAGCCTATACGACGTATAAGAGTCTAGTGTTAATACAAATAAACTTTAAAAATGTTTATTAATATTTTGCGATCTCTTTGTGTTTTGTTGATAACAAATATAATGTTATCATAAGTAAAATTATAAGGATACATGTTATTTTTGTAAAGCATTTACATATAGTTATCTAATACAAAAATGTTGTAATTAATCATTTGTTGTAATAATTATATTAGGATGGGTAAAAACCACAACCCATGGATAATATCCATAACCCATTGACCCATACCCATTTGACTAGATACAATGTATTCATTAGATACATTGAATCTAAAGGAATACCCATGGACCAACCCATATCCATAACACTAGACGGATCCCTTGTGGGAGGGATCCGTGGGATCTGGGGAACAGTGGCAGAATTTGCCTATAAATAGAGAGCCATTTCTTCATTCTAACTCACCCATCTTCTTACTAATTCTCTCATATACTCTCATTCTCTTCTAACAAAAGATCACTTGATCTAGAGTGTACTTCCTTCTTTATTTCTTTAGTGATTCTCATATAGGTCCTTCTCTAAGGCGAGATCACGAGCATTCTACAAGTCATCCAAGCAAGAGGTCCTTGATTGATTTGTTCCTCCACAAGATTTCTGTAGCAAAGATCTTGTATTTGATATTTCACATATTTGTTGTGTAATAGTCGTGTTGGTTTGGTCCACCGTGTTACGGACTCGGTATTTATCTTTGTACTGGAAAGAGGTGTAAGCAACGTTGTGAAGGCTTCTCCGCCAAGTTGAAGGAGTTTGTTGACATAGTGCTTGAACTCTCGAGTAGGTGACTCGGGGAGTGGAGTAGGGCAAGGAAGATATCCTTGTAACCGAACCACTATAAATCGGTTGTGTCATTTCTATCCCTTTGCTTTACTTTATTTACTCGCTTTATCATTAGATCTATACTTTCTCTACATCCATACGATCTCACATATTATCGAATCTAAAGTTTTTAAAACTAACTTAAAATCGGCAAAACTATTCAACCCCCCTTATAGTTTTCCACAATTGGCAGCAAGAGCTAAGTTTATAAAAGTTTTAAAGTAAATCGTATTTTAAAAACTTTTCGATCACTATGGGTTCTGAAAATTACAAGGAAGGGAAATCTATGCAACGACCACCACTACTTGAAACTAATGGTTTTATATATTGGAAAAATAGATTCGAAACGTATGTGAAGTCTAAAGATATTGATCTTTGGTACATTATTGTTGAAGGCGATTTTGAGGCTACCTCAAAAGATGATAAAGGAATTTTAGTTAACATACCTCATGATAAACTAAATGATGAAATAAAGAAAAAGCTTTCTAAAAATGTTGGAATCACTCCTAAACTAGAATTCAAGTGTTAGTAATTAATATGTAATAGTTAGCTTAATTATGGATTTTATGTTAGTAATCAAGGCTAGGCTCATGTAGAAAGCCCATGAGCCTATGCAAAGCCCAATAAGAAAAGGATGGGAACTTGGTGTGTTGCCCTAGTTCCCTCCTATAAATACCTCATGTAAACCATCATTAGATGGTTGGTGTTCAAGTCCTACGCGTAACTTTTCTCTCAAGTCCTACGCGTAGAGAGTGTGTGTGTTCATCCGATCCTATCTCTTCTATATTTCTTATATTGATGCTTGTGTTACATAAATGGGAACCTAACAGTGGTATCAATCGCCAAATAGTTGGGTGAAATTTATTTTGTTTTTGAAGTTTACGCGTAAATCTCGGTTTGCAAACTTTCATACGCATAAAAACTCATTTTTTACACTTTCAAATCCAAGATTCTTGTACCTTTAAGGTTATTAGGTGTTAAAGTTTAAGTTTTTGGCAAAAAGTTTCAAACTTTACGTGTATTTCTTTGGTTTTAAGCTTGATTTGCTACGTGTAGATTGTTTTACGCGTACGATGTGTTAACGTTTTGGATCATCAAGTTTCACACTTTTGTGTTATTTTGGTGATATTGAAGCCGTTTCATCACTAAAATCTGGTTTAGAAACACTTTTGACAGAATTCTCAGTTTTGGCAAAACTAACGCATAACAAAACCCTAGTTGTTACGCGTAAGCATTTCAAAGTTTGATCTTCAGTGTTCTTGGTTTACTCAGGGTTTTCTTGCTTGGATAAGCCTGAAAACACTTCGACTTTAGATATCTTTTGCACTGGAATAAGTGTAAAGGACTTTTGAGCAAAACCCTAGTTTTACGCCTAAGCTAACACTTACGCGTAGAATCTTTACGCCTAAGCATTTTTTTACGCCTAAGCCTTGTCTTACGCATAAGAAAATCTTACGCATAAGCATTCTACTTCTAAGCTCTTAGTCTACGCATAAGCTAAGGTTTACTTAACCCTACGCGTAAGCTAATCCTATGCGTAAGTTCACCTCTTACGCGTAAGTTGGTGTTTTTACGCCTAAGGTTTTTTTTGGGTAAAGGGGAGTAATCCTGCACCCTGGTAAATATATTAACCAAATAAACGTTTAAGTACAAAGTATATGAGTGAAATCCCATATATCAGCCCATTACATAGGCATAGAGCTTACATAACAAGATACTTCCTATTTTCTAACCAAGAAAACAAACCACTACTCAAATGATAACAAATGACACAACGAAATAAGATTACTTCTTAGGACCTTGAAACTTTGTACCATACATGGCATTAAAGGCATCCAAATTCCCAGGAAGATCCCGAACCTGCTTTGCATAGTCATCGAAGTCATAGTCATCATACTCATCTTCAAACTCTTGGCCACCACCAAATATATTAGCAGCCTCATCAAATGGGTTAGCAACAACCTCATCTTCAGAATCAGACACCTCAATCTCTCCCACTTTAGAAAAAGGGTTAGCTCTCTTAGTAGAAGAGGTAGACGGAATAGGTTGACCATCATCATCCACAAGAGTAGC
Organism: Chrysanthemum seticuspe; assembly: GCA_019973895.1. NCBI lineage: Eukaryota > Viridiplantae > Streptophyta > Magnoliopsida > Asterales > Asteraceae > Chrysanthemum > Chrysanthemum seticuspe. Next base: position 112,371,465 of record BPTQ01000009.1, on the reverse strand, counting down.
TTTCCCATCAATAATTAGTTTTTCAAACTTACCAATTTTCTCAACTATGGGAGTAGAACCAACATCTATTGTTCCCATTGAATCACTCACAAGCGGAACATGTGATGTAGAACTAGTCTTAATCGACTCATCCTCATTAACCTCCATTGTACGACCAGTATCCACATCTGTATCGTCCATATTAAGAGCATCATACTGATTAGACGTAGTGATCCTGGTTCCACTCGTACTAGCCACATTAGAAGCCATCGTCTTACTGACATTTACTTTCTTGGGTTCAGGAGGAGGCTTTTTGGGCCGATATTCAAAATGCTTGCCCACCACAGATTTAGTAGAACCTCCTCGACCCGGATTCGGCCCAACTTGCTTTCCCTTCTTCTTATTGTTAACAGTTTGAAAACCATCACTTACGTCCTTATGAGGTTGAGCAGTCGGAATCACAACCTTAGGACAATCCACCAAAGTATGTCCAAATACCCGACATTTCTCACATCTAGGCGGTTTCCATTCATATTCAACACGGATCTTTTCAATAGTCGAACCCGTACCATCAAGTAAAGGAATCTCGACAGTGAGGCTGTCCCTAAGAACCTCATCCGACTTCACTTCAACCATACACCTAGCAAAACTACTACGGCCCCAAGATTCTTTGCACATTTGACTAGTAAAAGCATCTAACCTTTTGGGTGTACCAATCAATGTAGCAAGGAGACTGAGCCCGTCATCAGAAAACATAGCTAAAGGAACATCATGGAATTTAACCCACACCGGAATGTTAGTCAAATCCTCTTTAAGCAAGTTGGTGTTCAATGTCCATGGTTTAAGAATAATAGGAACATTACGAATCAACCAAGGACCATTATCCAGAACATCATCAACGCCTTTTTTCGAATTAAACTTGAAGAAGAAGAATCCCTTAGCGTTCATCATAACCTTTTGTAAACCATACTTAGCCCACGTATTGCGAACATAATAGTCAACAACAGGAAAAGCAAGGCGTTGACCAAGGAAGTAACCGTAAAGAGTATTCTCAAACCTCATGTTCACCTCTTCCACCACTTTCATTGGGACTGAAAGGTCAACATCATCCTTCTTTTTGCTGCATTCTAACCTCCGAAAATTAGACACGTGTTTCTGGGATTCATTAGAAGCAACACCCGCGTAAGAAACCGACTTAACTCCATTACCACTAGTATTAACAACCTTAGGTGCATTAGGATCAGAAGTAACAGTATGATTAGTACCATACATCTGGGATTGCATAGCCACATCAAAACTTGACGGAGGAGTATTTGCTGAATAAACATTAGTACCATTCGACTTAGATTGAAGCCCAATACCACTCGAATTGTTCACATCAGAAGATGAAGCCATCTTAGCAATATCACAGTCAATTTTATTCATTGCTTCATCAAAGTTCTTATGCGCATTAGCAATCAATTGCTCCACATTAGGCTTATTCACGTTATCAACCCCATCACATTCAATATGATCAATAGGCTCCACTTGTTCATCAGAACGAGAATCAGAAGCACTACCAGTAGGATCAGATTCATTAGCATCTTTAACCACTGTACGTGGCTGAGTATTGGTCTCCTCTCCCAGCTTCGACCTTAAAACCTAAAACCCTAAAAACAGCAGATCGTACCCGAAAACAAGAAGAAAAAACGTCCAGACTTCAAACAAAACGAATTAAACCCTAGTTTAAAACTAGGGTTCATAAGCCATAAGCGTGCAATAAGTATTACATGATCTTGCTCGGTACAGTGATTGTAACTATGATAGGAATTTAATACAACCAAACCGACAGTAAGCAAACCCAACACCAACGATTTTGGAAAACCCTAGAAGACTTTCAATCGATCCTAAAACTGACCAGGCACACGTAAGAATTAAGATAGGTTAATCAAAGGAGATAAACTAAATTAATTCAGAATAGTGATGGAGAATTAAGAGGAATCGATTAGAAGAATGGAAAAACGATTTAGGGATAAAGAGTCTCCCAAATCGCCAGAGGGGAGAGTTTTTTATGTCAGTTAAAATTGGGTCTAGTGACCTGGTTTCTGGTGTTTTATAATAGGAATATAACTTATAAATTACGCCTAAGGTTTTCTTTGCCTAAACTTGGTTTCTACGCATAAGGATACTTCATCAACAAAGTTTCACTCGACTACAAAGATCCATTTTACAACACAAATTTCAAGATGTCTCAACCACCATACTCTAACTACTTCCCTCATGTGTATCCTCAACAACAACAACAACAACAACTCAATCAACAACAACAATTTTATCAACAACTACAACAACAACTACAACAACAATTTCAACAACAATTTCCGCTAAGAGCAATTCAACCACAAATGATTCAACCACCCCTAGTCTTCAAGTACAACCTTACACAAACATTCACAATCAACATCCGTCCAGGAATACTATGAAGGAACCATCTTGGTTTGGTAAGATGTGTGAAGCTCTAAGTAGCCAACAATCCATACATGAAGCTGGTTCACTTGATTGACCTCCAATGCTCAATTCCGGAAACTATGATCAATGGGTGATAAGGTTCTTTAGGTTCTGTGATCTAAAGAAGCCACATGGAAAGTTCTTGAAGAAGGTCATCATGGAAGGTCCATTTCAGATGCCTACTGTTGTTACACCCGGAGATCCAAATGCCAATCCACCAAGAGGTGATGTCACCAACATTGCAAGTCTTAATGACCTCACTGCTGATGAACTTCTACATTTTGAAGCCGATGAGCTAGCAATGCAATACATCCTTTTGGGATTACCCAATCCGATCCTTCGAAGTGTTGATGCTCAAAAGAATGCTAAAGCAATGTGGGAACATATTCATCTTCTCATGGAAGGCACTGAACTCAATCAAGAAGACATGGAATCCAAAATCTACTTGGCTTATGAACACTTCATGATTGAACCCGGAGAGACATTAGAGTCATATCATCATCGCTTCTCAGACATAATCAATGACTTGGACAAACACAACATCATCATGCCAAGAATTGCAGTCAACACTAAGTTCTTGAGTAGTCTTGGTCCTGATTGGGAAAAGTATGTCATTTTCATCCGTCAAGCTAAGAATCTTCATCATGCTACATACAGATTGTTGTACGACTATTTGAAGCCCCACCAAAAAGAAGTTGACAAAGAAAGGGTTATCGGTGGACAACCTGTTTCACCTTCACTTCCAGATAATCAACAATTAGCATTGTGGGCTCAAGCTTGTTATCCTCAATTCCCGACCTTACAAACTGTATTCACAAATCCTCCACAACCCGCTGCTCAACCATCTGCTAAGATAACACCTTATGATTCGTCCACCAATCTCAAGAAAATCAATTGGTTCCATACAACAACAACAATGATCAAGCACTTTACAACAATGATCAAGCATTGCGGCAAGGGTTTGTCATGATTGCTAGAGCCTTCGGCCGTTACTCAAACAAATCCAACAATCGCATTCGTACCTCATCCAACACAAGGAATCAGGCTATTGTTAACAATGGATGTGTTGAAGTTCAGAATCGAGGTAATGTTCGTCAGATGGGCGGTGGTCAAGGGTTTAATCAAATGGGAAGGAATAACATGGGTGCTCCACAACAACAAAGGGCTCAAGTGGTTGAACAGGGTAATGCTCAGAACGGGATTAATGGTCTTCGTTGCTATAACTGTAATGAGAAGGGTCACGTGGCTAATGCATGCCCAAAGCCGAGGACTAGAGGCAGTGCTTATCACAAAGAGGCTCTACTTTTGGCTCTCAAGGATGAAGCTGGTGGAAACAAAGAACAGAGTTTTATGGCAGATGCAGACTCAGATGATGATATGGAGGACTTGCAGGCTAATGCAGCAGTTATGTTGATGGCAAACATGCACGAACTCCACATGAGTGACACAGGCCCAGTGTATGACACTGACAGCTTGTCTCAGGTACCAGATCAAACCATATTAATCACTGATCTGATATCTCAGCCAACATCTGAATCCGACGAGGCTCAGTATGTTCAACATGAGCCGTCCACATCTCATTCTGATGATACTCAACTAAATCCAGTAGTTACAATTGACGATCAAGATGACCTCCTGGTTACCATTGATAATCAAGTTGACTCCGTGGTTATACTTGAGGATCTGAATAATGATCATGTTGAGATTCATGTTGAACACGCTGACCCTTTGCCTAATCCAGATATTGACCTATTACTTAATGACCAACAATCCCGAATGGAATAATGTTGTGAACTCAATCAGCAATTAAAAAATAAAAATGCACTGTTAACTAGGGATATTGAATGCTTAAAAAGGCAACTCAACATTTTTAAAACTCAATAAAAACGTGAACAAGGTTTTGAAGTCGCTTTTCCTAAATCTTACCAAAACAAAAAATCATTAAAACGACAGATACGTGATCTAGTCGCATCCAAGAATGCCTTGTTGTCTCAAATGGAACAACTGAAATATGATCATAAACAACAACTTAACGCTCTTACTTTGGAAACTCAAAAAGCCAAGTCTGAGTTGTTAACTTGTCAAAAACAGTTCTCTGAGTACAAAAAGCATTCCACGAAACGAATAAATGACTATCTTGAGGAAATTGTCGACTTACAAAACAAAATCAAAGAGTTTCGAAGTGTTGTTAATAAACAGGGTGAATCAATCACAATGATTCAAAAGTTTACTTTCAAACCAAATCTAAATGGATATGGTCCGAATCTTGCTGATTACAAACCAAAGTTTTCAAATAGAGCATTCAAACCAATTCCTGAAGTTTACAGTGCAGAACATAGAATTGATGATTCCATTATGAGTGTTGTTGAATATAATCGTCAAGAGGAATTTGATGCAAATGACGAGAGTCTGTCAAAAATGGAAAATGTTGTTTATAACAAACCATTTAATTATTCAAAAGCCGTTACTTTTGTCACACAATAAGATTTTTCTAACACACCTTGGGTTATCACACCTACTTCTGAGGGTCCCCTTTCCAATATTGTACAAATTAATGGTCCTGTACGTTCACTTAGTGAAATAAAACCATTAGCCGAAAAATGTAAAGTTATAAAATATTTTGAAACATTCATTTCGGACATCAAAATTTTGGAACGTGAAATTGAATTTCATTCTGAAATAAAATTTGAACATTTTCAATCGCCTCTTGCGCGTGCACAAAGAGATATTCTTCAGAAAAGAATTTTACCTCATATCCAAAATTTGAAAAATTGTGCTATATATTGGGAACGAGATTTTCACAAGGAGCTTGGACTTATGAAAAGAGTTTTTGAACAAACAGAAACATCGATTTCAAATACAAAACGTAAAAAGAAAATGTTACGAAAAGATGTTGATCGACTCTTGGAAGATGTTATCTATGCTGATATCCATAATGTTGTGTTATTACATTCTGTTGCATATGCATTTGATTTTATCACTGCTGATTCTGTTGAAAATGTTGAGAATACTGATACTGTGTCACAAATCAAGTCTTTAAACGTTGAAAATGAACGATTGTTAAACGAACTTTCAAATGCAAAACGTCGTCTTCAATGGTGTCTAAAAGATTCTCACAATCGTGAACTCGCTTTGCAAAACAAAATCAACCAGTTGCATACCAAAACTCTTAGTCCAAAACTTGAGAAACTGGATGATCAACATGTGTCTTTGAAGTGTCAAATTTCAAAATATGAACAAGAAATTTCACAAGTGAAAAAGGAATATAGTGTCATATTTGATTTACTCAAAAAGACTCGTGCTCAAGCGTCAAAAGATGTTGATAATCATTTGGCATATACCAAAGATGTTTTACGACGAGACGGACTCACTCGTTCTGAAAATCTAGATTTGTTACACACAAATCCATGATCTAAAGGCAGAGTTGGTGAAACTTAAGCAAGATAGGGATAGTAACACTGTAGTAACTACACCTAAACAGATTCAAACTGACTCTAGAATATCTCATGACAAACCACAAGAATCTAATGTGCTTCCCTCTATTGAAACAGGAATAGTTGCCTTTTTTCCCAACGCATGCACTTCACAGCCTAGGAGCAATACAAGGAAGAATAGGAAGTTGCGACGTATGAAAAGAACAATAAAGAATGCTGAAGTAGAAGAACAACTTAGGACTTTGAATAAAACTCAAGTTGCACCCACTTTAGATATTGCGTCTGACAAATGTAATGGAAAAAGTGTTGTAACGAATGCTGAACCTTAAGTAATTTAAATGTTAAGTTTGAAGCTTCTTGTGTTGGATGTCATAAAAGTATATTTTCTGGTTGTCATGACAAATGTGTTGCTACGACTATCTTATCTCGTAAGCGGAACAATAGAAAACAGAATACCTCTAGGCCCACTACTGCTTCTAAGTCTGTGCTAGGTAAACCGCCTTCTAGTGCTCATGCTTTAATCATTGATGTACCCTTAGAACCCACTTCACCTCCTAGGAAGAACTTATCACCTAGTGCATTCACTAAGACCAAAGCTAAGACTAGTTGGAGATGGCAGAAATGGTTACATAATACACTTGGCTTTACATGGATACCTAAAATCATGAACATGTGTGTTTCATCTATATCTGCATCGGAACCCTCTAACTCTTCGAGTTCCACATCTACTTTTATTCCATCTGTGTCGTTTGTGTGTAATGCAGGTGATACAGATCATCCTCTAGGTTGTTGATAGCGGATGTTCCCGGCACATGACAGGCAATCTCAAACTATTATCAAACTTTATTTCAAAGTTCATTGGCACTGTCAGGTTCGGGAATGATCACTTCGCAGCTATTATGGGCTACAAAGATTACATCAATGGTAACATCGAAATTAGCAGAGTTTATTATGTAGAAGGTCTCGGTCACAATCTCTTTTCAGTCGGTCAATTTTGTGATGGAGATTTGGAAGTTGCTGTTAGGGAGAAAACTTGTTTCATTCGTGATCTACAAGGAAACGATCTTATTTCTGGTCAACGCACATCAAGTCTCTACACAATCTCAATGCAAGACATGATTGCTTCTTCTCCCATCTGTCTACTTTTTAAGGCTACATCCACAAAATCTTGGCTATGGCACCGTCGTCTCTCACACTTAAACTTTCAAACCATAACCAATCTTGCACGGTACAAACTTGTTGAAGGTCTCCCAAGATTTCGGTATTCTAAAGATCACCTATGCTCAGCTTGTGAACAAGGGAAAAGCACTCGTGCTCACTTTCCTTCAAAGGTGGAACACAACTCACAGCATGTGCTTCATCTTCTTCACATGGATTTGTGTGGCCCGATGCGCATGCGGACGATTAATGGCAAACGCTACATCTTGGTAATTGTAGATGACTACTTAAGATGGACTTGGGTTTATTTTCTTCGAAGTAAAGATCAAGCTCCACAGATGATCATCACCTTTCTCACTAAAATTCAAGTTCATCTCCGGAATACAGTACGACAAATCCGAACATACAAAGGAACTGAATTTGTGAATCAAACTCTTCATGCATTTTATGAGAAAGTGGGAATTGAGCATCAAACATCAATTGCGCGAACACCGGAACAAAACGGAGTTTTTGAAAGACGAAACCGTACATTAGTGGAAGCTACAAGAACAATGTTAATTAATGTTAAACTTCCAGATTACTTGTGGGCTGAAGCCTTGTCAACCGCATGCTACACTCAGAATCGCTCAATGATTACCAAACCCCACAACAAAACACCTTATGAGCTTATCCACAACCGTAAACCGAATCTCAAACACTTTCATGTATTTGGATCCCTTTGTTATCCGAATAATGATCGTGATGACTTTGGTAAGCTCAAAGCCAAAGCTGACATTGGAGTCTTTGTAGGATATTGTGAAAACTCTAAGGGTTTCCGGATATAGAATCGTCATACACGGGAGATTATGGAAACAATTCATGCAAATTTCGATGAGCTTACATAGATGGCTTCTGAGCATAACAGCTTGGAACCCGTTCATAACCGTTTAAACTTCCCTCAAACCCCATCATTAGCTGAACCTAGTTTACAACTAACTCGACGTCAAATGGAACAGCTATTTGTTCCTCTGTTTAGTGATGATATTGATGAACGTGCACCAGGTGTATCCAATGTTTCCGCTGCTCAACCTGATCAAAATCCAATACCTGATACACCTGCTACAACAACTACTGTTGAGGAAGCACCACCAATTGATTCTACGACAATAGCCAAACAAACCGCATCCAATGACGCTGAACCAGCTGATGATCTTCTGAACAATGACGTACCCCCACCTGCAGACTATGATCCAAATGCGTTCTTCAACCCTTTTGCAAATGCTTCTGCTATTTCTGATGTTGCGGAATCATCTACAAGTCAATTGAATCCTCCTAATCTACAGAATGTATATCAACATCAACCCTCCACATATCGTTGGACTAAAGACCATCCTCTTGTGAACATAATTAGAAACCCTAATCAACCAGTCGTAACTAGACAACGCCTTCAGAATGACGGTGAACATTGCATTTATGCACTTACCGTTTGCCAATCTGAACCCAAAAACATTAAAGAAGCAATGACTTATGACAACTGGATTGAATCCATGCAAGAAGAACTTAATCAGTTTAAACGTCTTGAATTATGGGGATTGGTTCAAAAACCAACAGGGGTCTATGTTATTGGTCTGAAATGGATTTGGAAAAACAAGTTAGATGCTGACGGTACGGTTATCAGAAATAAGTCACGTCTGGTGGCTAAGGGTTATCGACAAGAAGAGGGGATTGATTTTGAGGAATCCTTTGCTCCGGTTGCTCGACTTGAGGCTGTACGGATTTTTCTGGCATTTGCGGCTCACATGAACATCACGGTCTTTCAGATGGATGTTAAAACCACGTTTCTGAATGGTAAACTGAAGGAAACGGTCTATGTTAGTCAGCTAGAAGGATTTGTTGATCCAGAGTTCCCTAATCACGTCTACAAACTGAACAAGGCCCTCTACAGTCTCAAACAAGCTCCTCGGGCATGGTATGATGAGTTATCATCCTTTCTTATTGCCAATAATTTCATTAGAGGCTCGGTCGACCTAACACTTTTCATACAATATCATGGGAAACACATTTTAATGGTTCAAATTTATGTGGATGACATCATTTTTGGGTCAACACATTTAAAATACTCAAACGCTTTTTCAAAACTTTTGAAAAAACATTTTGAAATGTCTATGATGGGTGAACTTACATTCTTTCTTGGATTGCAAGTTCATCAATCACCCTTTGGTATTTTCTTGAGTCAGTCCAAATATGCTCTTGAAATTTTAAACAAACATGGAATGCAAACCTGTGATACCTATGCCACACCAATGGCACATACCAAGAAACTGGATGCTGATTTGCATGAGAAATTGGTTGACCCCACCAAATACCGAAGTATTATTGGGTCTCTCATGTATCTAACAGCCAGTAGGCCTGACATTGTATTTGCTGTATATCTTTGCTCCCGTTATCAGTCGAGACCAACTGAAACTCACCTCTCTGAGGCTAAAAGAATCCTTCGATACATCAAGGGAACTATTAATTTGGGCCTCTGGTATCCGAAGGATTCTGGTTTTGAACTAATAGCTTTTTCAGACGCTGATCACGCAGGTTGCTTAGATTCTCGGAAAAGTACTTCAGGAGCTCTACAATGTCTTGGTGATAAACTGGTGTCATGGCAATCGAAGAAGCAGGATTGTACATCGCTGTCCTCAACAGAAGCAGAATATGTAGCCATGTCGGCGTGTTGTGCTCAAGTCATTTAGATTAGAACACAACTCAAAGACTATGGTTACGTATTTTACAGAATCCCGATGTACTGCGACAATCGAAGTGCTATTGCGATCTCGTGCAACTCTGTTCAACATTCAAAATCAAAGTACATCGATCTTCGATATCATTTCATCAAGGAGCACGTGGAAAAGGGTACCGTTGAATTATACTTTGTGGGTACTGAATACCAACTAGCAGATCTTCTCACCAAATCCTTAGCTCCTGCTAGGTTTAATGAGTTGGTCCACCGGATTGGTATGCGGTGTTTGACTCCAGAGGAACTGGATGAACTTTTAAAACATTCTTAAAACCAGTCAAACACCAAAACCTCTTCTGTAAATATTTTCAAAAACAAAATACAAAAATATAAAATCTGCTAAAACTCCAAAAATATTCTTCTATCTATAGTTCTTTCAACTTGGCAAGTACAAATCTTTCGTCAACACTTTACTCTTTCAAAATTCAGTATTTTTTCTTAGTAAAGTGTTGAGGGGGAGAAAGTATATATTTTTCAGTTTCATTAAACCTTGTACTTGCATGTTACCTCATCCCGGTTGTTTCTTTGATAATGGTGGTCACATTTCTGGTTCACTAACACTCCCCGGGCTCAAATTTATAAAATTTCATTATTTCTTATGTCGAGGGGGAGTGTCGTCAAGTTTCTTTCCAAATATCATACTTTTCGTAACCAAAATGGAAGTTATGGGCGTTGGATGAAATTGGTTAAGGTGGAGGGACTAAAGTTGTCTAATGTTTAAACTTATTTTAACAAAAAGTCTTACACCAACCTTTCAAAACTCATTAACTTTCACATTTATTACTCCAACCGCCAAATCCTACGCCTATCCTTCCTTCTTCAAATCCGTGCTTTAATCTCCTAATTCGTAAGTGTTTTTATGATCATTGTGTCATTATAAACAACGGTTTTTAATTTCATAAACATCCAACGGTTAGTTTTCATGTTTGGGATGATTTGGTGTTCTACGCGTATGCGTTTAGAACACAAAATCATCATTGGATGTTTATGATGTGTATTATTGTGTCAAAATGCATAAAAACGAGTGTTATAAACATTTCCATCATCAAATCTCACCCAGAAAACGATTTAATGATGTTTTAAAGATTAGGGTTTAAGCGTAGATTTGGGTGTTTTCATATAAGAGTGTTTCTGGTGAATTAGTAGGTTAAGAGATGTTGTATACATATTTAATTGATCAAATCTAGGCTTAAAACATACTCAGTATCATCAAATGTGTGAAAATTAAGATTTAGGGTTTATGTTCATACGAATTGGGTATTCTTGATGCATAATGATTTTGATGTTAAAACTTGTTGCAACATAGTCATATGGCCTCTTAGATATCCCATAAATGATTTGGTGCATTTCCTATGGCTAGATTCCTTATTCGTAAATCTTGAATGTTTAGGGTTTAAGTTTTACGCGTAAGCTAATCTTACGCGTAACTGTGTCTGATTGTATATCCATGATAAGACTGAAATGGATTGAATATTGTGTTAATGATGATGTTATGATGAATTTATTTCAGGATTATTACGCGTGAAAATTCAGAATCAAGGTTAATTGAGCTTCTACGCATAAGGATCACCTTACGCGTAGAATGTTATGCGTAAGAGTAATCTTACGCGTAACCTTTACGCGTAAGGTTCTACAAAGGGGACTACGCGTATCCTGTGAAGGATATGCGTAAATAGTAACCTTTACGTATAAGGTTCACTCTTACGAGTAAGCCTTACGCGTAAGGTTCCACATACGCTTACGCGTAGGCTCTATGCCTAAGGCTATCTTTTCCTGCGCGTAACATTTCTTACGCGTAATTCAAGATCCTACGCATAAGCTTATGCTTACGCGTATAACCACGACTGTTTACGCATAAGCTTGGAATTTTACGCCTAAGCCTAATTTTAACCAAAAATGTGAATTGTTACGCATGCAAACTTGTAAATAAATAATTCATAACGTCACGAAACCAAAATGTCACAAATAAGCTTAAATGTTTAATAAGTTGTGAAAATAAGTGAAAACTTGGACTTTAAAACTCAAAGTTAAACTACTCACGAAACTTATCACGACGTCTTTGGAGTATTGGACTAACAAGTGACATTGGACTCGTAACAATCATTAACATATCACATTCAATAAATAGACTATAAAATCAACTGCTAACTAACGTAATGTCTTTCGATATGTTGGTTCTTTTGGCTAAATATCTTTCAGATCACGATATGGACGTTCAAATGGAAAATGTGGATGCACCAAATGTTCTCACAATTGAAGACATCTTTCCCAACGGTTACCCAATGAAGATTGGAAAGAATAATCTCATAGTCGACTTTGACAACTTCACTTGTTCTGAGTCATCTTGTCAGATTGCAGTGGATATTCTGAAGACTCATCCATACCAGAACATCCTTACAAATTCTGCTACTGTGCCAGCGATCTATCTTCAACAATTCTGGCACACGATACAAAAGGTCAAAGGTCAAAGTGCTGTGACGGTGACGCTCAATCACAAACAAGTCACCATCACTCCTGCAGACTTAAGGGCTGTTCTTCTTCTTCCAACTGTCGAGCCTATTGATCTCTCTGCTACTCCTACAGAAGAGATTGTTCTCCAATTCATGGTCGACATCAACTATGATGAAGCTGCTGGGGTTATCGCGAAACACTCTTCAGTAGATCTAAAGAACATCTCTCAACCATGGAGAACACTGTACATCATGATTGCTAAATAAGTGTCCGGATGTGACAGTGGATATGAGCACCCAAAGCTCATGGAACTTCAAATTTTTTGGGGCATGGTCAACATGAAACATATTGAATATGCTGCTCTGATCTGGGACGACATGATGACTTACCTGAGAAGGCCTGGCTCCAAGATCCCTTATGTCAGATATACAAAACTGTTGATCAAGAGGATTCTTGAAACCAATCCAGATATTCCCCAAAGACTTGAAGACCCCAACCATCACTCCGAGCTACTTAAACCCACACTCAACATGGTAAGATTCAAAGAATCAACCACTAAGAAACAGGGTGCAGTGTTGCCAGACTATCTTATCTCTGATGAAATCAAAGGACTTCAATCGTACAAACGATATCTGGTAGCAGTTGAAGCTGGCAAAGTAGGTTTCATTGATGGTAAGTCTTCTGGTACACCTGTTAGGAAGACCAGAAGAGGCAGTACAGGAAGTATAGCGAGCACTGAGAGTACTAGAAGGTATCCAAAGAGGAGTCCTTCCCGTAAAAGGAAAGTTCCATTAAAGGAGGCAATCCCTATTCCCAAACCTGAACCACAACTGAAGGACGAGGACTCAGAGGACATCGAAACGGGCGAAGAGGTCATCTACTCTGAAACTCCAAACGATGATCCTTTGACAATAGCCAAACCTCTAAGTCCCAAGGCTGATAAAGGGAAAACTCCAGTGCTTGAGCAAGAAGAAGAGAGCTCAGATGAAGAGCCACTGGATGAAGATAGAGACTACAGAAAGAAGTTGAAGAATCTCAGACTCCACCATGTTGCTCAACAATTTACCCGTGAAAAAACTCGTGGCGCCGGAGGGTCAAGTGGAGGTGCACTATCTACACCAGTTTCTGATGCGGTTAATCAACCCGATAAGGGAACTGGTACCACCACCCACGAGCAACAACAAAGGCAACTTGAGGACTCTATCAAATATGACTTTGAGGAACCAGAAATGGAGAAGTCTAAGAAAATTCCTGATGAAGATGCTGAGGTTGCAGCTAAAGAAAATGCAGAAAAAGAAGCTCAAGCTCAAGCAAATGAAGAAGCCAGGATTAAGGCTGAAGAAATGGCTAAATCTGGAAAAGATGACGATATTGATTATGATGATTTTCTTCTAGATAGTCCAGCACGCTCCAAGGAACTAACTTCTGAGCCACCAAAGGACCCTGAGTCTCCTCATGTCTCATCATCATCAGACTCGTCTTCTCACTCTTCACCTCCATCATCCAAAGGCACAACCAAATCCGCATCCAAGTCAGTAAAGAAACCAACCGACTCTTGGATATCCCGAGCTAAGACAAAGATTGTCAAAGCTGTTAGACAAGTCAGGAAGAAAGACGTGACCAACAAAAAGCTGAATCAACTCGCTGACAGGATCAATCTTCTACAAGACGGGATAAACGAGATGTTGAGTGAAAGGGAGCATATCTAGAAGCTTCTCAAAGGAGATTTCCAAAGGGAAATGGAGAAGACGGCTAGAGAATATACTCACAAGTTTCTTCTCGACGTCATCCCAGGAGTGACAAAAGAGATGTTCACCAGACAACTCTATCCGAATCTCATGCAGTTGGCCAAACAAACAATCAGATCAACGCCCTTAACTGTTACAATCAACCCAACTGAGCCTACAACTTTCTCTGACGAAGGTAAACTGTTTGAAGCATTGATGGATTACCAACTTAAAATGGGATGCAGAGTGGCAGCTGAAATGGCCAAGCGTCCTAGAGATGATGATGATGCGGATAAAGACAAAGAATCAAAACGCAAGAAGAAGTCTGGTGAATCCTCCTCTATGCCACCACCAACCCAAAGGACTCCAACCGAGAGACGATCTCCTCCACGTTCTGCTGCTAATAAACCTCAGGACTCTGAGTTACCACCATCAACAGAAAAAACCGGTGATCATTTCGAATACACTGGTGGTGACGATGAAGAGATCCCAGAGCCCCAACAACAACCCAACTCTCCCGCCACAACAAAGAAACCAGAGTCCTCATCAAAGCCAAAGAAGAAGAAGACGAAGACCAATGTTCTCACATGGCTAGATGAAGATACAACTGAAGAATATGACTGGTTTTCTAGACTTGTTGATGATACTCCTTCATTACCAGAAGGTCAAGAAATGATAGATGGCCATACTATGGAGCATGTGAAGCTGATTCAAGAAAAGTTTAGAGTGAAGAAGATGACTAAGGCTGAGCTAAGGCAAATAAAGAATGATGCCTTCCAACTACTTAAAGACAGCTCAGAAAGTGCAATTGAAGTCGAATACCATCTCGACAACATTGCACGAGCCATGTCGAACAATATCGATTGGCTCAATCCCGAAGCTAACATTGACTTCACAAGACAAGACAAGGCTCCCTACTACACTGATTGGACCAAACCCCTACCAACAATTGGCCGACCGGATCAACCTCAAATTCCATACCGTTACTTCTTCAACAATGACCTCGAGTTTCTTCTACATGGTAGCGATGTGACAAGGAAGTACGCTACATCACTCACATTTCCTTTCCCGGCATCAATCTACTCTCACAATCCAGCCATCGAAGAAGAAGCCACACATATGTTTGCTGATCAAGTGGAAAAGTATGACCTTGATGCATTGTATAGGATTCATCATTGGCCTGAACGCCGAAGAATCTTCTATAGAAGCTGCCAGGTTCTCAAGTCTAAAAAGGAAGTGTTTAGTGAAAAACGGATCATTGCAATCAAGCATGTTACCCTGTCGTCAAAGTGGGACTACACATTCCTCAAGAACATTGTGGTCAAACGACAAGACGAAGAGGAATATGACTTCTGTGAAGCAGATTTTCCAAGATTGTCACTAAATGACATTGAAGATATGTATCTCGCTAAGGTTCAAGGACGAATGAGACATTTCTCTACAACCATCCAACGCGAGTACATCAAGTCATTATTAATCTTCATCAGAAGCATCGTGATCCAAGAACGGGTAGAAGACATTCAGCTTTCCATGGAATCTTATAAAAAATGGGTCAATTTCACAAAACCTCAACTAGACCTCCCCGACATCAACCGACTTCCTTAATACACACTCATCAAGAAACCATTTGGGGTAGTCTACAGAAGTGAACTATACCACAACTGTTTCATGGCGTGTAAAGAACTTCATAAGTTTAGGGATCACACTTGAAGAAAGTTAGGGACGGGCTAGCATACAGGTTGAAAGAGATTCATGACGGCATCGGGTCACCAAAGAGATGGAATTCGAGGGAGAAAAGGGATGTTAAGAAGATCATCACGAGGATTGATGAAAGGTTGTTTAGGCGGGATCAGATCAGAACATTGGAAAGCTTCGTTGGTGGTTGTCCAAGCATTTCTCTCACGAGCTATCAACGTCCAAAATGCATTCCTGGAGTTATTGATGGAATACCCGAGACTCTTGGTACCCCTTGATCTGTTTCTTTCATTAACTATTTGGATGTGTGATTTTTAACTGACAATGGCTTGTGCACACATAACAATGTACAACCCGTACTTGTCATGAAAGGACTCTGTGGTATGCTTCAGTGCCACAATCCTTATAAAAAGAGCGAAAGCTTCTTACTTTTGAGTAAAACTTATCAAAACTTTCATTTTTCAAAGTTTTTCTCAAAAGAACAAGTACTTCCCCTTATGTTTTTTTCAAAACCTCAAAAGTTAATATCACTTGTTGAGGGGGAGTATTTGAATTAAAACTTTATTCACTAATTGTTCTTCGTGGTAATCTTCCCACAAAACTCGAAATGGTCATATTCGATATCAAAATTTCGTCAAAAATAACATTTATATGCCATTTTTGAGGGGGAGAAAAATTATGTGATAAGAAATATGTTGTGAATTGCAAATGAATCGTTGTGCTAAAAGACTTAACCAATGAATTGACGAGATCTTAAATGTTAGTAACTCGAAAAGACTTGTCCGGGACGGATAATAATTTCAAACTAGTTCGCTAGTGATGTAAACGTGTCTCGCAAAGGACTTGTCTTAGTAGAATGTACCATTCGAGAAACTCTTGATAGACATGAACTTTGATGGGTTTGACAACCTTTCGAGGTTTGTCCACACCTTCAAGGTAGTTATTAGAGCTAGTTGTCACCTAAAAGCTGACAATACAACTCTTTAACTATGAAACATAACCGTGTCTCGCGGGGGATTGTTTATCTTAAGTTGATCAATTCAAAAGTGCGCGCTCTTCTTTCACCGTGCAGATTTCTGTCAAAATACTTAAGCACGTGTGGAGGGGGAGTATTTATGAAAAATCTTAAACTCTCAATAGTGGTATTAAATGCTTTTACTCATAACCACTTTGAGAGATTTTCATGAAATTGGTTTTATGGCAACATAGGTTAGTCATGGAGTTATAAGGTGACTAAGATTAGGAATAACTGTCCTATGATCCACCAGAGCCGGAGGGATCTACCCAAGGACACCACCAATAGTTAGAATTAGAAGTCCTTAGGTATGATTATAAAAAGGAGAAAAAAGAGAATCGGAGAAAGAAGGAGTTGAAGAATTAAAAAGAAAAGTAAAGAAAAGGGTGAAAAGAAATAGCCCTCCAGATTATTCAAGTTAGGGCAGACACCGGGTTCAATTCATATGCTACTGGTTGTCACTTGATGATGCCGGTATTGAAGATTAAAGTCGTCATGGACCCAGTGACGCATGCACTAAACCTTTTTAGCCACTCAAGTTTCTCTCAACAGAAGTTTGTTTCATTCTCACAGGGAACCCTACGTAAACTATCGGCTTTCTCTTAGAGATTGCTGGTATTGAAGAAGGAGACCCTCTCCCTAGTCTCTGCTTAGGAAACCAAAGCGCACTATTGAGTCTAGAGCCACGAGATTCATCAAAAGATCTCTTAGGTACACTTGACAACTCATCGCTTGTCGTTCAAAAATAAGAACACAAGTGATACATTATCGAGTCCTTCACAGATCTTAGCAATATGTCGAGAACATTTATGAGGGGTTCACAACTGTGATTCTCAGTGATTGAATGGAAACTCCTGCCAGGGTCAACATCAAACAGCCATGACATCAGGTAACTTCGGTAACTCCTTGTGGATTACGCTTAGTGTATCTCAAACGGTCTACAGTCATGGGGTGATGCTTCGGTGTACCTCAGCGACTCGCCTAAACTGTAGGTGTACTTCGGTACATCGCATTATCTCACTTGTGGGAATCCAGTTCAGGAACAGCCTTTGTGAGAATTAGAGACGTGTTTTCACACAATGCTGTTAACACACTCGAAGTTCAAACTTGTAAGCGCTGGAATATTTGTAACCAATGTTTTATGTTTTCTTCTTATGGATGCTTGCGGGTGGAAAAGATCGTGCAGATTCTCCACATGCTCATACCTACAACAACACTAATTGAAGTTCTCTCAAAAGGCAACACAAAGTCAGAATGATTCTTCGTCAAAGTCAAAGAATCTACAAAGTTTAAAGACTAAGAGAACTACACCAGTACTGAATCTCAACGTTAAAGAGCGTGTGAGCATGTTGGAGAAAGACGTGGAGACGCTGGAGCAACGAAGCGGACCTAATGCAGACAACCTGTTAGGAATTAGAAATTCCAGGTATTAAAGAGTCGGTCACCTCAAGTATATGTAATCGTTAGAAAGCTCGTAGTCGTAGTTATTTCAAGCTAAGTAGTATTTAGTTAAGTAACACCGTGGAGGACGAACGGGTCTTTACCCACTGTATGCCTGATCCACAGCCCGTTGTGTGGCGTTTTATGTAAGACTATAAATACTCTCTACCTCCCAAGGTAGAGAGTTGGAGCTTATAATAATATCTTTCACTTTCTCTCACTAAGTTCCCTAAACCTCTAACTTTCTCTCTCTAGAATTCCACTTATACGCCTACTTATGTTAATGGTTTGATGTGTATGTTAAATCCAATATCTTACAATTGGTATCAAGAGCCATGGTTAGATCATATCTTGCACATCTTTGGATTTCTAGTGGTTTTTAGGTGGTTTTTGAGTTTGAAAAAGTTTAGTGGTTTGTGCATCATTTGGTTGATTTCTTGTGTTAAAGCTTGGATTTTGTTAGTACTTTTTTTTTAGAATCATCACAAGTGTTTAGGTTTTCATTTGGTAAGCTTGAATCATCTTGGTTGGGTTGTTTTTGGATTGAAAAGTGATGTTTGTGAAGTTTTCTTGCTAGCGACTTGACCCACGTATTATTTTTCTTGCTAGCGACTTGCTTTACACTTTTGTAGCGAGTTACAGTTTGTGGAGTTAGTGACTTAGACTTAGCGACTAACAGTACAAGTAGTGGACTCTCCACTACGGGTAGCGACTTGGTGTTAGCGACTTGATTCTTTAGCGACTTGTATCTTAGCGAATTGCTGCCAAAATTTTGCTAGCGACTAGAGGCTTAGCGAGTTGCTATTTAGCGACTTGTATTTTGTTTAGCGACTTGGTGGAATAGCGAATTAGTAGATAGCGAATTGGTGCATAATTTTCTAGCGACTTGGGTGATTTTATTACTGTTTTCTCTTGATTTAGTAAAATCCCGTGAAAGAATCTATTTCCCGGTTTAATCATAGAGTTTTAAAATCCCGTTTAAATCTGTAAACATGTCATCCAACGTTTCTACAATCATTTCCACTGTTGCCGAGGATGTTCAAGCAGCTGGTTCAGATACTCGTCCACCCATGCTTGACAGAACTGACTACGACTCTTGGGCTCAACGAATCAGATTGTACTGTCTTGGAAAGGAAAATGGAGTCAACATTATCAAATCCATTGATGAAGGACCATATCGGGTTGAGACGACTAGAGACTTAATTGATTCAGCTGAAGATGGAACAATGATCTATGGAATTGACAGACCAAAGACATATGACGAGCTCGATGATAAGGAGAAAAAGAGATTCGATGCTGATATCAGGGCTTCTAACATTGTTCTTCAAGGTCTTCCAAAAGACATCTACAAGCTGATCAATCACAACACCGAAGCAAAGGCAGTATGGGATAATGTTAAGATGCTTCTCTCTGGTTCTGAATTAACTATGGAAGACAGAGAATCACAACTCTATGATGAATTTTAACACTTCAAGATGAAACCAGATGAGAGTGTCTATGAGTACTATGTGAGATTTCATAAGCTGGTGAATGATATGAGGAACATCAGAATGACTATGCCTAACATTCAGCTGAACTCAAAATTTGTGAACAACATGAATCCTGAATGGCACAAGTTTGTCACCTCTGTGAAGCTCACTAAAGGATTGAAGAATACAAACTATGAGCAACTCTATGCCTTCCTCCTTCAGAATGAGAGACATGCTATGTTTGAAAAAATGATTCTTAATCAGTTCAAAACCAACCAGGGAGAGACAAGCTCATCTAATGACTCAACTGCCTTCTACTCAAACATCGGAATCACAACCAAAGCCTCACAAGTCATACCCATGGGTAATGGTAATCACAAACTCATTCTTGATCCTATGTTCAAACAAGTTGATGCTGATGCACACGTGGGTAACATCATTAATCAACTAGCTCTTCTGATTAGTCAAAACATGAATTCTCTCCCACAAACCAACAACAACCTCAGAACAGCTTCTAACCCACACAATCAAGCTACTGTTAAAGATGGGAGGATCGTGGTGCAACCAGTTCAGGAAAGACAGTATGATCAGGGAAGAGGTGGAGCTGGTAGAGGTTATGTTGGTAATCAGAATCGAGGAAGGAATGGTAATCAAGGTCAAGCTAAGCCGATCAAATGTTATAACTGTGGTGGTGAGGGACACATTGCAAGGAACTGCACATATCCAAAACGTCCACAGAATGCTGATTACTTCAGAGATAAGATGCTGCTTGTACAAGCTCAGGATAATGGTGCTGCTTTAGATGAAGAGGAATTGTTGTTTCTTGCTGAGGGCAATGCCAAGACCTATGATGAAGATGTGGATGAGCAGCCTATTCAAGAGATAGGTCACAATCATCAGAATGCCTTTCAAGTCGCTGATTGTGATGCATACGACTCTGATGTGGATGATGGACCTACTGCACACACAATTTTTATGGCTAGCATTTCTCCAATGGTTTCTCCCAAGGTCTCTTCTTCACCACAAGCTGGCCCATCCAAAGACAAACTCATCTCAGAGGTATTAAAATTATACGATGAGGCTGATGTGCAAAAGATGCATGACAAAGTACAATCAACTGAAACTTTTGAATCAAATATTGAAAATATGGATAGTATCAATGTTGTCCCATATGATCAATATGTGAAACAAAGTGAAAGTTAAGTTGCACCAAGTGATGCATCTTCTGTAGTCAATAATGATTATGTTTTTGATGAATTCACTGCATGTGCCTCTGATGATTCTGTTGTTTCTGAACTAAATGCCTATAAAGAACGTGTTGCTATTTATGAACAACGTGCAAAATTTGAGTTGACCACTCGTGAGCAGGAAATGGATGACCAAGTGCGTACAATCATTAGAAAAAGTAATTTTAGAGAAGAAGTATTAAAACAAGAGTTAAATTCCTTGCAAGCAAAGCTTTCTAAAACTGCTAAACAAAAACAGGAACTTCAAGAAAATGTGAAAATGCTTAAGCAAGAATTTAATGCAAAGAATCAAAACTCTTGAAAGATTTTTCTAATCTGAAAACTTTGAAAAACAAACTTGAAAACAAGTTGTACATACAAGGGAACACCATTCAGACTGCTCACATGATCACTAAGCATAGAGTCTTAAGCGATAAGCACAACATTCCCTTTATTGAGGAACCAAATCCAGAGGTTATTAAAAAGGCTAGAAATGCTCATAAGGTTCTTTATGATGCAATGAAATCCTTAAACCTAGACAGAAACCTAGTTGCGTTGAGTGCACTGAGGAAGATAAGAAATCAGATGAAGTCACTAGGGAAAAGATGAACAAGAAATTAGATGATCCTAAATGTAAAGAGAAGAAAATAAAGATCAAACCCCATGATTACAAGAAGGAAAAATGGATTTCCTTGAACAAGTTTAAGCCTCAGACATTGTTGACTCCCGAACAAGTTTTTTGGAAAATGGATTTAGATAAGCAGAAAGCTGAAAATATAGTTGAAACAAACCCTCCCCTTAGGAAAATGCCTAGAGTGACTGTGTATCCTCCTAATACACCAATGCATCTAGTTCCTAGAACTATTGCTACTAAAAGCAAGATCTTAATCAGTCAATATGTTATTTTTCAACTATTTGTTGATTTTGAGAAAACTTGTAAGAAAAGGATCACACCCACTGGGATAACAGAAGGGGAAAGGGGTTTTGAACAAACAAAAGAATGCTATCTAACTGAGGTCATGCCTTTCTTTAAACTCCTAAAAGATCACTTTGAGAGTCTTAAAAAGGGGATAGATACTGATATTAAGGAAATGGAAAAGGAATTTGATGCAATGATAGTTGAAGTTAGTGACTATGAGCGTGCACTAAAATATAATGAGATTGAGAGGAAGAACCTGCATACATTAAATGAGACTCTTATTACTGAATGTGTTGCTCAAGATATGTTTTTCACTGCTTCAAATTGTTCTATTAATGCTTCCCAATTTCATGAACTATCTGTTGCCCTGAAAGTCTCCCATGATCGTGTCATTGAGCTTGAAAAAACTAATTCTGAACTAAATGAGAAAATTGAACTGGATGATCATGACAGTTTGGTTAAACATTTTTCTAAACTAGAAGTTGAGCATTTTAATTTACAACTAAAATATCAACATCTTAAAGAAAATGTCAAAACTTCAAATATCAAGACATCCTCAGATGCTCCAGAGTTTGATGCAGTTTTTCAAATTAACAAACGTGATGAACAGATTCAAGCTCATTGCAACACGATCAGAAAGTTGAAAGCTCAAATCTCTCAATTAAAAGGTCAAACGAACAATATGACAGGTTCCCAAATGCCTCCTCCTCTAGATTCTCAGAATTCTCAAACGTTTCATCTTCAAAACCTGGTAAATGCATTACAAAAGGAAAACGAAAGTTTTCTAGAAGAAAATGAAAAGGTTAAACGTCATTTCAATGAGTTATTTGAATCAATAAAGGTCACTCGTAACAAAAATAACGAACAAATAGGTTTATTGAAAAAAGAAATTGAGAATCTAAAGAGTCAGGTAAAAGGGAAAATGCCAATGACCAATGAGGAGAATGGTGTATCAAAGGTTCACTCTTGTAATAAATATGCTTTTTCTGTGAAATATGTCCCTCCTCATCTCAGGAACAATAAACTTGCTGTTCAAACATACTTCTCATCCCTTAAGGACTGCCTAGAATGTCTGCGTGAGATTGTTGAAGAGGATAAGTTAGAGAAACCTCATGATAATGCAATTGGACATGCATGCTTATATGCCAAACGAACTCAAGAAATCCTAGAATGCTTGATCACAATATGCCCAAAGTCCTTAGGTGAGAGAGTTAATCCTTTGATTCCATGTTCGATGCCTAATGCCAAGTATGATATTCATTCGATGCCCAATGTTTTGAATGTGAACCTTAGTGTGCCTTTAAGTAGTTCAGATTCCAGATCTGTCAATGCTAAGAAAGAGAACTCAAGTGTGCCTTCTAGGAGTACAAATCCCAGCACTTCTAGTTTTAAGAAAGTGAACCTTAGTGTGCCTGCATGTAGTTCAGATCCCAGCACATCTAAACAGGTGATGCAAAGAGTAGTAAAACCAACTAATGTTCCCATTCCCTCTACAGGAGTAATCAATGACATTAAAGGGAGCAGGTCAAAGTCACAAGACAATACAAGGAATGATAGGACCTCGCAAGCTAAGAATGTGCACTGGAAAAGAGTAGAAGAACAATCTAGGAACTTTAAGTTTGAACCGAATAAAACGAATCGTGTTGATTCTAGTATTAGCCATAGGCGTACTGTAATTAATTCGAATTCTGATACTACTTGCAAACCTTGTATTGATGTCTGCTTGAATTCTGTTTCTAATCATGAATGTGGTGTTAATGTTTTGCCTAATGATGTTAATTGTCCAGTTAATATTGTTAATGCTAAAATTCATGCTAAGAAAGCTAAAAAGCAAAAACGAAAGAAAGTTAGAAAACAGTGGAAACCCACAGGAAGAACATTTAGTAAGATAGGCTATTATTGGATACCTGTTGGTCATAAGACTAATCAGACAATGCCCACTAGAAAATGGATGCCTACTGGTAGAACTATTCCCTTAAGAAGTGAGCACACGGTTAACAGGGCTAATACAGACACTAGTACTGCATCTATTCACAATGATTCCATTGCCTTAATTTCTGATATGAATGCTTCTATTTCTGATGTGGGTGTTCCAACCATTGTTACTAACCAAATGGAACCCATTCTTGCATGGGGATCCCAATTATCCAGTTATCCATTCTTGTCTGTGTTCAACTGCAGATCGTTCAAATCGTTCTGTGGTACCTGGACTCAGGCTGTTCCAAGCATATGACTGGCGACCGGTCACGGCTCATGAACTTCGTGAGCAAATTCATCAGGACAGTTAGATTCGGGAATGATCATTTCGGTGCTATTATGGGTTATGGAGACTTGTTGTTGGCAAAAGTGTTATCTCTAGGGTTTACTATGTAGAAGGTCTTGGTCACAACTTGTTCTCTGTTGGTCAATTCTGCGATTCTGATCTAGAAGTAGCCTTCAGAAAACATACCTGCTTCGTTAGAGAACTTGATGGTAAGGAACTTTTAAGAGGTTCACGTGGTTCAAATCTATACACCATCTCTATCGAAGATATGATGAAGTCTTCTCCAATTTGCTTGCTGTCAAAGGCTTCTAAAACAAAGTCATGGTTATGGCATCATCGTCTCAATCACCTGAACTTCGGCACCATTAATGATCTCACCAGAAAGGACTTAGTTGTAGGTTTACCTAAACTCAAGTATGAAAAAGATCATCTTTGTTCAGCATGTCCACTGGGAAAAAGCAAGAAGTATGCCCATAAACCCAAACCTACTAACTCTGTCACAGAATTTCTTCATATGATTCATATGGATTTATGTGGACCAATGAGGGTGCAGAATATCTTTGGGAAGAAATATGTGTTAGTTGTGGTTGATGATTACTCTAGATTCACCTGGGTCAAGTTCTTAAGGACAAAGGATGAAACCCCTGATATCATCATCAAACTCATCAAACAGCTGCAGGTTCGTCTTAACAAAACAGTCAGAATGATCCGAACAGACAATGGAACTGAGTTTGTCAACAAACAACTTAGTGAATTTTATGAAAGCGTTGGAATCAACCATCAAAGAAGTGTTCCACGAACTCCTCAACAGAACGGTGTAGTTGAAAGACGAAATCGAACTCTTGTAGAAGCCGCTAGAACAATGCTGATTTACTCAAAGGTTCCAATGTTTCTATGGGCTGAAGCTATTGCCACTTCATGCTACACACAAAATCGTTCCCTGATTCACACTATTCATGGAAAAACTCCATATGAACTTGTCCACAACAGAAAACCTAATCTCTCTTTCCTTCGTGTGTTTGGTGCATTGTGTTATCCAACTAATGAGGGACAAGACTTAGGCAAACTTAGAGCTAAAGCAGACATTGGAGTA
The DNA here is from genome assembly GCA_019973895.1 of Chrysanthemum seticuspe. NCBI lineage: Eukaryota > Viridiplantae > Streptophyta > Magnoliopsida > Asterales > Asteraceae > Chrysanthemum > Chrysanthemum seticuspe. Next base: position 112,346,345 of record BPTQ01000009.1, on the reverse strand, counting down.
TTTGTAGGGTATGCACCAAACAAAAAGGGATACCGAATCTATAACAAAAGAACCCGAAATATCATGGAAATAATTCACGTTACGTTTGATGAGCTGACCGGTCAAATGGCTCCTGGAAAATTCAGTTCAGGACCCGCACTTCAAAACAGTCCCATTGGTTCATCCCTTGTTCCATACTCTCATCAAGAAACTCCATATGTACCTCCATCTGAAGATGATTTAAAGAAATTGTTTGATCCTATGTTTGATGAACTTTATGAGCCAAGTACTAATGAGGTGTCGATTTCTACAACAGAGGCTGATCATATTCCTGAGAATGAAGTCAATCCCTCAGTCTCAATATCTTTAAGTCAAGAAGCACCTGCTGCTGATCCTTCAGTCTCATCAACAAATCATCATTCTTCAAATGTACATCATGGAACTGTTTCTGGCATCAATGATGAAGTTAATCCCTTTGCTACTCCTGAAGATGCTCCATTTGAAAACATATTTGCTCCTGAATCATCATCAGAACCATCTTCTTCAGGAGACATCAACTCTGCTACCTCAGTCCCTCAACAACTGCCACATGAACACCTTAGAAAATGGACTCACGATAATCCATTGGACAACATCATTGGAAATCCCTCTCGTCCTGTATCAACACGGAAAAAACTTGCAACCGATGCCTTATGGTGTTTCTTCAACTCCGTACTCTCAAAGATCGAACCAAAGGATGTCAAAACTGCCATGAACGAAGACAGCTGGTTCAATGCTATGCAAGATGAAATTCATGAGTTTGATCGACTTGATGTATGGGAGTTAGTACCTGCTCCAGAGTGTGCCATGATTATTGCTCTAAAATGGATCTTCAAAGTGAAACTTGATGAGCATGGTGATGTATTGAAGAACAAGGCTCGATTAGTTGCTAAAGGATACCGTCAAGAGGAGGGTATTGACTTTGAAGAATCTTTTGCTCCAGTTGCTCGAATCGAGGAAATCAGAATCTTTTTGGCTAATGCTGCTAGTAAGAACATGGTAGTCTATCAGATGGATGTAAAGACGGCATTTCTGAATGGAGACCTTAAAGAAGTCGTCTACATCAGCCAACCTGAAGGATTTGTAAATCAAGAGCATCCTAATCACGCTTATCGTTTGAAGAAGGCTCTTTACGGTTTAAAGCAAGCTCCAAGGGCATGGTATGATACACTGTCAAAGTTTCTTCTATCTACCGGATTTAGCAAAGGAGCAGTTGATCCAACATTGTTCACCAGGAAGTCAGGCAAACATTTAATTCATGTTCAAATTTATGTTGATGATATTATTTTTGCCTCGACAGACCCAATGGAATGTGATCGTTTTTCAAATGAAATGAGTTCAAAATTTCAAATGTCAATGATGGGACAAATGTCATTTTTCTTGGGATTACAAATTTCGCAAAGTCCCGGAGGCATTTTCATAAATCAATCTAAATATGCAACTGAGATCTTAAAGAAATTTGGATTTGATTCAAGTGACCCTGTTGACACTCCCATGATTGATCGAACCAAACTAGATGAGGACCACTCAGGGATCATGATTGACCAAACAAAATATCGTAGTATGATTGGATCCCTGATGTACCTCACAGCTAGTAGACCAGACATCTTGTTCGCTGTTTGCATGTGTGCTAGATACCAGGCTAAGCCTACTAAAAAGCACCTTGAAGCGGTTAAACGGGTCTTTCGGTATCTCCAAGGAACCATCAATATGGGTCTCTGGTACCCGAAGGACACCGGTATGTCACTAACAGCCTATGCAGATGCAGATCATGCAGGGTGTCAAGATACTCGTCGAAGTACATCTGGAGGTGCTCAGTTTTTGGGTGATAAGCTTGTGAGCTGGTCTTCAAAGAAGCAAATGAGTACTTCTATTTCCTCTATAGAGGCTGAATACATAGCCATGTCATCTTGTTGTGCTCAAATCTTATGGATGAGATCTCAATTATCTGACTATGGCTTTGAATTCAACAAAATCCCTCTGTACTGTGATAATAAAAGTGCTATTGCTCTCTCATGCAACAACGTTCAACACTCAAGAGCAAAGCATATCGACATTCGACGTCATTTCATCAGGGAACAAGTGGAAAAAGGTGTGGTGGAACTCTATTTTGTGAGGTCTGAATACCAGTTAGCAGACATATTCACCAAAGCTCTTCCAAGAGAACGTTTTGAGTTTATTCTTCCACGACTTGGCTTGAAAAGCCTTCAACCAGAAACACTCAAACGTCTTCAGGAGGAAGACGAGGAGTAAAAGGTTTCCTTCATCTATCTCTTGTAAATATCTATTCAAAAAAAAAAAAAAAAAAAAAATCAAATAGAAAAATATAAAACTCTCAAAATCCATAAAAATTTGAAAAATTCGAAAAATCTTCAAAAAATATTGTCATTTTGTCATGTCTTTCTCGATTCGAAAATATCTACGGTCTTTGTGCTGTCATTCAAAGAATGACACGGGACTTTAGATAGTGTTCGAATTTAAAAAAAAAAAAAAAAAATCAAAAAATCAAAAAATATTTTTGGGAGAAAGAGAAAATAAATGGTTTATTGTCATTTCAGGAAGTAACCCGCTTTTCAAAGAAAGAACAGAGCCATACTTTATCATGTTTTCAAAATTCCATGCTCTGATTCTATAAACATTTATCTGCTGAAAACTAACTGCTTTGAAAAATAACTAGGACTCTATTTTTGATAATCATCTGGACTTATTTGTCAAAATATCAATCTCTCAATCAACAACCTATGTCATTGATTGAGGGGGAGAATGATTTCAATTAAATTAAAAAGTTATTTGGCATTAAATTGTTTTCAAAAGATATACATGCATGTTTTATCAATGGAGTTTTAAAGTCTTAAAATTCGATCCTTATCAGTTAAAACGCTTTCATAATCAAGTCACAATTCCCCTTAAAAGCTTTCGAAATCAATTAAATCAATAAGAGATCACAAATCTCAAATGATTTGATAATTATGATCGGGGGAGAATGTGTGATTTAAATTGGATTTAAACTGATAATTCGGTAAATGGTTTTATAAGGATATACATGCTATCCTTCTCACATGTGACAAACGATTTCAAATTTTAAATGCACATGTTGTGGGGAGCATCTATCTTAAACCTATGATTTGAAACGTGATCACTTATCTCAATGTGCAGATTCCCTCTAGTATGTGCAAAACTCTTTTCAAATCTCGAGGCACATACTGAGGGGGAGCAAACTTATGAAAACCTCATCCTTCCCAAAAATGCTTTATCTTAAGGAAGTGATGTTGATATCTTTTAGAATATGGTAATCAAAGAAGTAAATTCTTCCTCTTGCCTCCTTGTGCAAAACGATTTCAAACATTTGATGCACATATTGAGGGGGAGCACTTGTTCTAAAAATATCAAAAACAATTCAGGTACAAAATGTTTTGATAATATATCACAAGTATCTGGATTGATTTTCAAATGGTTTTCAATTGGTTCAAATGGCAGATGAACAATACCAAGTAGACCGACCAAATTTACTTTATGTACGGTGATATAAGGATGATAAGGTTAGGTATTGGTTCCCATGATCCGCCAGAACCGGAGGGATCTACCCAGGGACAATCCACTAGTTAGTGTAGAAGTCCTTAGGTATGATGATAAAAGGAGAAAAGTGAGATATGGGAAGAGTTCGGACTGAGACAGAGCGAGTACTGGAACAAACCCAACAAGGTTCTTGCTATGAAGTCTCGGTAAGCACTGAAGGGGTTGAAGAATTAAAAAGAATTGAATGAGAAAAGTGTGAAAACAAATAGCCCTCCATATATTCAACCTTAGGGCAGAAACCGGGTTCAATTCATATGCTACTGGTGGTAAAATTGGTATTGAAGACAAGATGTCATGGACCCAGTGACGCACTGCACTTCAACTTTCCAAACCACTCAAGTTCCTCTTAAAAGGACTTGTTTCATTCTCACGGGGAACCGACATTATCTATCGACTTTCTCTTAGAGATTGCTGATATTGAAGAAGGAGACCCTCTCCCTAGTCTCCAGCACAGGAACCAAATATGCACAAATTGAGTCTAGAGCCACGAGATCATCAATAAATCTCATTAGGACACTTTCAATGAAGACTCTCTGTTTCACACAATGTGGAAAGAGAGATTATATCTTGAGTCCTATGCATTATCCTTGTGGTATTGCCAGAACATCTGAGTGATGTGTATACATATTCACAATGAAGATGGAAAGCCTTCTGGAGCCATCATCAAACAAGCTCATGGTAGGTGGCATGTGAGATCTATTATATAGATCAACCATGTGACAACTGAACAGAAACAATGGGGCGATTCAATCTTTTGACTCAATCCTGGTTCAGGTTATGGATTGACGGATACCTTTGAAAAACCGGTCTTTGTGCTTAAAAACTTTTTTCTTTAGCAAATCGACCGTGTACGGATATTTCAAATCAAAAGGTGTTTTATGATTGATAATTGATGTTCATTAAAACCTTCGTTGTATTGCAAAAACAATTTCTATTGAGCAATACACGATTATTTTTCAAATCTCTTTTCATCAATCAGTGGACTTAAATTCGCTGGTTCACTCACTCCGTGTTGTCTTCTTTGAGACGTTCTGGTTTGAGAACAGCTAGAGCAGCTGCGAAACCCTGTCAAGGAAATTCTTCGGAATTATACCTGATCACAGGCAGTACATGTACTGATCAACGAGGAACCGTGGGCCGTGTACCTCAATTCAACTAAAGTGGTCAAAGACACTTTTGTACGCTTTATTGCTAACTGTTGTATGCAGGTACGCCCGACGTTTGCAGCTGATCAGAATGAAGCGGTCAATCCATAGCCGCATGCTCACACAATGCATTCATCTCTCAAGAAATCATGATAAGTGCATCAATGACTCTGATATTTTCACTCCATGCTTCTGCTACACTGCTGCCAATATCATGAATCAACGAAAGCTTCTGCTACTCTGATGAGAAGATATCATGATCCATAATGTGAGCATGTCGGTCCGAATGTCACAACATCATATAATACCAACACCACAATGGATGTCTTTGAGATTTTTAGTTGCTGATGATCTCAAAAGCTGGCTCAAATTTATTATCACGTGGATCAGTAAAAGACCTCCACTTGGAGTAACCAAGCATGCAATGAGAAGAATCAATGACTACGAGCTTCAGAGCAAAGTACTACATCAAGAATGCAAGATCAATTGTTAATGTAATATCTATTTGTATTCAATGTAATTTTAGTACATTATTGAGGTGACCTCCCTTAGGGGGAGATTGTTAGGAATTAGAAATTCCAGGTATTAAAGAGTCGGTCACCTCAAGTATATGTAATCGTTAGAAAGCTCGTTGTCGTAGTTATTTCAAGCTAAGTAGTATTTAGTTAAGTAACACCGTGGAGGACGGACGGGTCTTTACCCACTGTATGCCTGATCCACAGCCCGTTGTGTGGCGTTTTATGTAAGACTATAAATACTCTCTACCTCCCAAGGTAGAGAGTTGGAGCTCATAATAATATCTTTCACTTTCTCTCACTAACTTCCCTAAACCTTTAACTTTCTCTCTCTAGAATTCCACTTATACGCCTACTTATGTTAATGGTTTGATGTGTATGTGAAATCCAATATCTTACACAACCACAACATACTATCACTTCCATCACAAAGAACCAAGATCAAAGAACAAAGAAAATGATGACGTCAAAGCAGAATACTTCAAAGGAAACAATTTTCCTACACTAGGGAGATTGTTCGAATCAAGGCACTTCTTCTCACAAGAAAAAAGAATGTCAGAAGACGTCAAAGCTACTATTACATCAGCACCTACAACATTTAAAGATCAAATCATCAATCACTAACACTTAGGGGGAGATTGTTGGAATCACTCCTAAACTAGAATTCAAGTGTTAGTAATTAATATGTAATAGTTAGCTTAATTATGGGTTTTATGTTAGTAATCAAGGCTAGGCTCATGTAGAAAGCCCATGAGCCTATGCAAAGCCCAATAAGAAAAGGATGGGAACTTGGTGTGTTGCCCTAGTTACCTCCTATAAATACCTCATGTAAACCATCCTTAGATGGTTGGTTGTTCACATTTACATTTTACTTATGCATAACTTTTCTCTCAAGTCCTACGCGTAGAGTGTGTGTGTGTTCATCCGATCCTTTCTCTTCTATATTTCTTATATTGATGCTTGTGTTACATAAATGGGAACCTAACAAAAAAAAGTGAAGCTAAAATGGTTTTGTATAATGCTTTACCCAAAAAGGAATTTGAAAGAATTTCTATGCTTAAAACCTATAAAGAAATTTGGAATTCTTTAGTTGTAACTCATCAAGGTAATCAACAAGTTAAAAATAATAAAATTGATTTATATGTTTAACAATATGAACAATTTTCAATATCGGATGAGGAAACTATAGATCATTCATTTGCTAATTTTAATACTATTATTAAATCTTTACGAGCACTTGATGAATCTTTTTTTAGCCGTAACCATGTTAGGAGATATCTAAGGGCACTTCCATCCAAGTGGAGATGCAAGGTGACGGCGATCGAAGAGTCAAAGGATTTGACAATCCTCACCCTTGATGAACTCATAGGCAACTTAAAAGTCTACGAGCTTGTCCTTGCTAAAGACTCCGAAGCCTCAAAGGTGAGAGAGAAACACAAATCTCTTGCCCTTAAAGCCAAAAAGGCTTCAAGTGATGAAGAGAACTCCTCTTCGGATAGTGACGATGAGGAGTATGCTATGGCGGTAAGGGACTTTTAAAAGTTCTTTAGAAGGAAGGGAAGATACGTCAAACAACCATATGACGACAAGAAAGGATTCCGGAAAAGTAAAGAGGACGAGAAGCCAAGGGATGATCGTGCTTGCTTTAAATGTGGGGACCCAAACCACTTTATTAGTAAGTGTCCCAAACGGGATGATCAAAAGGCGTTCGTGAGCGGCACGTGGGGAATGAGCGACGAGGAGGACGAAGAAATTTGTCTCATGGCAAATGACGAGGTATGTCACGAATACTATAGTAGCTCATCACTAGATGACGACTCATTGCATAATGAATATGACAAACTGAGCAATATTAGCTTAAAACTAATTAACAAAAACAAGTTTTTAAAAAGTCAAAACCAACGTTTAGATAAAGAAGTCATATAATTAAAAGCAAAATTGAAACGTGTAGAAAAGGGTAAAATAGCAAGTGGTGAATGTGAACTTTGCGTTCAACTTCAAACACTAGTTGATCAACTAGATTCTAAAATTGCTAGAATGAGTACGAATACTTTAGATATGATATTAGATAGTGTTAAAACCGGTAACAACCAAAAAGGTTTAGGTATTCAACAACTTGATCCATCAACTAGTGAAAATAAAGAAACACATTTTGTTAAGGCACTAGAAAAACCAGCCACTGTTGTGGCGGATCCCACGGATCCCATAAAAAGGGAACCGGCTAGTGTTAAGCCAGGGATCTGTGGGTCTGCTGTAGCAAACAGTGGTAATAACGTAGCTTCTTCATCTAGAACTGATTTTGTTATCATTAATAAAAAGAAACCAACTCATTTCACTACTAGACAACCACCTCCAAAATATAATCCTATTTTTTTAAGAAACAAAGCTCCATCTTTTTCAAAACCAAATCCATCTAGGAGACCTAATAATGTTTACCCGAGAAGTAACCATCAAATGGGATGGAACCCAAGTATGCAAAATGGTTTTTCTTTTCAAAACCTTGCTCCATGGAATGCATACTCACCTTATCCATACATCTCTAACATGAATGGAATGTTTAACACTAATGGACCCATGAACAAATGGGGACCAAACTTTTGAGTTAATTGTTTTCTTAGGTGTGCTTAAAGGTCGACCTAGAACCGGATGAATGGGTCAAGGATAGCGGGTGCACGAGGCACATGACCGGCAATAAAGATCTATTCTCCACATATGAATCCTTCAATGGAGGTAATGTGGTGTTTGGAAATAGCAAAAGTAAAATCATCGGTAAAGGTATGATTTCTAACAAATCTCTAACCATTAACGATGTGTGTCACGTAGAAAACCTTAACTTTAACCTCTTAAGTATAGGACAAATATGTGATAAAAAGTGCAATGTACTTTTTACCGAAACCGGTAGTAAGATATTAAAAAATGGCATAACTATAGGAAGAGGAATTAGGAAATATGGAGTCTATGTCATTAAAATCAGTAATGAACCTAAAGACAAACATTGTCTTACCTCTATGGATGATACTTCGACCTTATGGCATCGAAGATTGGGTCATGCCAATATGCGACTTCTTCAATCGCTATCATCCAAAGATCTAGTAAGAGATCTACCTAAGTTAAAATATGAACATCACTTTTGTGATGCTTGTAATGTAGGAAAACAAGTTCATTCTAGTCATAAAGCTAAAAACATGGTGTCTGCAACTAAGTGTCTAGAACTACTACATATGGATTTATTTGGTCCATCTGCTATCCAAAGTTATGGAGGCAACAACTACACTTTGGTCATAGTGGATGATTACTCTAGGTACACATGGACAAAATTCTTAAAGAACAAAATGGAAACGTTTAATTATTTTGAAATATTAAGCAAGAAAATCCAAAGACAACTAGGAAGTCCTATAGTGTCTATTAGAACGGATCATGGTAGGGAATTCGATAATGGAGTGCAATTTGGAGCTTTTTGTGACGCTAATGGTATTACTCACAAATTTTCGGCTCCACGCACTCCACAATCGAATGGGGTAGTTGAAAGAAAAAATAGAACCCTACAAGAAATGAGTCGCACCATGCTTAATGAGAAATCCATACCTCGAAAGTTTTGATGCAATGCTATTGATACTTCAACGTACATACTCAATCGAGTCTTAATTAGACCAATCTTAGGTAAAACTCCATATGACTTACTCCGAGGCAAAAAGCCTATGTTAGATCACTTTAGAGTCTTTGGTAGCAAATTTTTTATTCTTAACACTAAAGATTACCTTACAAAATTTGATCCTAAATCAACCGAAGGTATCTTTCTAGGTTACTCTCCAAATAGCAAAGCTTACGTCATATTAAACAAATAAACAATGAAGGTAGAAGAGTCATTAAATATAAAATTTGATGAAAGTCCACCCAAACCCTCTCCACCTCTTGTCGATGACGAGATTGTAGAAAGTGAATCTATAGTAATAAAGAAAACGATAAATGAAGAAGAAGAACCTTTAAATGATGTAGTCATAAACATTAAAGAGTCCAAAGATCACCCCGTAGATAAGGTCATAGGAAAGCTAAACAAAAGAACATTAAGGTCTCAAGTTCAAAACCAAAGTAGCTTATTTTGTTTTGTTTCAACCATAGAACCTAAGAATACACAAGAAGCCATAAAAGATGAAAGTTGGGTAATGGCTATGCAAGAAGAATTAAATCAATTTGTTTCTAATGATGTTTGGACACTTGTCCCTCCACCTAGTAATCAAACCATAATAGGAACCAAATGGGTTTATAATAATAAATTAGATGCAAACAGAGTAGTCTCTAGAAACAAAGCTAGACTCGTTGCCCAAGGGTATAACCAGCAAGAAAGAATAGACTTTGATGAGACCTATGCCCCTGTGGCTAGATTAGAGTCTATAAGAATACTTCTTGCTTATGCTTGTGCTAATGATCTAAAGCTTTATCAAATGGATGTCAAAAGTGCTTTTCTAAATGGTTTTATTAATGAAGAAGTATATGTAGCTCAACCTCCGGGCTTCATCGATTTTGAAAAACCTAAACATGTGTATAAGTTAAAGAAAGTCCTTTACGATCTTAAACAAGCTCCAAAAGCTTGGTATGATAGACTCAAGTCATTTTAATTAAACACAACTATACCATGGGGTTAGTTGACAACACACATTTTACTAAGAAAAGAGAGTCACATATAATCATAGTTCAAATATATGTAGATGATATTATATTCGGATCCACTTGTCAAGACATGTGTGATGATTTCCCTAAAATCATGCATGACGAGTTCGAGATGAGTATGATGGGAGAACTTTTTTTCTTTCTAGGTCTACAAATCAAACAAGTAGAAGATGGTATCTTCTTTAATCAATCTAAATACATAAAAGAGATGTTAAAGAAATTCGGATTAGAAGAGTCAAAACCAATTAGGACATCAATGTCATCCGATACCAAACTCACTAAAGATGAAGACGGAGAATCCGTAGATAATACTAAATATCGTGGCATGATTGGTAGTCTTCTCTACCTCACGGCTAGTAGGCCGGATATCATGTTTAGTGTTTGCTTATGTGCTAGGTTTCAAGAAGACCCTAAAACATCACACCTAGAAGCCGTAAAAAGAATATTTAGATATATTAAGGGTACAACACAATTAGGATTATGGTATCCTAAGGGCACGGGAGTAGAAACAATTGTATATGTAGATTCTGACCATGCAGGTGATTATGTTGACCGAAAAAGTACAAGTGGGGTATGTACTTTTATGGGATGTTGTTTAACATCTTGGTTTTCAAAGAAACAAACAGCGTTAGCAATATCAACAACCGAAGCCGAATACGTCTCCGCCGGCAAAGCATGCCAACAAGCACTATGGATGAAACAAGCGTTAGTTGACTACGACATTCATCTAAGCGACATAGCCATCCTATGTGACAACAAGGGTGCCATAGATTTGAGCAAGAATCCGGTATTACATTCTCGCACAAAGCATATAGAGATTCGTAATCACTTCTTAAGAGACAATGTTCAAAAGGAGATTCGTAATCACTTCTATAGAGATTCGCAAGAATCCGGTATTACATTCTCGCACAAAGCATATAGCGTCCGAAGACAACATAGCCGAAGTCCTCACCAAACCGTTGAAGCGGGAACAATTCAACCTACTTCGTCTTGGTCTTGGTCTCATGGAACAAACGTCGTAGTTTATTTTTGATTCTACAAGGTATGTAAACACTAGCCTTCTTCTTTCTGAGTCTATGATCTTTATTTCACGCACAATTCACAAACAATACGGGAATTTTCAAAACCCAAGATAAGTTTTTCACTTATAACTCATAGTTTCTCTTATTTTCTTTCAAAAATTAGTACAAGTTGCAAACACGAAATTACATACACATCCTCTTTTCAAAGAATAAAATGACTTTTATTCACAAATGGAAACCTCTTTTGGAAGGTTTTCTATAAATGATACTTCTTCCCGTATCAATTTCACAAAAGCAATTTCTTACATCTAGGACAAATCATTTTTCATTATTAATACAAAGTAAAAACCCGTTTTCATTGCATCTCATGTCTTTTGAATGCTAAAGGGGACACATAACTAATATGTGTTTTCGGGTACATTCATTTAAGCCACAATGAATTAGGAGCATTGGTAGCACTGAATTACGTACTCAAGTACTAAATATGTGTTTTCGGGTTATCTCACATAATAGTATGCCTTTTCACTTCTAGTTTATTTTTCGTTTTCTTCTTAGGAGTCGAGATAACCGCAACTCCAAATAGTTTGCATATAGGCACACAATAGGAAAAAATGTTTCCAAAAGGAAAATTTTATGCTGCCTGGATCACCAGACCCACGGATCCCCAGCCTTAATGCTGGACGGATCCCTTAAGGGAAGGATCCGTGAGACAGAAGCTTGTTTAACTTCTATTTTTCTCACTTTCTTTTGGAGTATGTGATTTAATGCTTGTTTTCTCATGATCACATGCCTTAAATTCATATCTAATCATTAGATTTTAATCCATATCTTGGGTCAAGCATTCATTGCAATGTACATTTTTTTTTCTATAAGTAAGGATTCCTAACATTGTTTGCTATTCATCTCATCTTCACAAACAAACAACACCATGTCATTCACAAGCTCTTACAACTTAGATGAATCACCTAGTACAAACAATCCTCTTCATGAAACCCAAACTTTTGTACTCCCACCTTCCGAAATACCACAATCAAACTCTAGGATATCCGCACGGATTAGCATCCGATCTTGTTGCTTAGCAAAACCATCATCAAATGGCTCATCACCATCAAATAACTCACCACAAGATGCTTCTATTATAGCACCTCCTTCATTACCAACGAGTACACAAACTTCATCACCAAATCACTCATCACCTAAAATCACTCTTTTGGAACTCCTTACGACTCCAACAAGATCTCAACAACCAAAACAAAAAGAAATAGTCTTTTTGACACCTCCAACTTCTCCAAACACAATGTTCAATGATCTTGAAACATCACCACCCTTAGCTCCCATTAAACTACAAGGATATCTAGGTTCTTTTCCATCACCACTTCCAATCATTCTGGACTTTGATCCATATTTTCCTATTTTTCCACCACATATTCCGCAACTCACAAATCAAAACAACCCGGAAAACTTCCGCACTCATTACCCACATCACCTACATTGTGAACATTGCAAATCCACTAGGGAAATTGCAATAAAAGTTAGGGAAGAAATGCGATTCATGCTCAACCTCATCCGTGATCGCATCAGTACCATTACTCATCAAAACCTCCATCCATAACCTTATGCAAGCATGGACGGAATCATTACTACTATTTTCTATTTTTAGTATTTTTCTTTTGAAGTCATTTTCAAGAACATGTCTTGTTCTTATTTTTACACGCTTGTAGGTGGCATAAATACCACAATAATTTGTTGTTTTCTTACAAGGCCTTGTTTACATACCTTGGCTCCCAATCTTGATTCTCGTCAATCACAAGATTATTTAAGCATGTTACTAACCTTTCTCTTTGTAGGACATTTTTTTTTATCTTTCTTCTCTTGATGCCCCAAAGAAGGGGGAGCTACCGTCAAGGGGGAGTAAGCGATACGTGGACCATTTTTCCACATTTTATTTCTTCGATGGGTTAACTTTTTTATTTCGACAAAAAGGGGGAGAAGAAGTAAAACTTAGGGGCTTTTAAAACATACATCTATTCTTAAGTTTTACTCATCATAACATTATGTTTTGTCATCAACAAAAAAGGGGAGATTGTTAATACAAATAAACTGTAAAAACGTTTATTAATATTTTGCGATCTCTTTGTGTTTTGTTGATAACAAATATAATGTTATCATAAGTAAAATTATAAGGATACATGTTATTTTTGTAAAGCATTTACATATAGTTATCTAATACAAAAATGTTGTAATTAATCATTTGTTGTAATAATTTATTAGGATGGGTAAAAACCACAACCCTTGGATCATATCCATAACCCATTGACCCATACCCATGTGACTAGATACAATGTATTCATTAGATACATTGAATCTAAAGGAATACCCATGGACCAACCCATAACCCATAACCCATAACCCATAACAAAAAAACCCATGGGCAAAGAGGAGTGTCCCACGGATCCCTAGGTTTACACTAGACGGATCCCTTGTGGGAGGGATCCGTGGGATCCGGGGAACAGTGGCAGAATTTGCCTATAAATAAAGAGCCATTTCTTCATTCTAACTCACCCCTCCCTCTTCTTACTAATTCTCTCATATACTCTCATTCTCTTCTAACAAAAGATCACTTGATCTAGAGAGTACTTCCTTCTTTCTTTCTTTAGTGATTCTCATATAGGTCCTTCTCTAAGGCGAGATCACGAGCATTCTACAAGTCATCCAAGCAAGGGGTCCTTGATTGATTTGTTCTTCCGCAAGATTTCTGTAGCAAAGATCTTGTATTTGATATTTCACATATTTATTGTGTAATAGTCGTGTTGGTTTGGTCCACCATGTTACGGACTCAGTATTTAGCTTTGTACCAGAAAAAGGTGTAAGCAACGTTGTGAAGGCTTGTCCGCCAAGTTGAAGGAGTTTGTTTGCTTGAACTCTCGAGTAGGTGACTCAGGGAGTGGAGTAGGGAAATGAAGGTGTCCTTGTAGCCGAACCACTATAAATCGGTTGTGTCATTTTTATCCTTTGCTTTACTTTATTTACTTGCTTTATCATTAGATCTATACTTTCTCTACATCCATACGATCTCACATATTATCGAATCTAAAGTTTTTAAAACTAAATTAAAATCGGCAAAACTATTCAACCCCCCCTTCTAGTTTTCCACATCTAGGTAAAAAAAATCTAGGCGTTTCAAGTTGGTATCAGAACGATGGTTTGAGAGATTTAAGTTTTCACCATTATTAGGGGCTGCTTTTAATTAAAACATTCCTTGATGCTAGTATTATAGAGTTAATTTCATCACATGATTATATTTTTAATAGTAATAATGCTTATGTGTTTATATGATGCATATAGATTTGTATGAATATACCTGAATGCTTATATGTCGTTCATATGTTTAATGAGATTAGTGGCTTAATATTCATGATTATGGTTCATGGATTAGATTTTCACGATATAGAAAAATATGAACGTTATGCTTAGTAGCCATATTAGAGTGATGTGAGAATATATGGTATGTTTTAGCTCATAACTTGAGATAGATTATCGTAGCAATAAAGACATGTTTATAGGATGAAATTGTTATAACGCTTGATAAACGTGTTAATACTTACATGTTATAACATGAAATAATATAGGTCATGAAATGTCTCGGGAATCTAGCTAGAACGCAATACACATTAATTTTTATGCTTGTTTATTTAAAAGTTAGCATTAAATCTTATTTGTTACAGCATTTTCACTATTAGTTAGCATGAAAGAAAAGTTATGAAAATGAAAAGAGAATATGTCGTATAACACCCAAAAATTATAATGACTATGGTAATATATATGCATACTTATATATAATAAAATGATTTCCAATGGATTTCTTATATATTTTGCAAAATTGATGATACGTATTATTTTATGATTTGACATAAATTTCGAGGACGAAATTATTTTAATGGTGGTAGAATTATAATACCCCAAAAATAACTTAGCAATAATAACATAAGGGAATTGATACTCACACCACATTTTTTGATGAATGAACCACAATCTGTGCATTACAGTTTGTACCGTACAATACTGTAGTGCACAAATTATGGTGCATGCATCAAAAAATATGGTGTGAGTATCACCTCCCATAACATAAGTATGTTTATAATCAAATTAATAATAGTACAACTTGCTATTCTTATGTAACATTTTGAAAGAAGTAAGATAATAGAGGAGTGAAAGTAAACTCATAACATCTATCTATAACAAATATTATGTATGCATAATAACTTCTTATTTTTATGGCCTTTGAACGAGATTATAGTTAAATAGATTATCAAGTGATTTATTTTGGATCAAGTATTTATATAGTTTGAGTTTTAGTTTTGCTAGTCATTTTAAAAGAAAAACAAAACTTACTGTTTCATTTCATTACATAAACCATTTATATGCTTAAAATATATTCAAATGACTTGGTCAGGATCAAATTAGTCATCAAGCTAACCCTTCCCCACAACCCATTTTATTCTTTATGTTTGTTCAAGTACATCCATATCTTCTCATTCCTACAGTGCATCATCATTGTGACAAGGATTTAAAACGTACGCTTTTAGGGGGTCATTTAAGCCCTAAATCGACCACTTTTATATCCTTTACTGCTTAATTTCGTTCCTTTTCACTTTTTAGGTCTCTTGGAAGCAAAATGCTGGAGTGAAGCATATTTGGACGAAAATGAGCAAATACCTGAAGAAAATGGCAAAGTCAAGATCGAAGCCACTCAAATATGATCAATGGTACCTGACGGCGTCCCAAACAAAGGGCGACGCCGTCCCTTTATGGTGACTTGATCAAAACATGCATTAGACAACTCAGTGGAAATTTTTTTCACATAACCTGACGGCGTCACGTTATAAAGAAGGAGGGCGTCACTCACAGTTTTCATCTCAGACGGCCTAGATCAAGAATCAAGACGACGTCCCAACGGAAGATCGACGGCGTCACAACTCTAAGGTAATACCGTCCCATCGATGACTTGGCCCAGACGAAACCCTAATGACGGCGAGCTGACAGTGTCCCATGCAAAAGGTGACGTCGTCGCAAGTGTAAATCTATATATAGAATTCGATTTTTTTGCATTTAGGGAGGTAGAATTTTGGAGAAAAATCCATAATTTGTTTGTAGTCCGATTTGGACAGTATCTTAGGGTCCCATACCCTATTTTACACATCGAGATAAGTCTTTTAATCGAAAGTAACATTATGTCTATCCCTTATTCGATTGATTGTGTGTATTCTTGGTTGTTTACCATGTCTAGCTAAATTTCTTGTGTATTTGCTTAAATCTATGAAACCTAGTTATTGATTATTGTTAGGTTGTTTCTTATCTTAATTGTAAATTGGCTTAGGAGTGCAACTAGGCATCATTCGTTGTATTTAATGCTTAAGTATGTTTTTCGAATGTGCGGCTTATGAATGAAATAGCCTAGGATTGCCGATTTCGTATGTCAAACCCGAGAGATAACCTCGAAGAACTAGAGATTATGAATACCCTACGACCTTAGGAATACAACGCGTTAAGATAAGGTGTGATAATTCAACCGACCAATAAAAGAAAACTAGGGAGTAATAGTATCTAGGTAAACACACTTTTAATCATCATATGAGCACACATCAAAATAGACATAGCTACCCGTAGTAAATGGATAATTAGATAATTAGATAAGTAGAAATAATCGATAGAAGTGCCACCCCCCAACCAATTGCCCCAAGATTTTACCTTAGCTTTCTAAAAAACCATAAAAAGATAAAAAAGAATCATCCTCAACCCCCATCTTCTCGTCATACATTTCTTACTAGCATTCTGTTGGGAATAATACTAACAGTTACAACTGATAGTCTTGTGGAAGACATTGCTGAAGATTACACTAGCAGTGGAAACTCATTACCACTGCCAATACATTATTACCACTGCTGTTAGGATAATTGTTATGTATTCGTATATTGATAAGTATAGAAAAGATCTTGTGTATATTCTATATTCTTAGGATTATATTTATCTTGTAAAGGACTCCTTGTGCTATAAAAGGAGATCCTAGGTCATTGCTTAGTGTACGTATCATTCATATAAGCTTCAAGGTGTAACCCTAGTGATAAGCAAGATCACTCGTATTATTTCTTAATAATATTGAAGCTTAGTGTTAAACTGTTCTCACTTACATTACATAAACCATCTTCTAGTATTACTAAGTATATTCCGCGTGCTTATTAATATATATCAAAGTATCACTAACACAAGGTGTGTGTTTAGATCCATCAAGTGGTATGAGAGCGAGGTTCTGATATTTTGATTTAGAATATCAAAGGAATAAGCTTAACCTACTCACTCAAATCAATGGAGATGGAAAACAACCAGTCCAACTCTCCTCCAAGGCTTCCTAAGCTCAAACTTAATGAGTTTGAGATGTGGAGGATATTGATTAAGCAATACTTTCTCATACAAGACTATGCACTATGGGAGATCATTTCAAATGGTAATTCCTTCCAATCTCAGAAGAAGACTGAGAAAGTTTGTGACACAGAAGTTGTAACTGTCACACCCCCAAATTACCTGTTTTGCAGCGGAATGGAATTCCTGGGGATTGACTGTCATAGCATCATAATCACAGTTATATTGAACGACCTAAAGTGTCGTTTGGAAAAACACATCGTTTGATTTAATAAAACAATCAGAGTTTACAAAGTATAGGTCCCAAATGTTTACAAAGTTTGCGGAAACATAAATATATTACAAGTCCAAACGATGTTTTTGAAAGAAAGTGCCATGATGTACAATGATGTAAGTCGACGCCGCGACTCAAAAGGTGGTTCCTAAACCATGTCATGATGATAATGCCTCAGTTACCTGAAAATACATTGCTAAAACGGTCAACAATAATGTTGGTGAGAAATCATAGGTTTATGTAAATGTTTTATACGACTACGCAAGTATAGATCAGGCATGACAATTATGTCACGTAAAAATGTTCAGGCATGACAATTATGTCACGTAAAAATGTTACAATTGCTTAAGCGCATGATACCGAAGCTCCGACTGATGTACGCCCCAACAGAGTGTCTTGCCAAACAACTCTAATAATGTTCATGAATGAAATGCATCCGTATGACAATTGGGATTCACCAACCCGGATGGAGGCGTCACCCTCGATAGATCTATCCACTCACACACGCTTCTAGAAAATTAACGGCTCATGCATTAAGGTGGGGACTTTTAACTGGCAACGTGTAACTCAAGCAATGTAAATGAATTTAACATACTTGGTATCGTAATAAAAATGTTGTGCAATGTATTCTCCCCCGTAGGTTTGAAATAATGTAAAAACTTGTAAAACGGGGCTATGAAAACTCACTTGATAAACTGGTATGATGACAAGAGTGAGTACACTGAGGTATAGCGTGATACTTTAACTGGGACCTATTACGAATGATATGATATGTAATGAGTTGCAATGTAACGTTATGATATGCATGCATTACGTATGTTATTTATACCATTTGCGAGTTTTGAAAATAATACTTATCGTCGAAAAATACTCTTTTGACGTCTTGACCATTCAAAAAAATCACTTTACAAGTATTTACGCCAAAATGTCATCCTACAATGGTTTTGTAATGATTTATGGTGAAATTTTCAGTTTTCGTCGTAAAACAATGTCGTCGGAATTTTTATAAAAGTAACAAAAATGGCTTTGGAAAACTAGTCGTAAAATGGTGTGCGTCAATCGTTAGGAAACGAACTCGACGGTTTTGGAAAGTTTGTATCGAAATCTAGAAGTTTCAGTTCAGGAGTTTTCGACATAAAGGTCTCGAACATAAAGATAATAAGGGTTAAAGATGGTGGTTTTGCCTAAGTGTTGTGTAAAAAGTGAGTTTCGGCCAAGTTTAAGCATCCGTAAATAATTTATTAAAACTCCGCTATACAAACGGTTGATTGTTTTGAAAAATATGCTCGGTGATCTTGATTTTATTAGAAGACATTTCGTTCCAAAAAGTTCCACATCATGGTTAAAAACAGCCCTCAACATGGTCGTTACAGCTACCGTAACACTTGTATCGTAAAAATAATATAGTTTTTCAGAAAATAATAGTTATGGCAATTTCATGAAAAAGTGCATATCTTTGTCGTTTCAAATCCGTTTTCTACGTATAATACGTCCTTAGCTTCGTATCAATGTATACTAATATATTTTTGATAAGTCGAAATAATTTGTGAAGCTTAGGACTCGTTTTTGACCCGAATAGAGTAAAAATAGTATGCTGAAATTTCAGAAAATAATATATTTCGTCGCCAAACTTTAAAAATTCATAACTTCTTCGTTTTAACTCCGTTTTTATCCGTTCAAGCGGCCACGGATTCGTTTTAAAGTATATTTTCTAAATATCAAGGCCAAAATTTCGTGCCTACTGCCGGATTTTCCAGAAAATCAAAACAAGGACAGAACATATTATATACTTATCGAAAATAGTTTTTCTCGGACAAAACCTATTCTAATCCCTTCAAATCAACTCCAAAGCTAATCTAATCCTACCATACACCTTCTTAGGGTGTCATGGGTTCCTAAACATCGTCAAGACCAAAGTATACCAAGGGGATAATTATAGGATGACCATATATATATATAACTCTAAAATCATGAAAAATGGTATAAACAACACAAGTCTTGCATGCTTGTTCCAAAAATGAATAGATGAATATGAGATGAAAAGGAAACATGAAAAATGAAAGAAACATGCTTACTAGTTAATATGATGAGGTGCAAAGAACAAGGTTAAACCTAAACACTCTTGGTTTTTATTTCAAAACCTAATAAAGAATGTTATCTAGATTGTAAATAACTTGGACTAGAAAAATTTGGATGATCCCTTGATGAAACCCTCTTGATGGCCGGTTATGTTGGAGAGAAACAAAGAAGAGAGAAAACTTTTTCTAACTTGGTGAATTATAAGATACATGAATGAGATGAAATAAGAGTGTAAGACTTTTAAGTATGAGTACAAATCAATACAATCAAGTTACCATACCAAAATTAATGCCAACCCTATAGAGGGCCGGATTTTAGGGGCTTTTGTCCCCAAAAATATATATATATTTTTTTTTTATAAATTGTGTAAAAGTATTGTATTAAGTGTAGGAAAATGTACAAGTAAAATGTAACTTGTAAGATTTAATATACATTTGTGTATTTAAGGAAATTTTAGGTGAAAGTAATTTTTTTTTATAGATCAAAGTAGAGTATAATGATATCATAAAAATTGTAAAAATACATTCCTTGTGAAATTTGAGTGATAAAATAATTATCGTATAGTTTTTAAGAAAAACGTCGTAATAATATAACTTTAACGATTTATGTACCAAATAAATTTAAAACACTTGGTAAACTCAAAATATAGTTTTTATAACTAAATGTAAGTATAAAATGTGTCGGGATCATTTTTGAAAGTAACGGATTAATTATTTAAAATAATAACTCACGCGATAACGTTTATTTAATATAAAAATTACGCGGTTCAAGTGAAATGAAATGTCATGAATGAACTATTACGATGCAAATGATGTAAATGAAATGTAGACTAAACTTAGTCCATATGAAATGTTCGTGATGATATGATCATGAATTCGCCGCTAAACCATAAAGGTTACGCGAATTTGGAACACATAAACCTAGTTTACGATAAATGTTGAAATAGTGAAACTTGAGAAATGACTTGAAATTGCGAGTTGTCACATTCGCCCAACCAAAAAGGAATTCAGTCCCTGAATTCAGTTCGTGTTAGTCTATCGAATCTTTGAGTTTGTGATGAATATCGAGGAGAAAAGACATGGAGAAGTGTCGTTACGGCTATCGATGATTGAGAGTGTACAAAACATCATAGTAAGGAAAATATCGGATGAATCTCTCATAAGTAACACTTTGAATTGGAACATGTGAAAATTTTGCTTGCACTAAGATTTATAAATAACCGCTCCCAACATAACGTGATCCCTCCAGAATTAGACATAGTTAGCTAGGCTATGCATAATTAAGGAACGTTGACGTGACGTTCGGTTTAGTTGTTATAACTCTCAATGTTTACAAGGATTTAAACCGTGTCGTTAAAATGATAGTTGAAGTGAAAGGAATTAAAATTCTCGTAAGTAATACCAAATCGGAAAGAAAATAAAGTACGATAGATGAGAATAATTGGGTCGAATTGGTTCGTCCAGTGTTTTTCTAAATCGTACCACGCCTTTCCAAGACGAGTCCTTGTGCATAATTTGTTGCCCACTTGAGATTCTAATGGTTTGCGACTTATGGGACATATCTCCAAATTTTGCATCGTATAACGATGTAGCCTATCAAGCTATATGTTGTTACTTGTAACTGATTCTTGATTTGTATGACTTCCTTGGTTGTTTCATGAATGAGTTATGGACTAATGAATTGGACTTTCCTGCTTTTAATCCTTGAATAAGTGATTGATACCTCAACCTTACAGTGCCTCAAATGGTGTAGTCAATATGTTCATGAGCTAACTATTGTTGTAAGGAAACTTGTCGATGGAGAATGATTTGCCTAACCATTTCTAGAAAGTTACACTGGCTTGAGCATATTATCTAATGTGGAAATTGCTCTCTCGCTCTAACCATTAAGCTGAGGATAGTAGGCAGTAATCATGTCCTAGTAGGTTTCATGGAAATCCTGAAATGACTGTCAGCAGTCTAAGGTGAATCGAATAGCTTATAATAGGTACAACTGGAATTGATACCCCGTGTCTCGTGTTAGATTCCAAAATGTTAAATCTGTCGGAAAGGACCTTATTGAAAAGAATAGATTATAGGTAACAGTTGTGGTTCCTCGCGTTTCTAGTCCTAGCGAATGTCATGACCTGAGTCTTACTTGTCTAAAAATTGTTTATTGTTTGATTATCGAAGTGTTTCCATGCTCCATGTTGTAAAGTCACAAACCTTAAATATTTAAGTGAGGTGGTGTAGTGGTTGGTGTTCAAGATTTGTTCCGATATTGAGTGCTTCCAAAGATAGTTCATCACTAATATTGTTATCATGCTAGCAAGAAAATAGATATCAGCTCAAACTATGTCGAAGAATGTTTGTTCTAGTTTCACTTCTAGATGGGGAGTCATTGATTGTCCGACGTGTTCACACCTGTGGCAACTCTTGATATGGAAGTGAGGTTACTTGGAATTTCTAGAGAACACAATGCCTTAGGGGAAGTTTATATCGATAACCTTAATTTAACCAAATTTTCCTTTAAGGGACACTCATTGTAGGGAAATTCACATATTGTTGAAGCCTTGTTTAATGAAATGTTCTGTAGTCTCAATTAGGAGGATTGGTTTATTCCTATAGCGTTGCTTAGTGTGTATTCGATTAGTACTAAGTCTTGTAACTCGGTCTAGCTAGTACTTTTGGAATGATAGAGTTTGGATTCTAATCCAAAATAGTAGTTCGGAATGTCTCGTGATGTCTTAAGATTTTTGTTGAGTTTTGAATCATCCTACCACCTAGTTCTAGTCCTTGTTGGAAATTCCAAAATCCTTCCATTGTTTTCTTGTATCGAGGAATCCTCCTCACAGATGGTATAGGAAGTCTTTCCTAAAAGGTCACTCGTCAAATCCTAGCTTATCGGTTGAATGAGAGATAAATGGCGTAAGCATCTATAGGGTGTTAACAAAAAGAAATGTTTATGCACGATTTATCTAGTTATAAAACTTTGCTTTTAAATGAGAATTGTTTTAGGAGATTTGAAATGATGCTTGTTTTTGTTGAAATGGTATTATGTTCCTCCGAAGTTTTAGATGGTATTCAACGTTTTATTTTGTAATATAATGGCTCAATGATCTTTCAGAGTAACATGAAAATCGTTTCTCATGAGGATATTAAATAGTTGATAAAATGACTGAAACCAATTGATAAGTTGGTAATAAAACAACTTGCGTTAAAATTTTATGAAACAACGTTTCTAAGATGGTGATAAAATAGTTCGAAATAAAATCAAGTGAAATAATTTCATGAAATAGTAGCAGGATAATTTGGAATAAAATTTGTTGGATGGTTTGTAGGATACATAGGAGAACCTTATCGAGTAGTAATAGTCTACTAATTGGTCGAGAATAAAGTTGGCCTAACCCCTAGTAATATAGTGATGTATCGTCGTGAAATGATGGAAAATTGGGCAATTGGAGTAAGGAATGAAATAAACAAGGTGGTGATTATCGTAGAGATAATAAATGATAAAGATTACATTAGCTAGAAAGATACTTATTATCTGTTCCTGTTGGTGGTCTAATCGTGTTTCAAGTGTAGGAGTAGTAAGCGGTCTAGCAACAATAGCCCTAGAATTCTCACAGTCCTCAAATCTATGAGATGGTGTAGTGTCTATAGTCTTAGTGGTAGGTGGTAATGGTGTGTCAAATCATGCACGCTTCCCAAGCTGCAAGTCGGGTGTATGAGTATCGGGTATGAGATGTGATGGTACGGATGGTGTTCGAAATGATAATGATGATGAAAATAATGACAATGATGATAATGGAAATCCTTGTGGTGAGTTAAGAAAATAGGTTCATTAGGACTAAGCCTATAAGTTCTACCCAATGGTATGATCTGTCCCAACTGAGTGATAAAAATTGTCCTGATCCTACGGTGAATAAATAGTGATCGCGATGGTGTAGGTGCAACTTCGTCCTCCTAAAAGGTCTCAGTGTCATCATCTGATGTTATCGGTGTTGAGTCAACTGATGTTAAAATTTGTGATAGGGACTGACAAGGAATTCTCCACATTAGAGTATGAAGAAAGAATAATGGAATGGGCATTTAAAGGCATCCATGTGACAATCGATATGAAATGAAAGTAAATAACTCAAAAAATGTACGTATAAACCGCATGTAAAGTGAACATGCACTTATGATGAAATGATGAGATGCTATGATAATGTAGTTATAGTCTAGGGTCAATGATGCAACCTAGTTCTCTATAACCGAAGCTCTGATGCCAATCTGTCACACCCCCAAATTACCTGTTTTGCAGCGGAATGGAATTCCTGGGGATTGACTGTCATAGCATCACAATCACAGTTATATTGAACGACCTAAAGTGTCGTTTGGAAAAACACATCGTTTGATTTAATAAAACAATCAGAGTTTACAAAGTATAGGTCCCAAATGTTTACAAAGTTTGCGGAAACATAAATATATTACAAGTCCAAACGATGTTTTTGAAAGAAAGTGCCATGATGTACAATGATGTAAGTCGACGCCGCGACTCAAAAGGTGGTTCCTAAACCATGTCATGATGATAATGCCTCAGTTACCTGAAAATACATTGCTAAAACGGTCAACAATAATGTTGGTGAGAAATCATAGGTTTATGTAAATGTTTTATACGACTACGCAAGTATAGATCAGGCATGACAATTATGTCACGTAAAAATGTTCAGGCATGACAATTATGTCACGTAAAAATGTTACAATTGCTTAAGCGCATGATACCGAAGCTCCGACTGATGTACGCCCCAACAGAGTGTCTTGCCAAACAACTCTAATAATGTTCATGAATGAAATGCATCCGTATGACAATTGGGATTCACCAACCCGGATGGAGGCGTCACCCTCGATAGATCTATCCACTCACACACGCTTCTAGAAAATTAACGGCTCATGCATTAAGGTGGGGACTTTTAACTGGCAACGTGTAACTCAAGCAATGTAAATGAATTTAACATACTTGGTATCGTAATAAAAATGTTGTGCAATGTATTCTCCCCCGTAGGTTTGAAATAATGTAAAAACTTGTAAAACGGGGCTATGAAAACTCACTTGATAAACTGGTATGAT
This sequence comes from Chrysanthemum seticuspe, assembly GCA_019973895.1. Taxonomy (NCBI): domain Eukaryota; kingdom Viridiplantae; phylum Streptophyta; class Magnoliopsida; order Asterales; family Asteraceae; genus Chrysanthemum; species Chrysanthemum seticuspe. The sequence goes on along the minus strand of BPTQ01000009.1, from coordinate 112,321,541 downwards.
GACAAGAGTGAGTACACTGAGGTATAGCGTGATAATTTAACCGGGACCTATTACGAATGATATGATATGTAATGAGTTGCAATGTAATGTTATGATATGCATGCATTACGTATGTTATTTATACCATTTGCGAGTTTTGAAAATAATACTTATCGTCGAAAAATAC